>JBBPCX010000154.1:11046515-11064747 GCA_037974365.1 Hydrocynus forskahlii | reverse complement strand
ATATATCACATGTCTGTCGCGATGTCAGAAGGAGAACTTGTGGCTTTTTTGATCTCCCAAAATGATGCTGTTTTGGAAACACAAGGCTTTATCATGATGGCAACAATGAAAGTGTTTTCTACTGTGTAACACTTTCTGACCTGTGCCTACAGGATGTCCTGCCAAAAGCAACTCTTGCAAGCCACAATAGCACGAAAGATGATTCAGTGGATACAGAAGGATGGGGGATCAAAAGGAACAAAAGTGTGTCTGTAGCCTCACTTGCTCTTTGTTTCTCTTACTCTTTCTCTCTCTCTCTCTCTCTCTCTCTCTCTCGCTCTCTCTCTCCCTCTCTCTCTCTCTCCCTCTCTCTCTCTGCATCTCTCTCTCTCTCTGTCTCTCTATCTCTCTGTCTCACTTTAGATACTCTGAATGAACTGGCGCACAGGCCGCTGCCAGTCTCTAGGCCTGCAAGCTCGGACATGCTTTGGGAAACAATGCGGACTGCCACTGTCCCTAATATACACCTTGTCCCATCTGGCCTGTGAGACGGGAGGAGATAGCTGTACAGTGCAGATGGTTATGCTGATCTTTATTTTCATCTTCTTCTTTTCTAGCGTTGTGTGGTGTCAGGGAGGTCATAGCAAGGTAGGATGAGTTCACATGAGGCAAAAATGCTGCTCTGCAACACTTTCAGTTCAATTCACACGCGATCTGTTCTCCTGCTTTATTCTGGGTATGTCCCTGCAATTCACACTGAACAGTCACATAACACACACACAAAAAAGTTTTTGTCTATCAGCCACATAAAATAGACCACTATTTTAAATATATAAAAGTAAATGTACCTTGTAAATGTAAATATTTTTACAAATACCACAATTTATACATTGTCAGAAACCATCAAAAGCATGTCTATTTGATATTACACTATAACAGAAAGTTTGAAATAAGTGGTATTAACAAGTAGTCTGCACACCCTGTTTGCTACAGTAACAGCCTCACTCCTTACAGAAAGGCTTTAAACCAGATACTGAAACATTGTCATGAGAATTTGATTGTATTCAGTCACAGAAGCATTACTGAGTAATGATGCTGGGTGATTGGTTCTGGATCACAAACGCCATTCCAACTCACCTCAAACGAACTGGATGGAGCTCCAGAGAACACAGTTCTACTACTCTGTGGTTTAAGACACGTGTGAGCACATTCAGACCATGCAGTTTGCACCATGCTAATTTCTGTACATAAGCTTTCATTACTTGTTAGCAACATTAGCCTCATAACTAATGAAACAAACTCTAGACACCCAAACATGGCCTGGCTGATCACATTAAGGATAAGGGAAAAATGGCGTAAATTTGATTGTTTTGCCAAGCTATTCCTTTAACACTCAGAATACACTTAAAACCTAAATTATTTATGTACAAAGTGAAATAAACAGTCTCCAAGAAGCATGTTCAAGTTTGTATGCCTAAAAACTAGTGAGGGTTTTATTTGTTCTCTCTGTTTTCCCCTCAACGACACTGAGCTCAGCGGAAACCAAGGCCGATTAGAGAGGCCCTCTAATTACCCAAACTCCCAGCATGCTTTGCTCTTAAGGTGTGTTACATTCCCACAGAGGGGATCAATCCTGGAACCACATTACAGCAACAGGGAATGAATAGATGTGTTTGTGTTTATGTGTGTTATTCTCATAACACACAATGAGCCATTCATACTGGTTGGACCACATCCTGTCCAGTTCCCATTCACTGGTCAAATGTTAAGGCAATGACCCTTACAGTAAATAAAGGCTCTTAAGGTCATGAGGTGTGTACATCCAGCCAAATGGATACCTTCCAAAAAGCAACACTTTAGAACAGCACCCGCAACATCCGACTGGAGAAATTTTGGTTAGATCAAGAAAGGACCCATATTTGTATGTGGGATCATTGCCGAACATTTAGTAAAATGATACAAAATGAATAGAGGCAAATCTCCCATCACATGGGCCTGAATAATCAGTTATTCGTAATATCAGTGCAAGACAGGGCAATTTGCCATACTGAATATTCTCATTTGCCCAGCTAAAACCACAAAGTTGGCTGAAAGACCACTTGGTTACATATGAGCCTCATTTTCAGAATCAAAATCAGACCTCTCACTGCTGCAGACTAAACGGTACTCAGCATCTGGATACTGTGAGTGGATATTGTCTGTGTGAGTATCCTGAATCAGGCAATCAAAGTGTTAGGAAAGCGAGATAAAAAAACAGAGTACTTTACATGTTTAATGGTAATAATGGTACATTAGAAGCACATGACCGGCAGAGCTTCTTTAAAGCTTTCCTTACATTGCTGTAATGCAAGCATTTCACTAACTCTGCCGGTTCCTTTGGCAAATCTGATGTCATATACACTAAATTTGGTCGTACCGAGCTCAAGTCGGGCAGAAGGAAATTTATTCTCTTTCTCCTGCAGTAAATTCCACACAACAGTAAAAGTTTATAGTTTATCAAATGACAGCCCCTCAAGAGAATTAGCAGACACAAGCTTCAGGAATTAAAAAATAATCTAAGAATGTTTAATTCCTGACATAATGCCTATTATATTCTATACAAAAAATTAAACAAGCACACATGTATTCATGGTTACGTTATCTCCTTCTGAAAGGAAAGTCAGCAGAGGAGCAGAACAAATCCTGATCAGAGCGCCCAGAGAGAAACAGTTACATAGAAACCGCAGTGCTAGACAACGAGACTGTAATTCTATTCTCTCAGATTTTTGAGCAAAACTAATAAACACGGCAATTACAAACATCAAACCTTCTGACCTTTTCATATGCAGTGCCCTAGTTTCTTATGAACCCCCATTAGCCTGCCTTCTCTGCAAGGTCTGCATTCAGGAAAACCAGGGAGGAGGTGGTTTTAATTCAATACAACAACATTCAACTCCAAATGAGATTCTTCCTGTTCAGGCCCCAAAAGAGCGTTAAGAGCAGGGAAAGAATGGCTGGGCGGGAGTCCTGGGAGGTTTCTGGGGTCACTCGGAGCCCACAAGGACAGACACATGACCTGCGTCCTGTGTGTTAGCTTATAGGTTTCTAAATGACTTATCTGTAATGTGATAGTTTTGATAAAGGCTGTGCCAGTAAAGGATGAGCAACATAAAAGTACATCAAACTAGGCTTACTGTTGTATTGTTATTGTTATAATGTTAACATCAGTACTTCAGCAACACTGATTGCAGTGTTTCTGTTCCTAATTAAAACCTGTCAAACCTTGTATTCATCAAAAATAGCCATACTGCCATTACTGGTACCAAATGGCACTTGAGGTACAAGCGAATCTGAAAATGAATGACTAAAGACATTTAAAGATGTCCTACACATTTAAGACTTGTCTGTTTTACACTTTTTTGTGGACGTAAGACTAGCCAGATATTTAAAAACACAAAAGCATTACGAAGTAAAGTTAATGAATGCATTAGACATCATTTCTAAAATCTTTAAAAATTACATTAGAATATCGCACGCACTGATCGCTGAACTATGGAGACAGTGCACCCTAGACATAAACGAAGAGTGCAACAAGTAAAAAAATTGGCCGAAGGAATGCCAGCCTCATGTCCCTAAGCACGGCCTGTTGTGTGTGCTTAATGACACACAAACCAGCGCATAAACAAACTGTCCTGGAACGAATAAATCATCTGATGGACATGGCTCCTCCAAGTAAACAACCTGAGGTAAACAAGGCCCATAAACGCCCCCAACTGTAGCCACCCAACACACAGCTCCAACTCTGACCCAGTTCACCAGAAGTGAACCCCACTTGAGTTACAACTGGATCTCGGCTGTGGAAATCTGCATGACAACATGTTGCTGTCACGCAATCCCTTCAAATTTGGAAGGAGCTTTGACTTGAGGAAAACACTGGAGTAGGTTTTCATCTTCAGGTCCAAAACATTAATAGCTAAAATTAGGACGTGTTTGTTATCTATTACAATGGTGTTTTGGTTGACAAGGCTGTGTGGCTCTCACACTTTGTCCACTTGACACTGGTGGACAATGATGATATGTCTATGAGTGGGAAAAAAAAACGTAACACATGAACCATCTTTTGGGGTTTTTAGAAACTTGCACAGATGTACAGTGCAAGACAATGTAATACTAGGTCTGTTTTCTTCCCCCCTGTGCCAAAGGCCCCATGGTACGTTACCTATAAATGACCCCATTCCGGTGGAGGAACATGAGAGCGGAGGTGACCTCAGCGGCATAAAAACGGGAGCGGGCTTCATCGAATTTGCGTGAGCGCTGGATCTGGAACATCAGGTCCCCTCCATTCACGTACTCCATCACAAAGAACAGGCGATCCTGAGGAGTGAAAGACAAGGCAAAAGCTGTAAGCCAACACCAAGAGGGGCTAAGCCAGTACACAGAGCAACAGATCAAACAATGTGGACTCAAAACGCGTTTTAAACAACTCTGACAAGCATGACTACAATCTGGATGTACTCAGACCAACATAAACAGGAGGGAGAACAGGCTGTAAATGAACCTGTTCTAGAATAATCAATTTAGTAAAACAACAAAAGTTCCAAACAAAACGTACAGGTAGAAACACACACACACACACACACACGCGCACACACACACACACACACACAGACCTTAGCAGTTGAGTTTTGTAAATAGAGCAAGCAGTGTTTCAACCAGTACTTCGGACTACAGATCTGTACGGACTTTCCCATAAGACGGGTAGAATATAGTGCCATGAGATCAAAGCCTTCACCTGCTCCATTAGATTTCTTCCTAAAGGCATCATTACTTTTAGGGTAGAGTGCAGTAGCATAACCATCTGTTAAAAGATAAATACATTTTAAATAAATAAATATTTAAAATGTTTATTGTTTACAATACTAAATAGTCCTTAAATGGTTACTACTTTGGTTCACTTTACTGGGTTAGCAATTTGATATTCTCACGATCATTTGAATAAATTAAAATAATGACTTGGATGGGATGGAGTGCTAGTAGATGGCAAAATGAACTGAACATCCAATCTCTACAGTGCATATTGTCATGTTTTAGTATGCATCATTACTCCCCTAGTATATAAATTAGAAAAGTTCTTTATATTCACTCATCTCGTGTATACTCTTTTTAAAAAATGATCCACCGAAAGGTTCTACAGGGAACCAAAAGTGGTTCTTCAGTGGCATCACTTTATTCCTAATTTATTACACCCCTAAATAATCGGTGGTGGAGCTATGCTCTCACACAAGAGAGTGCAAACCTCAGTAGTGGGCTCAGGCCCCATTCTGTGTCTATAGCAAAGTATATGGGGTTTGCACTTTAAAACATGCACTTTAAAACATCTACATCAACAATGCAGCTGTGCACAAAAACAGTGAAGAAGCCAATGCATATTTAGCATGTGAAAACATAACCTGCTCTATTAATGAGAGACAAATGTCTTTTGTGGTAACGTCATTTTCTTTGCAATAATTTGTCCAGCTCTCGCCCCCACCCCATCTGGAAAGCAAAGTGAGACTTGCGTGTTGGCATGTGGTTTCCTACACAGCCAAATGTTGCTAAACCTTATAGTATATACTGTCATGTATATCACTTCTATTGTATTATATATAAAAAGAACCTGCATGCTGCCTCCAGGCCGAAACTGTCAATGTCAGCTGTCAAAGAGTAATCTGTCATTATGGCCTTACATCTTCTTTTATAAATATCTTAAGAAAATGACATAATGAAATGTGTCCATGGATCAGAGGTGTATATATATATATGTATGTGTGTGTATGTGTGTGTGTGTGTGTGTGTGTGTGTGTGTGTGCCAGATCACACTTTGACAGCTGACACGGACAGTTTCAGCCAGGAGGCAGAATGCAGGTTCTCTATAATCCTGACATGCAGCTTCTGTGGCATGCTGATGGATGACTCTGCCTGTCTCCTGGGGTCGAAGAGTTGAAGTAAACTACATTCTATACAAAAAGGGAAAGCTGTTCCTGCCCCAGTTGATCCCCAATTGACTTCCTCCACAAAGTTCACAGTAGTGTCTGTTAATGCCTGTCTTCTAATATAGTTCAACCACAATACACCTGGCTAAGCACGAGATCAGCTCTGCATTTCATAAGACAGTATTTAGAAGAGATGATCTCTTCCTGCGCAATAAGATAAACTCCACCGCAAAGATCTCTGGCACGGTGGTTCAGCTAATACACCACAGATCCACATCTTTTTCTGCGATGATGTCGGCTTACACCTGCAGCGCATTTTCTTTCTGACCGGCCTCCCTGCGCCATGTTTCTGTTTCTTTTCAAATGAAATGCCCCTTTCCTTCACCTTTTCCACTTCTAGTGATGGATCCAAGGTATGAATAGCAGTCTGAAACCCAAAACATCTGCAAGTACTTGCTGCAATTGTAATTAAAGCTACACTCCTGCATGCTCTTTCTTTAGCCCCTGACATCAGTCACTCTCAGCTGATGGCTTAAGTGTTCAGTGTGAAGTCTTAGTCAGTTAAAATTCTGGAAAGACATGCTGAGTGACACCCTGCCGAAACTTGTCAACTTAACGACTCGTACTGAAGAATAATAGCAGAACAGAAAAAAGTATGCAGAATTCAGACAGCTGCTCTCATGCTTTATGGACTGTAGCACATTTTCTATAACTTGCAAATTAATATGTAAGGTGTCAAACATCATACATTATGAACATTTACAAATTATGATCCGTATACAGTTTCTAGTAACTGTGTACATTGTAAAAGGTTTCCAAATTGTTCTTGGTTCGATTGTACAGTTCTGGGGAATATTTTTAACCAGTTGAACGTTTTTAGATTTTAAAACATCTCTAACAACAGTTCCTTTGAAAGCAATCCACTAAATGGTTCTTTAGAGAACATTTACAGCTTTTAGCAGACCCTTTTATCCAAAGCTACTTCCATTCCCTAACTAGAGGGGACAGTCTCCCTGGAGCAATTTGGGGTTAAGGGCCTTGCTCAGGAGCCCAGTGGTGCTGTGCTCAAGGTAGGATTCGCTCAAGGAAGAGTCCTACCCATTAGGCCACCACAACCCAAAAGTGGTTCTTTCACTCTTTGACTCTAAACCTCCTACACTTTTAATTAAAAAGTGAGTGATGTCATAGAAGAGTGAGTGATGTCATAGAAGAATTTCTTCAGCTAATTTTATAATTGTGTATCTCTATATACCTTTTGAAGGTACCTTTTTTTCTAAGAAAAATCATTACATTATGTGGAGGTTCTTTAAGCTAAAGATCTTCACAATCACATTGCAAAGATGGTCCATTAAGGAACCATCCAGTGAAAGGTACTTTAATGAAATGCTCAAAAATGGTTCTTCTATGGTATCAAATAAAGAAGCTCTTCTAGCAGATTTATTTTGAAGAAGCACTCTTACAGGAAGTTTGCTCTGATCTGCTCTGAGACAGAGTTGAAACTAATCCTGGATTTGGGAACTCAAGGTGAAAATTTCCAAATAAATGTTTGTGCTCTATTTGGTTACTGAGTCTGTCACTTTGCCCACTGAGAATTTTTTCCCAGTATTTTTGTGTAGATTTACTTTGTTCTTTGCTCTGTCTGTTTGTCTCTTTGTTTGACTCGAATCTTTTCTTCACGGTCAGTGGCGGGTCGTCCCCAGGCGCCGCCACATTATGTAGAGTGTTGCACACTTTATACAACTGTGGTCACTTGAACAATACCAATCTTTCTCGTGTGGCCAGATAGCACGATCGGCCTTGATAAAACAACTAGAATTTTTTGATGTAAAATCATAATCAGAGGCTTCTTTCCAGACAGAGCAAGCGTATCTTACATAAGCGCGCTAGGCCCGCCTCGCCTTGTTCTCCCTCTCTGAAAGCGAATTTAAACAGGATGCTGAAATAGTTTGTTTAAACTGTTCCCAGAGACGCAGCAAAGGCCCACCCAATCAAATGCGAATAAACATTTCCTGCCTCCAATTAGAAATGTAGAGATACTGGCGTCCCCGCGCCATACAAGAGAAAAGACTTGATCTCCAGATAAACCGCTAAGACCCAACAAGCTGGGGCGTAGTGTGTGGCAGATGGGGATTTTGATGCATCACATGAGCCATGCATGTATGTGTGTGTGTGTGTGTGTGTGTGTGTGTGTGTGTGTGTGTGCGCGCGCGAGAACTCCATTTCGAGAATGAAGAAAAACATTCTTTAGCATGTGTAAAAAAAATACAGAAACCACCTTCTAGGAAAACTGCTTCCAAGAGGTGAAACAAAAAACAAACAAGAAACTTAATATTGCCTTAAGGAGCACAAGGCAAAAACAAGATTTCTCCAGAAGTGTTTAAGTTGTGGCCCATCTTCCTCATGGTAGGAAGTAATTGCTGTTCCCCATTGCAAGACTTTGCACTTGCTTAGCAAATGGAAAGCACAGCAATGATGACAGGAACAGGAATTTGTGAAAAAATTCAGAATAGAGTATATTTATATGTGGCTCTGAACAATAGTCAAGAATGTTTATCCTGAAGTCCGGAACTAAGCACCGCGCTACACATAGCTAATAAGTACACGGACACACACACACACAGCTAAACTGAAGGTACTTATTCAACACTGTTGGTCTGTGCTGTGTACATTTACATACATGCACATGTCCACACAAAGAAGCACTCATGAACGATGGCAGCACTGAACCAGAAACCACAGCTATTTCAACTGAACACAAACCCTTTCTCTTTATTTCTCCACACACACAGAGGCATCTATGTCTGCCACACAAGGACTGGCAAGCAGCTTGCAACATAATCGCTCAACTTTTCGTTGGGACGTCCTCTGAGTACTTGGGACATAACACAAACACTCAGCCGCACTCTCTCTCAAACTGTGGACACGAGTGTAACTGCCAGGCTATACATGTCTCATTTTGGATGGACAAGGTAGCATAGTGGTGACTCTACAGCAGCACTTAAAGTCGATGTTTTGAAAGAAGGAAAATGGGCAAGTGTAAGGATCAGTTACTTTAGAAATGAACAAATTGTGATGGCTAGACAACTGGGTCGGAGCTTCTCCAAAATGGCAGGTTGTGGGGTGTTCCTGGAATGCAGTGGTTGGTACCTACTGAAATTGGGGCATGTGAGTGGGGAGCAAAGCTGGCCCATCTAGTCCGATCCCACAAAAGGGGTACTGTAGCACAAACTGCTGATAATGGTGCTGCAAATTTGTTCAGGTATGCATTGAGGAACAGGATAAAGAGCGTTGACTTGGCCTCCAAAGTCCTCAGATCTCATTGATCAGATTGAGCATATCCTGGACAAACTAGCCCAATCCACAGAGGCCCGTGGATTTACAGGACTTAAAGGATCTCCTGCTAAAATCTTAGTGACAGATCCCAAAACACACCTTCAGAGGTCTTGTGGAGTCCGCGGTTTCGATGAGTCAGAGCTCTTTTGTGGGGGGCCTATATTAAGCAGGTGGTTTTAATGTTATGGCCGATCACGGAACAGAATACTAAACACACACAATATTTACAAGACTTTTATAAGGGCTTATTAGATTGTAAAGACCCCCAGTACATGTAAAAAAAATCACTGGAATGAAGGGAGAAAATATTTATTTAATTCATTTAATCTGTGGTGGGCTGGCCCCCCACCTGGGGTGACAGATAATTTTACATGATAACAATGAGCAAACTGTCTCATAAAATGATTTAAGTAAAGTCAAGTAACAGAGAAGTAAAACAATCCATTATTATACTTAAATCTCCTGATGAGAAATATTAGACACAAAGACTAAATTTAAGACGATTTCACTTGTAAAGAGATCTTTTCTGCAGTGAAATTAAATGATTGGGAATCTAAAAACAATGACATATGACACTGTTTGTCGTAGATCTGAGGGGAGTAATACACACACACACACACACACACACACACACAGAGGCCTCACTTCGACACCTACCAATGACTCTTAAGTACTTTTCAGAGAAAAACACACAAATGCTTCCCTGTTTGCCAAGAAGCTGTCACGCGTCACCCGCTGAGAGGGTGCTCTGAGGAACCTGCCAGGGAGAAATGGAGAACGGAGAAATTTCTCCCACTTTCCAAAGACAGAACAACAAACACAGGCCTGATGGATCTCTCTTTACACAGTGAAGGTCCCACAAACCACCCCCCCCTCTCATTCTCTCTCTGTCTCTTACTCTCTTTCTCTCTCTCTCTCTCTCTCTCTCTCTCACACACACACACACACACACACACACACACACACCCAATGCCAAAGCTCTTAATTGACTTGTTCAGACTGTTTCAGGCCTTAACATGCTGATGTGCTACATGTAAAAGCTGTTTGGGAACAGTGTGTTCAGGGAGGAATGTTTGGAGGAAAGAAAAAAAAAACAACATTGGGGTAAATGTAGCATGGCAAGAGATGGACACACAGATGTTAACCCAGTACCTGATGAGTGGGCACTGTCCTCGATGGCAGTTTAGAAATGTAGCGCCATTATAAATTCCATTAAAACACCAGCACTGTGCAAACAGGGCAATGAATATATATTATGTAACACACACTATACTACAATACATGGCTCCTAAAATTTTTTTTTTTTGGGATAAAGCCCTGAACTGAGAAGGCTCCTACTGTTTTAATGATGCAAATTATGCGACAGCAGTACCGTTTGCTAAAGTACAAATTCATACAGCAGAAGTTTGAGCTCTCCATTTTCACCTACATGAAAATAAGTAAACACATCCTCTATAGCAGTGGTCCCCAAGTGGTGGTCCCCCAGGTCTGAAGCCCCTGCATGTGTGCCATGCTACTTAAGATGTTTAGCCTTGTAAAATCAAAGCCCGTGATGTTTATGCTGAGATTACACAACACCAGATGCACTGAATAATACTGAATGAATAAATAATGTGAGCATTGATTGTAAGGTCTGAATTATAGTTGGGGAATGATTCTGCAGTGACGGTCAGAGCACAGGGATGGGGAACAGGGATCTTTTATAATGCATGTAAATAATAAATAATAAAACTCAAATGAAATGAAGTTCAAATTTTTCCGACATAACCCAGACATCATGAGAGCGATTTTGAGAAGTATTACTCCACAGTGAGCAAACATATATGTGGCGATTCCTGCAAAATTTTTGCACAATTTTTGTTTATTTGTTGACTTGAAGTCATTTAAAGATCAAGGTTTTGCTCACCACAACTTTTGCACATGCAACATTTTATGTTTATTTTATTTCTTACAATGATTCAGCAAAATAAATTGTACAAATAAGGCAAATAAAATGGTGAAAAAGTGTCTATTCTCCACAGTGTGTACTTATTTTCTCTTATGAAATCAACACAGCATGAAATTTGCCCAAACCTTTGCATGTGACTGTATATGTGTTCTAGTTATGTAAAAATAAGAGATGCAAGGTTTTGTTCAGACAGGGACAATATGTATCTTTACTCTGCCCAACTCAAGTTAGCGGTACTGCTGGAAAGGCAGTGATACTACAGAAGACAATAGTAGCCAGTGCTGACCATGACCCTAAATAATAGGCCTGGAACGCGGACTGCAATGCCTATGAAGTGTAATGATACGCTTTGCAGCATCTGCATCAGATACGTGCTTCTTAAAGCTTCATGACAGATAAGTACATATAGTCATGGTGTGGCAGTCTCTGTCACAGAAAGAGACAACAGGGAACACATGGAAAAATTCACATGGAAAATTCCGCCTTACACACATGCCTGCAATGCATACAACACACATACAACGTCGTGTGCGAGCTTGCATGTACAGTCATGCACAGATATTTGAGATCTTTATAGGTACTCTAAGTAACACAAAACAGCCCTTGAGTAAAAATAACGCTAATACTAAATGCATACGCAGCATGCACCACTGAGACAAAAACACTATTACTGTATTGTTCCACCCAGTCAAAATTTGAGACCTTTTTTCCCCAATGCTCCACACAGATTGTCTTTCCCAAAAAAACAAGCCGGAGAGAGCCAGGAGTTAATCAGCATTCCTCAGAAGCAAATTCCACTCCATTACTACAAAACCAACCACCCAGGAAAACATAGAGAGAGGAAACTACACCACATATGAAACGGAAGGCCCATATTTCTTCCGTAAGTTGCATGGCGTGTTCAAAGGCAAACACACATCGCATTTTATCCTCTAATGTTTGCGATTAATCACCGCAATGCTGATTAATGAACTCTAAAACTGGTCTTTTACATCCAGATACACATTCAGCTGTTTTGACTCGCATTTTGCTCTCTGATGGGGGTTTGCAGGTCTGGCCGTGCGCAGATCTGTCGAAGAGCTGCAGTTCAACTTGCTGATGAATGGAGTAACAACAGAAAATCAAGGGACGGGAGTATGGCCAAACCACCTGGGAGAGATCCAAAGTGCCGCAAAGCTCCACAGACAAAGCCAGAAAATGAGAGAAATAAAAATCCGTCACCTGTGCGAGTGGGAGTAGACAGAAAACAAACAGGAATAAGTGGAAGCCTTCGTTACGGCACTATACCCACCTCTGCCAAATCGCTGTTCAGTAGCATTAATCTATACCGGGTTTGGTTGCAGACGAAAAATGAGAGCTGTACGAAATTAACATTTTAATATATTAACATTAAAATAAAAATGCACAATGCTTCATGTATCAAAAGTCAAAGGCAGATAACTTGCCAAAAAAATGAGCGGAATGAGAGCAAGCCGCAATTATCTTTTAGGAAGTTTGCAGAATTATACCTGAAAAATCGAAGTACACGTAAGAAACTTCATTCATTGTAGGCAAATAGTTCATCATTTTAAATTCCACTATGTGTAAGTTATTATTACAATAAGATATACAACTATACTAGTACTTAAAAGTTTGGAATCATTTGTCATATCATTTGTTTTCCATAATATCATGTACAGTTTGGATGTAAATACTACAAGTTAGACAGGTTTTTACACTTTTCTACAATGAGTTCCTGGAAATTTTTCCTAGAAATTTGTGAGGTTGCAGCATCAAAACAGAATGGCATACATGTACTTGCCACACTTTTTTCATTTCTCTAAGAACAGGGATTCTTTTGAACACTACTATATGCAATGCCCTATGGTACAAAGGTAGCGGACACGAATGTCCCAACTACTAAGAAGCTTAACCTATTGTGTGTTGTTTATGTGTGATGACCTTTGAAACACATAAACATAAATCTGCCTAAACATAAACATTTTTTTTCCCTCTTTTTCAGAGAGTCTTTCAGTCCTATTGACTCAGCTGGCATGTATTCTCTTTGCACTTGCTTGCTACAAGCCCTGTAGGAGACGTTGCGGTGGCCTGTTTTGAGCCCACGTTACTTTCTCAGTCTAAGGGAGGTCGATGAGATCATCCTGAGAACATCAAATTTCACATTCCTAACTTTGAAAAATGTAGGAAGAAGACGCTTTTTAAAAATTGCCAAACACAAAACAAGTGGGCTCTAAAGAGTACGCACAACTGTCAAACAAGTCTGCGCAGTGTTCCCTGCTGCATTAATCAGTGGGCATGCCGGGCCAGCTGGTAGTCAAGCAGCTTTGCTTCAGCTGAAAGTCTGGGATGCGTATGAGCTAAACAGTCAAACACAGTCATCATAGGTTGGAGAAGACCTGTACAAAACCAAAACCAGTTGTCAATTCATGTCTGTCAGTTTGCCTTCAAGCTAAACTGCCAAATACAAAAGGCAGATTTCTCTATTCATGTGGTTTTGTCCATAAAGCAAATGCTGCAGCCCAACAATTAAATCCTATTCGCTTTCCTGTTGTACACCCGCCCGCAAAGACCCTCTGGTGACCTTGCATTGTTGGATGTATCTATATTTACATATCTAAAGTATATTTGGAACGTTTGACATAGTACTTCCACACTGCTGTTTCCCTGTCCTGCGAAAAAGGCTTCTCTATCTAACCTCTTTTTCCTCTTACTCCCTGTGATGTAACATCAAGTAAATATTATGTAAAGCACTTTTTCTTCCCACATCCTCGTCACTTCCATTCCTATTATCTCCACACTATTTATTTTTTGATGGAGACCAAGTTTGTTTGATTCTTCTCATTTTGTTTCACTTGCCGTCTTTCTCCTCTGCTTTTAAAACATAGGGATCAACGAAGCAAACTTCGAGGATTAATGAGCAGGACTAACAAACTCAAGTTAGGACGTTTTCTTCAGAGAATTTTCCCTATTTCATGTCATTATTCCCTATTTTCCCTTTTTAAGGATTTGCACAGCCCAGGAACCAGGACATCGCCATATGTTGCGTGCTTTCTCATGACTATACAGAGGGAGGATGTGGGATGTTTTGGGAATAAATGCTTTTATGGGCTCTTCAGGTTCCTGTTTTTGTCTACACAGTTTGGACTTCTCCATATACACATATAGGAACAGTTATCTGTTCAATCGGTCAAATGTGCTAAAATGTTTCAAGAAGTGTTGAATATCATCTGTTTCTGGTACCCATTCTTATTCACTGAGGCCCGGTGTACTCATATACACAATAAATTGAACATCTTAAGCTTTAAAAATCTCATTTTTTTCTTTCTTTCTTTTCTCAAAACCTATATATACCTTTTAACCCAAAGATGATAAGCACTTGTACACCAGTCAGCAACAACATTAAAACCACTGGCAAGTTACAATGGCACCTGTTAAGGCAAAAGATTTATTAAGCTGCAAGTGAACTGTCAGTTCTTGAAGTTTTGTTCTGAAGATTTGTTGTTGAATGTAGGAAAACTAGGACAACAGCAAAAACTTTGAGACAGGCCAAATTGTGATGGTGAGGCAACTGGGCCCTCCACAATAGCAGGTCTTGTGGGATGTTACTGCTATGCAGTGGTTAGTACCTACCAAGAGCGGTCGGTAGGGTCATGAGAATCCAAGACTCACTAATGCATGAGAGGAGTCAAGGCTAGCTGGTGTAATCCCATAGAAGAGCTACTGTTGCACAAACTGCTGAAAATGTTAATGCTGGCTATGACTGACAGGTGTAAGACTGGGCAGAGTGCCCATACTGACCCCTGGGCAATTGACATGTGAGCATCAGAACTAGACCATGGAGCAATGGAAGGAGGTGGCATGGTCTGATGACTCAAGTTTTCATTTACATCCCACAGATGGCTGGGTGCATGTGCATCGCTTACACGAAGAAGCAATGGCACCAGGATGCACAATGGGAAGAAGGCAAGTTGGTACAACGTTCTGCTGGAACACTTTCATGTGGATGTACCTTTGAAACAAACCACCTCCCGAAACATTGTTGCAGACCAAATTCACCCGCCCGTAGTTACAGTATTCCCAAACAGCAGTGGCCACATTTAGCAGGATAATACATCCTACCACACCACAAAATTGTTCAGGTATGGGTTGAGGAACATGACAAAGAGCTCAAAGCGTTGACTTGGCCTCCAAATTCCCCAGATCTCAATCTGATCTTGCATCTTTGGGATGTGCTGGACAAACCAGTCTGATCCATGGAGGCGCCACCTCGCAACTAATGTAATGACTGATCTGAGCATGAGTATGCAAATGTATAGCTGCATGAAAATGCATGTAAACATATACAGCTTACGAAGAGGCTTACACAGACACATTATAGAGAGGAACAGAATTTCTTTGTGATTGCGGCTCGATTGATGATAGTGCTCCTGCTGGATACGAGTGAAAGAACGGTTGTATGCTTTGGCTGTGAGGAGCAAGTCCAGGCAGTGGACTTGTCCTTGGCAGTGCCTGATGGCAAATTAGACATAGAGGGAACATGAAATGGAGCGAGCGAAGGAGCAGTGTCAACAAGAGGTCAACCTGGCGTGCTACGTGTGGGGTGACAAAGACTTGATGAGAGAGAGTGGGGGAAGAGCGAGGGAACAAAAAAGAGAAGGGAACGCACGTCTGCTCACCTGCATTCATTCAAAGAGATCTGATTAGAATACAGAGTGATGGAGAGAGTCCAGCACACTTTTGTGGGACATGTACAAGTACAACACCGGACAATAAGTGCCCAGACACACATCTGAGTCCCAACACAGTAATGGCTAAGCAGATAGCCTGTCCACCCTCTTCTCCTGTGTTTCGCAGGCAACAGCTCTTTTGGAGCTTTCGGGTGAACTCTTTTGTAATGCAGGCTTGGCTGCGGTGCCTGAATCTATCACTACATCCAAATAAAGAACAAAGAGCCAGCCAAGAGCAAACTGCTTGGGCAAATTCAATTCATTACCCCGAGTATGTGGTGTCTGTGCATGTGTTAGTGTGTGGTGGTGAACTCCGCGGCATATGCAGCATTAAATTGGTCAAAGCAGCAAAGTGACAAAGAGATGTTGCATGGCACATTTGTTCCAACTGGGCTAATGCAATGTGCGTGCGTGTGTGTGTGTGTGTGTGTGTGTGTGTGTGTGTGTGTGTGTGTGTGTGTGAAAGGGTGTGTGGTGGGGAAAAGAAAACAAACAGCATATGGAATACACATCAGGGCTGATTAGGATCAGAACCCCATGATGTAAGGTCTACAACGTTCGCCTGTTTTAGCACAGAGCAACGACAAGGCTAATGTGCCCATTAGAACAGACTGAGAACAATGAACACAGTGGGTGTCAGAACAGACAGGAGAAAGAAAGTGAGTGAAAGAGAGAGAGAGAGAATAAGAGAGACCGTCACGGTAATGTCATTTTAAACGGACAGCAACAAACATCTTGTGTTCAATTCTGCTTTTTTTCTGATTCTCACCTTTAACCATCTTAAAGCAATCATTTAATCAGTTCTTAAAGCAATAATTGAATACAATTTCAACAAGTCCACCCATTAATGCCAATAATAAATGCTACTGTTTTTAGCTAAGCGATGTATTCCTGTCCGTTTTTAAGATAGCAATAAGCCATTCAGTTGCAGAAGCTACTTAAGCGGCTCCGAGATTATGCCGCAAGTCAACCTGGTTTGACACAAGTGTGTGATGATTTAGGCCAAAGACATAAAGGAGGAGACAACATGGTGTCTTTGTACAGGAAATGTCCTGCCCTTCTGAAACATTGCAGTAGATCTTAGATTCACATATATAGAGCTCTCCCCATTCTACAGACAGAAGCCTGGTATGTTGCTAAGCTAGCCATGTGTGGACTATGTTTAGGCATGCAGTTTAAACACAGATTTTAATACTTATTAGCTATGTAGCTCTGGTGTAAAACTAAAGGAACAAATTTTAAACATGTCTTGGCTGATCAAGTTTATTGGGGCTGCGGGAGAACATGTGCAAACATGAATTTAGATCAACTAATATTTACCTTGCATTCAAGTTTAAATGATCTAATAATCTGAACCTTCAGTTTGGCTCACACTGAACCCAGAGGACCACACACTGAAGACCCCTTTCCACCATTATGACCTTCAGAAGAACTGCTGCACCCCCCACCTTGCACCTACCAATTCCCTTTCTTCCGCGTTCTTCCATCCTCAAGACTTGCTCCTTCCGCTTCCTAGGCCTTTATCCACAACTCCTTTCCCTTCCCTCTCCCTGCTCCTCCTCAGCCAGCCCCACCCACCCATGTTCCCTCTCCCACCCCTGTTCTCTCTCCCACCCGTTCTCTCTCCCTCCCTCAGCTGTTAGGACACAATGTTCTCTGGCTTGTTTGGGGAAACAGCAGAAATAAATAAATTAGAGGGGCCTAGGACGCCATCATTATGACCAACTGCAGGTTTGAGCTGGGAGAAAATAAACAAAAAGAGCAGGCGAGGTGAAGGCTACCTAGGCCCGCCTCTCTTGACTATGTATGAGTGTGAGTCAGATGTACGGAATGAAAAGAAGACACTATGTACCTGCAGTTTAAGAGACAGGGATGCTCTAGTTACTCTTGTTACTGAGATTAAGCCTGCGTAAGCCTTTGTAAGTTTTATAGCCAAGGTTCAAAATCAGTCTGAATCTGTGAGGATCAGTCCAAAATAAGTTGCTGTGGGAGTCTTGCAGAGTATATCAAACATGTTTACGCACTGGAAACTAAATAAAATCTGCCTTTTAAAAAATACAGCTTCCTAAATGGTTCTCAGCTCAGACTGGCATACACTCATAACATCGTAAGCAAGTGCTTTAACCTTTAAAAAATGTTTACATTCACATGTCAGTAATTATCTTTTAGTTAAAGATATTTATTTTAAGATAAATATCAGAAATATCAGTAATTGTGATACTTTTGCGTAGATCAGTTTTTTGCTTACACCAATCTTTCTCTCTCTCTATATATATATATCAACCCATCTATCC
>JBBPCX010000154.1:11023353-11046415 GCA_037974365.1 Hydrocynus forskahlii | reverse complement strand
CTCTCTCTCTCTCTCTCTCTCTCTCTCGCTCTCTCTCTCTCTCTCTCTCTCTCTCTCTCTCTCACTCTCTCTCTCTCCCTCTCTCTCCCTCTCTCTCTCTCACTCTCTGAGCACATGTGCTGTGTCTATAACCCCCGCCCCTCCCCCTCATGCTCAGTGTGCACAGACCCCACCACATGTAGCTGTTCTGTATATATGGTCACCGAAGCGTCTATATGAACCGCTTATTGATAAAACATCAGCTTGGAAAACTTTATGATGATGCCATTTAACGATGACTCATTATTGTATCGCCCACCTTTATCTCAACTTCTAAACTCACAGCAGGTGAAAAAATGTTCTGAGATTTTAGAATATGGGATAACCAGACACGACACAGACCCTATTCCATGAGAAAATGCTATATTGAATATAAGTAGTTTGAGTATAAGTAGTTGCCTGAGCCTACTTTAAAATGAGCATCTTAGGAGAAGGTCTTTCATTAAAAAGGCTTATTTCAAACAGAAGTGCCACGACACAGGAATTGTGGATTGATATATAATCATTCACAAAATGTAGAAACTATGAGTTTCAGCACTAAATTTATTTCCATAGGGTTACAAAAGGCCTGTCATCATCTGAGCATCCTGCTCTTCTCAAGTTTTGATAAATATGTCTTCAAATATCAGTCATCCATCTAATTGTGATAAGTTTTTAACATCCATAGTATCCCTAATTTTGAAGCTTTATGTGTGACCCTCCCATCAGTAACACTAACCAGATCAAAACTCAGAATTCAAATGTCATAACTAAAGCAATGAACATTACACATGGACTTGCTATGAATTTGCTCAAATGGTTCAAGCAAAGATGCACAGCCTTTTCTGTATGATCTGAGGAGACTACGTTAAGTTAAAAGGAATGCGTGTAAAAGAGTAAAAAGACAGAGATCACATGAGCCTAAACTCAAGTCATGCTCCCAGTGACCACCACAAGACCTGCTGTCTCCCTCACGTCCATCTGAATCGTCTTACGCCTGAGGAAATTCAGTGTTCCCCGGCCCAGGTCCTGAAATACACGGCTACACATTCCATTAGATATGCATAATCACATGCACATCGGCATATGAACATGCACTCACTCCTACATTGTCTTCTCTTGTGTTTTTCCTTTCTGCCAATTTGCTCCATTTCCTGCATGCTTTGGGGATTTTCGCCCGTTATAACGTTATTTGAGGAATGTGAACTTGAGAAAACATGCTTCCCCCCTCTAGTCACATCACACTTGCGCTAGACTAACGGTTAGGCAGATCCGTGGGCAGTTTGAAAAAGGTTCTTTCTTAACACAGAGCCTTCAGAGACACCTGCAGAGAGGAAGAGAGAGAAAGAGAGAGGGGTGGAAAGAAGATAACATCTACACCACGATATTCAGGTGTCTTCCAAAGTAATATTTGCTGCATACCACAGCATGATGGTTGTACTGCTTGTTGGAACTTGAACAGGAAGCCTCAGGTCCAAAGTGAGGCCTTGTAAACATAGTAGTAAGCAAGACAACAGCTAACAGAATGAAAATGGGATAAACATATAATTTGCATCAGTTTTGCAAGCGGATCTCCCTAGACATCCACACAGATATATTGGGCCAGGCAGGCAAAAGACTCCCAAGCCCTGCTTTAAGCATTAAAGGTTTGAAGAGTTCAACCAAGCTTTGGTACAGTCTTCTGCCAAATCAACGGGTCGCTCGTGCAGCTTGGGAAATGCATGTTGTACAAACACAAGCACAGGCTGAGGCCTGTGCCAACCCAAAGCTGAAAACCACAAAATTTCCCTGTATTTACTACTGCCTGCATACTGACCCTGTTCCTTCATTCTTTAAAAGATTTATGAATGCTTCGACACCTGTTTGTTGAGTTTGTTTCAAGTGCCACTTGCCGATAGGCAGCGTACACACACACAAACACACACACACACACACACACACACACACACACACACAAAAACATTCGGCATAGGAACGTTTCCCAGCAATTACTTAACTATAAAAAAACACTGATTAAGTGAAGTGTAGTTAATACAGGAAATGATAATGGAAATGAAAGGGCTAAGAGCATTACTAACATTACCAGCGGATCATGGTAGCTCAAAATGAATGAAAGTGAATCTCCTCTTGTCCATCTGGACACTTTGTTTGTGGAGGAGTAGCTTGGGGGCACCTCTTCTTCTGCCTGGTCTAGGAGAAGAGGCCTGGCCCCTCGGTCATAAGCTTTTTAGACTGCTGCCAATTAACTAATTAGCATAGTATTTCCTCATGGAAAGCGAGAGAAAGCAAGAGCAAGAGAGAAGCAGTGTTTTTTGAAGCTACAAGCACATCTGAAGAAGCTGTAGCCGTCAGTGTTCTTTTGCCAAAGCGCACAACATAAAAAAAAAAAAAATCATAGTGATATTGTTGTAATAAGCCAGAAAGTGTTGGCACCTGATAAAGCTTTTCACTGTAAGGAAAAGTTTGTTCAGTCTTGTAAAATTTGTTCAGTCTGTGATATTTTCATTACACAATAAATGTTCAACCACCTCTGTAGTGACAACCGCTGAATGTTAAACCACCGACTAGAGCAGCTTGTGCAAGCTGGTAGCTGAGGCCAGTGGCTGGACACACCGCAGACCAGTTTAGATTCTTGCTAACTGTTACAACACTAGTTACTGGAATTTAGTCTTTCTTTAAACTTCAGTCAGTGGAGCATCAGTAAAGCAGAACTGAACCTGTCTATTGTTGTTCAGAGCTGTTAGCCAGTAGGGCTGCATAGCATATCGCCTGCTAATTGTTAACGCATTATCGGTCTCTGCAATTCTGATGTTGCAAAAGGCTGCAATATGCAAATGAGACTCTAATTAATCACAGTGTTTCTGATAGGGTGACCAATCACAGCACCAGATGAGTTACAGAGTGTTCTGATGAACTGAGATCTTTATCCATCAGAAAATCCAATTAAAGTCTAATTTATAACCATCATTTGCTGTAGCCAGAATAAGGACGTTTATTTAAATTGGTTGGTTTTGGGACATCACAAAAAACGATGATTTGAAAATGTGCTGTTTTTGTAGCTTAACTTTCCATTCATGGACAATGGAGTGAATGTAGCCATTTTTAAGCACTATTTACAGATCTCAAGCCCTTTAATTAAACCAAAAAATTATGATATGGGCCCTTTAATATCTTGAAAGGCATCACATTCACAATATTTAGCAGTAAAATCGCACTACTGACATTTTATCCATATTGTATAAATAGTAGCATGTAGTATATATAGTATATACTTCTAGTGTATATCGAGTAGCCAGTACATTACTGCCACAGCCAGTCCACACCTCAGTACATCACAGAACAGGTTAAATTCCATCTTCTCTCTACTCAAACACTAAATTAAAGTATTTTAGCCAATCAAACAAAAGGTTAGATTCTACCTTCTCCCCACTCAAACATCAGATTAGATTATTTTTCCCTGTCAAACACCAGGTTAGACTCTTGTAACAACAGTTTTCGTAAAAGGAGAGGACCAGCCTTGCCAAAAAGGGCATTATGCCCCAAAGGGGCAGGAGCTTGAGTATCTAAAAACCCCCTACTCACCCCCGCAAATGCCTAGAGCAGCATGTTTTCTAATTGGAATTACAAATGTGGTACCAATTAAATGTTTAGAATCCGGCCTTTGGTCTTTGACTAACCACTTTATGTAAAGTGACCTCGGGTCCCTTGAAAGGCGCCACATAAATCATTAGTCAATATTGTTATTATTATTAATTTGTACTTTCCGCTCAAGTCAGATTATTGTTGTGCTAAGAAAAATAATTAATGTAAAATTATGTTACACTCTCTAAAGTATTGTATTTATTGACATCATTTTAAAGAGGCTTTTGTTATCAATAACCATGACTTCTAAGTTAAACTAATAGTCTATGGGCTAATTGATTAAGGCCTTGGAATAAAGGGGATTGTGCTCTTCACTGGTTTTGCCAGATGTCTGCTGCTCTCCGTCCTTTTTTGATGGGAAGTAACACTGATGAGTAAGCATGTATTCCTCTGTATCGCCGCAGGCATCAGGTTGCTCTCTCCCTCTTCATCTCGCTCTATCTCTCTGGGAAGTCAACGTGGGAGAGTGAAAACAGGAAGCTGAGGCTACCGTGTGACTCAAACATGCCGCGGGTATTTTTAGCCCCGACCCGCCAGCCCCCCGGCCCCTGCTTCCTTCGGGGCAACGGGAGGACACCACTGTCCGCTCCTCTATGCAGCCCCCGCTGGGGAAAGGATGTCAGGCTGAGAATGGGTCCTATCGCCCAGGGCACTTTATATCAGGCCTGTCTGTCAACAGCAGGTCGCGCACCAATGCATCTGGAGGGCAGAAACACCAGCACAGCTCTGTGTGATCCACACACAGCACCGGCGTTAAAGGACAGTCAGGGAAACAATGCTGCCTTACTGCACCAAACGGGCAGCAGGCCTTTCATATTTTCAGCAAAAAAGCAAAGAAACTAAGCATTGATTACATATTGTTTACAACAATAAGTGTTACAGTATTTTGAGTTTTACTACAATTTTCAATTCTGAGATCAAGATTCTATTTATTTACCTTTAATGTGCTGGGAGCATGTCATATAGGGCCAGATGATAGTTAAAGGGTCCATGTCATGGAAACTGAATTAATATTGTTTAAAAATGTCCATATTGTCCCTATGTGGCAATATGCAAAAACAGTCCAATTTGAATTTACTGCTTGCATAACAATGCATTTCCATGTATCTACCTTCATAGCCTACAGCAGTTCAGTTCCACTCACATACACTGATGTGAACTCATAAAGGATGTTTCAGTCAGGACTGTTGAGGCCCTAAACAGGTCAGTCAATCAAACAGGGGTCCTTTAAAGTCTGTTTGACTCTATAGGAGAGGCATCATGTCATAAGTGCATCTCATTGAAATGCATGTAAAATGTGAGAGATAAGCCCTTTAAACATAGAACATAAATCAATTCTATTTTAATTCAGTTTTAAACAGGTTGCATTGAGATTCATAGTTTTAATCACTGGCAGCTCTTTCTATTTCAACAGCAGGCTGAGCACCACGGTATCTGGAGGGAAGAAATACCAGCACAGCTCTGTGTGCCAGTTCACACACAGCAGCTCCACTAGAGGATGGGCAGGAATAGAATCCTGTCTCACTGCACCAGATGGGGAAAAGCCCACTAAGGCACATTCAAACCTGCACAATGCACAGCAGGATGAAAGTGATCTCAGCATTCTATAAAGATTAATAGGGGTGTAGCAATACACATATTCAATCCAATTTTAATTTCTGAGCTCAAAATTTGATTCGATTTACATGTTGGGAGCATGTCATATATGGCAAGATGGTAGTTAAAGGGCTCCACAATCCATATATGGAAATGAAAACAACTTGTTTTGAATTCACCGTTTTCATAATTTGACAGAATTCACATTTATTCATTAAGGTTTCCAGTACTGTATCAAAACTGTTATCAATAATCATTAGAACAGTATGTAAAAGAGGAATGGCTACTTTAACAAGTAGCCATTCCATTACCAAATTTGGTATTACATGCCTTTCTGAGCTCTTACAAGTTATCATCAGTGAAAGCAAAAAAAAACACGTGATCATTTATATTAATTATAACTCTTGGCTCACCTGTTCATTCAAAAGTGTGGAGTCCAAACTCTTAGTCAACACCACATTCGTGTTTGTAAGTGGGATATATATTTAATTAAGATCTGAATAAGATAAAAAGTTATGCATGCAACTGTGCACACAATCATGTTCCTTAGCTTTCTATGTTCTTCAATGAAACATACTGACGATTTTTTGGCTAATTACAAAATTACGATCCTCCTGATGGTTAAGTAGCTTTTAGACTCACTATATATATATATATATATATATATATATATATATATATATAAAACAAATCATGACAGGTGACATAAATTCCGCGGTATCTCTGTTAGTCCTGACTCATGAGATAAGGCTTTATTTCTGGAGCAGTATCAGAGAGGCTGCTTTCTCTGCGTGAGAGGAGCCGCTGACAGAGGCGGAGACAGAAGAGGCCAGAGGCGCAGGGCAAGGTCAGTGTCTGGGTGGGTGAGTTTAGTCTGGCAGAGAGAGGGGCTTTGTAAGGCTGCCATGCCATGCTCAGATGTCGCTCTATTGTTTCTGCAGTCGGTTGACCTGCGTCAGAGCGGCGCGGCGAAGCGCTGGCAGTGACGCCACGTGCCGTGATGCTGCCTGCTTACATCCACCCCACCCACACCAGACAGTCATTCCAGTGTCACCCGCCAAAACACACAAACACACACACATAAATACACACAGTCAAATGTGCATCCTGTGATGGACTGCCCCGACCGCATTAGGCATATTCAATCCTACACTCAATACCGTGAACACAACATAAACACACTCCAGCCAAATGTGTGCCAAAGGTGCGCCACACTTGAGCAAATTCAAATGTGGTCCAAAAAAAAAAAGTACTGACATACGTAATGTACTGCACTGACTTGACGCAAAGTTGCAGATAAATTTCTTACTAATACAACATACTGAATTAACAAAATGTTACAGCAGTGTGAAAGTGCTTGGTGACATTGTGATATTGCAATACAAAATTTTTTAAATGTATACTGTAGAGATGTAACAATGTATTGAGGAGAATAAGCCTCTCTGTATCAATTATTTTAGCAATCCAGAAGCTGATTTGATGATTAACCGAGTAATCACATTCACATGATTAATTTTACAGTGTGATACATTTTAACTGAGTAACTGTGCCCTCACAATGCACAAGCCTAATGTTAGAATGCACATAATATAACATATTATGTTATCAAATGCAAATGCAATTTCTGAATACCGAAGTTTGCAAAAGGCCAGCACTAATCCACACCACATTATTCTGACCAAAAGTTTTGACCTTCTTTGTTTTAACCAAAGAAGTAACTTAATGTTAAGCTCATAAATGTCTAATAGAAACCTGTTCTGAGCCTCAGACACACTTTGTCCAGTTCAGGTGTGTTTTTGCTGAGGACCGCTGCCTGCCCCAGTAAGTCACACACACTGATCTGTGATTGGTCGGTCTGCATGCCACACAAATGGGCCTTTCCTATCAATGTAGGAGGATCGTGGCAGATATCTACCTGAGTGTGATTCATCAACATATTTACTATCTGAACCTGTGATTGTTCAGGATGCTCAGAGAACACAGAGCAAAGAAAAAGTGCTTTGAGTGGTTTGACAGTCCATTTGCATATTACAGCCTTCTGTGACATCAGTATTGCAAAGGCAAGATTACAAGAACAATTAACCCATAATAAATTACTGGAGCCCAAAACATGTTACACATTGAACATGTGTCCCGCTTAATGTTGAATGGATGGGTGGACAGATCATAATTCGTAACTTTTTTGAAGTAAAGAATATTTTTTAAAATATCCAATGATATAATTCTGTAGATAGTGCATCCATAATTTGTGTATTAAATGCATTTTTTTCTTGCAAAATAAAGATTGAGATTTCATGATGCATTTAATTGTTTCCTAAAGAATCGTAAGTATATTAAATCCTCGTAAGGGCTGAAATTTTCACCCTAATCTTCTTTTACTTCATTTCATACAGTATAGCAGTATTGATATTGATGATTACGATGATGATGATGATGACGATGATGATAATGAAAGTAAGGTTTAAGTTTTAAATATCTGTAAAAATGCTTTCTTTCTTTTTCACCTTTCGTTTAACAGACCGGGATAGGCTTGGCAAAATGTGATAATATCAAGAAATTACGTATGCTTTCACCCTGGTGTTTATTTGACTGACGTTCAGTCAAACGTTCAAAAAGTGTTACAGAAAAGTGTAACAGTGCAGTTGTACAGTACATCCTGATCGTTCTGATAATTAACTGTAGATTTAATGACTCAGGATTCTACATTAGAACGAACTGCTTGCCAGTGAGGTTTAATGGAACGTGAAAGTATACCGACAGAGGGAGGGATGAAAGAGAAGAAGTGAGAGACATGGAAGTAATGAGAGAGCAAAAGCAGAACAAATGAGCAGAGACAGTCTGGAGAGAAGTGGAGGAAAGGGATTAGCAAGAGCAGGATTACTTAATATCTTAGAGGAAAGTAGGGACGAGATACAGAGAGATCATTGGAGGGAGAGGCAGACAGATTGTGAAGATTGTATGAATGGAGGAAGGTGGGCTAGTGGAGATCTTTTGGTTTTGTGTGTGCTGGATTTCACTACATGGCCTGTCAATTAGTGACATTACAACATCCGCAGGTGTAATTGAGCGAGAGCAGGCCGCTGCGGATGTTTGTTTGGAAGCGGTCGTCATCTCTGGTTAAGAGTTAACGCTCCTCTGTTAATTGTTAATATCATGTCATGCCTTCAGCTAGTTCCCAACTTTTCACACAGTACATGTTGGGAGGAGAATGCAGTTGCTACACAGGACAAATGCAAATTAATATCAAAACACACAGCAGACTTTGACCTACGACTAAGATAAAGTTGCACATCATGCTAAAAAAAACGGACCTGTTAAAATCCATAGAAATTATCAGAGATTTTTTCGTTTCTGATATCGATGGTGAAACAATAAGGATGGGCCAATACTGATACAATCGTTTTGTTTTTTTTAAACTACTCCGCATTGAAATAATTTATTTTTAACTGAAATACTTCACTTACTTCAGTGTGCATATAGAACAGGGGTCACCACTCTTATCCACAAAGAGTCAGTGTGGCTACAGGTTTTATTACCAACCAAGTCTCAGCACACCTCATATAACTAACAAATGATTAAACAGG
This sequence comes from Hydrocynus forskahlii, assembly GCA_037974365.1. NCBI lineage: Eukaryota > Metazoa > Chordata > Actinopteri > Characiformes > Alestidae > Hydrocynus > Hydrocynus forskahlii. Next base: position 11,037,575 of record JBBPCX010000154.1, on the reverse strand, counting down.
TGGAATCAGACGTGCTTCTTCTCAATTAGGATGAAAATCTACAGCCACAGCAGCCCTCTGTGGATAAGACTGATGACCCCTGATCTGGAAGTTTGTTGTCATGCTTAAAACACTCTATTCCCAAACAGGAAGAAACACACAGCTGACAACAGAGCATCACATACTGCATCACAGCTGAACCATTTGGGGAAAACACTGAATTGCCATTTTTCTGACCAATACATTGACTACGATTTGAATGGCAATTGTTTTCTATAAATTAAAAAGTCAACCTGTGTTTTTGCCCAGAAGACTAGAATGAGTACTAAACGTACTGTACCAGACTGTTAGGTCTGGTTGTGCTGTACATGAGTACATGGGTTTTGGTTGCCCGTGTTGCTCAAGTCTCAGGTTATTTCTTTGTTTTTTCCCATAATACATTTATGGCAGACTTGTTGAAAATACGGGCAGTAATTATTTTATATATATTTTCACTAATTCATGCAGTAAATGGAATTAGAAATTAGTACAGGTATTGCAAGTTGTAGACTGCACCCACTGAAATTTAAATTTTGATATAAAACTGAAAAAGTCATCGTTCAGCCCTACAATGTGATATTATAGGCTAGATTATTATAGGACTGGATAGGATTCGTTGTTCAATTCTTCTCTCTGATATCTGACCCAGCATGTCAGTCTGATACTGATATCCATCGATGCTGATATGCCATCTTTAGGAATGTTACGACAAAAAAATATGAGTTTATTCTGCTCTCCCCACACCAATCCTCATTTTTTCTCAATTGCAACATGTGTTTTTCATTACTCAAGCTAAGCAATGCCAAAAGTAAGCAAATGGCAATGATAAAGGTGTGTCTCACTGGACCTTTAACAGCATGACAATAACACCTAAAGAAGCATATTAAAAGTTACTACAAGCATAATGGTTTGTTTGCTCAGTCATTCCTTCACCAAGTATGAAGTGACCCCACTGGTGGAGCCGCAAGTCAAAATACACCTTCTAGCACCTCTAGTTGACCTGAAATCAAAACTGACCTTTTTAATCTGTTAGGTCATATCCCTAATCTAATTCATCACGATTTGTATCATTTAACACAAAAACAAAATTCTAATTTTCCCATATTTTCCATTATGATTAAGTGAAGTTTTCAGATATTTGATTACAGCGCTGTGCTCCAGTGGGCAAGGACAAATAATAATAAACAATATCATGTTTTATCTTCCACTCCCACCACCCCCACGTTTCATCAGCAAGCTCAGAGACATGCTAATTTATGTTTCACTTGGAAAAACATCATAGTGCTGGAGGAAATTGCGCAGATTTCCAATTCATGTTGACTTTAATATTTCATTATTAGAATCCAGCTCTGCAAAAACGTTGCACCAAAACTCCACAGAGCTTTTCACTAACTTCATTTCTGACTCAAAATACTTTTTAGTCCTTTTTATGTCATCATGCTTGTGTTGAAATGTGGTTCATGGGCTGTGGAGAAGAATTCGATGATTAGAACTTCATGCAGAAGGCAAAAAGCTCCCAGTGCAGCTTCACGGTTAAGTAAAATGACTGCTGTGAGCTTGAGCGTGGAACGGTGAGAACTTGAATCTGTGTCATGATTTTAGGGATTAACAGAGAAGAAGAACACGACAGTGTTGGTGTCACCACAAAGTTTTACAACACATATTGCAAAAATGATTTCAACACACACACACACATGTCCCTTCACTAGGAATTTAAAAAAATACAGTTCAACAGATGATTCAGGGCTTATGGTTTGATGTACTTAAAGCAATTCGATATTACCCCAATATGTAAAATGAAATCTGAAGGAAAAATGTTTGTATTCAGTTGTGGCACAATTTACTAATGAAACTAGAGCTGGGAGGTAAAGGGAGGGTGAATGTGCTGGACTGGGTTGTTGATTGGTTTAATGATATAAACAATGCAGTTCCATCAAATGTAATAATTAATAGAATGCTTATTCTCAAAGATGCACTCTGTCACATTTTTGCTGTGCAATCTCACAATGTTTCAGTGCACTGCCACAGCCCAACCATCCACAGCCACAGCATAAAAACAAAGCGAGACACAAAGAAACGGGCTGAGCGACTCTTATTAATTACGACTTCTTTGTAACCAGAATGGATGTTCTCACAAACCTGTGCGTACCTTCTCATAAGAAAAGAATCAGATGATCCCAGAGCTGTAATACGAGGCAGGTAGAGAATAACAAACATTCAAAATTACTGAAGAGTGACTTGGAAATGTTTATTAAGGTTAAACTTTAATCACAATATCCGCTTTGCTAGTGTTTATCTGGCATGACGGAGAGCACATATCTCATGCTGTCAGTCATGCACAAAATCAGTAACACACCGACTGGAGCAGGCGAAATCCCTAACACACACCTGGTGGAGTAGAACTGGGCGAAAACACTTTCAGCCGAAACCACTCACTGGAAACTGCCATCGCACTGATAGACATGCAACGACTTGTAAAGTGTGCGTTTGGAAAGACATGAATGAGAATCCATGCACATAATTTCTCTCAAAGTTGATGTTTTGCGCTGACTCAGTCGTATGGAGGAGGTTGCAAGTGTAGGCATGTGTCGTACCTATTTAGACGGGTTTATCTGCTACTGCTCACCTTGCCGAGAACAATTCGCTTTCAACACGCCTAGAGAGAGATGCCAGCCCTTCTTTCTGTCCTCAGCCCTTCCCCCTTAGTCTCCTTTAGCCTGAGGCCCTTGGAGAACAACAGCAAGCTGCTACTTGACCGAGCTGCCCACTGCGGTCGGAGGGTCTGGTGGCGAGTCTTCATATCCTTAAATCGATTTGCGTCTCTTCTTGGAGCAAGATTGGTGTATTTGAGGGAGCGCAGCATTGTTCAAATGCCAAGAATTCAACCTGAGTCATGGATTTTGCCTTCCAATACAAGATAATCTCTGGAGTATAAGAGCCTTGTAGAGGAATTTACAGTTTCACTATGACCAATTAAAGTATAAAAGAGAACTAAGCACAACAGCGAACTAAGGCAGCATGTGTTAGGAGAACTAACAGTCAGGGTCAGTTTACAAAAGCAGTCCAGCCAGCTGGATCTCCAGCACAACCTCCTAACCACGGCCAGTCTGGCTGTTTGATGAACATTCATGATATCACACACATCTGTGGGGAAACAAACGTCTGTTTGTCAAGCTAAATGCAATTATTTGCCACCAACAGGTGCCAGTTCTGCGCACCAGGCTCTCTGGACAGTTTACAAGAGTACATTCCTAACTATCTTACAGGTTTTAACTGCAGCCCGAATAAGTGTCCTACTCTTTCGGGTTGATAGCTAGCCAGAAAGTTGTATTAATTCTCATGAATAAATGTAGCCTGGAGCAACAGCTTCCGCCCACTTGACTGGGATTTTTAAGTGATTTTAGTGAATATTTCCACTCATATAAGACGAATCTCATAAAATGAGCAGAGACCTACAAACCTGATACATTAAAGCAACGCACACTGTGAGATTTTCCTATTCTTATAGAATATTCAAGCGTCCATTATATACCCCAGTTATATGTAAGCTGTTACACAGTTTCTACACCACACCAAAAATGACAAACGTTTTTCTATAAACCGCTCTCATGCACTGATGTTCCCTGGAGACTCAACATGGCTTAACATCTGCCCGCATGCACAATTACATCATACCACCTGACAGTTATCCAGCAGACGGATGAGCACACCAATACTCAGATGACTTTTGGGCAGTTGACTAACACTGCATGTGCAAACTCATGTCATGTATACGTTTTGGCACATGCACTCACTATTGTCTCACTATAGTGAAATGCACTGTGTACTTGGAAAAGATGTAAACCTTTACTTAAAAGACACTGAACACTATGGTGAGCACACATGCTGAGCTGAAAACATCATCCATACATTTCTCCCTCCCGTATTCCTCCTGCCTGAGGGTTAGAACAGAGCTGTAAAAAATAGCAGACACAATGATGCCAGGTCTGTTGTCACAGAAAACAAAAATGTATCTGCAACTCTAAGTTAGGGTTAAAATTAAGATTAAAGGGTTCAATTTTATGGGTATAGTATGTAGTAAACTGTGGGGATGGGTCTGAGCCCATAGAGACTGAGGGCTCGATGCACTAAGCACTTTGAGACAGTTTCTGATGCAAATCGGACACATTCTGCCTGTTATGGCACACAAGCCCAGACACGCAGTGCAAATGCAAAACATGCTTCTCTTCCTCATGCTTATGCATTTGAGGGTGGGCTGCGCAAGAAGACCGGATGAAGACATAGATATTAAGATGCAGAGAAAAATACACCATCATGCCATGAATATTTTGTCATTTAGTAACACTTCATAATTAAACTTTCACTTTCTTTTTTTGTCTCCGTGATTTCACTGAGCCCTTTAAACCCTGTGCCTCAGGAGCAGCCAGTTAGTGGGCGGGGCTACAAACACTTTAGATGATAAGCTGCACTTTTAGAAAATCAAACATTCATTCTGGGAGCAATGGGAGCACTTTATTACAACCGTATCAAGTCATATCATTCCGGGCTCCGTCTGGGCTCACATGCACATCTGGCCTTGACGGAAAAGAGAAGAAAGGCACACAGGGACGGGGGGTGGGGGTGGTGGGGGGGGGGTAAAATCTGTCCCACTCTAACCCCTCCAGCTCAGTCTGTTTACACAGCAGGCCAATCTCACGCTTCACACCTCCAACACAAGACCCACTATGGTGCGCTAACTCGAAGCGAGTGGAGACACTTTAGATTTTCAGAGCTGGGTGTGATGTTCGGAGCAGCACTGATACGCTCTCGGAAAAACATGACACTACACGCAAGTGCAGAACAGAAGAAAGAAAGCTATTGTCTGAGAGAGGGAGAGCGCTGCTTTCGTTTACGTTTAAGTGAGCATGAGAACATTTGTGCTTAAGGGAATTCCCAGTTCAGACAAAACTAGTAGTAACCAACCAATTCTCAACAGTTATTCATACATACACACACACACACACACTTTAAAACAGACCGCTGCAAAGTTACACGAGCACAGTTCATTACAAAGCAACAAATCCAACTAAAGCCTACCTGTCTAATAAAAGATTGTCTTTGTCACTCTTTGCTTACTCATCCTCGTTTTCTCTCTCTCTCTTTCTCTCGACCTCTTACTCTGTTTCAACACACGTTCTCTCTTTTCTTCTCTTTAAAAATTCTGCAAAAAGTCTAGGCAGATGGGGCAATCAATACAGTATCTGCGGGCCCACTGATCTACTGATTATGCTGATGTATGATTGAGGGTTTTTTTTTCAACGCCACACAATTAAAAATGTCATCCTTCTATTGCCAGCCTTCTAAACAGGTTAAGAAAATTCCAAAATTCCAGAATACCTCATAATAAAAAAAAAAACTACAAAGCCTTTAAAAATGTAATGCAATTTGGCCGAAAACAACTTGTTTAGAAGTAATTTGCCACATCTTACAAAGAAGCTAGCAGGAGAATTTTAAATATGTGTTATAATCAACAAATCACAGCCAATTTGCTGAGGAGGCCGCCCTACTCTTTTAAATCTAATAACTGCGTTAAAGTTATCATGGCAGTAAGGAAAATTTACCAACAATTTATTCTCTTCATTTGAAACCATTGGAAATTGAAGAAATTTGGTCAGCTTTTCTTCTGATAATGACGGCTTATTGGAATGGTTCTGTCGCTGCTTCGACACTTCACTAACAACTGGCTACCTACATGGGGACCTCATAACACATGCACACAAATTCAAGAACATTTATAAAGCTTATGCCAGTTTTCACAAGAAGACATGAACTGTTTTATAAAGCAACTGACGTTGTACTGACATAAGCGTGCGTATGCAGAGTGAGGGACATTTTATGTCCTCTCATGCCAATCCATTGTCTTTTTTGACAAATTACAAGTACATTTTACTATGACAATTTTCTTCAATTCCCTCCACCCCTCAACCCAAATCTTATGTTATCCTGCAAACAACGCTGTTCATAAATACTCAAGTGTTGCTTAATGTATATATATTTCAAAGTGTGTAATTGAATACTCATTCATGTTTTATTCAGCAACTATAACAGGGAGCCTTCCATCAACTGGAGAGGCGGCTCGGCTTGATATTCACGTATACACTCATTCCCCACTAAACCTCTAGGCTAAATGTACCCTTAACCATGAACCGCTGCTTCATAGCACATCTGTACTGTTCAGTGCAGCCTCTTTGTGTGTACGGACGTTCACTTGAGTGTAAAAGGAAGGCCACATCAGAATGGTCCGGTCTTCCATGCAGAAGGAGAACCAAGGCTTTGTGCCAGTGTAATAGGGGCCAATCTTCTGCTTGTTCACTTTGGTATGGTAATTGCCAGGCGAGCACAGAACCTCTTTAGATCAGAATCTGATGGAGGCACATCAATAATTCAAATCACTGTCTGCCTTGAGCATGGGAACAAAGAACAGAGCAGCCTCCAGACCCAAAGTGTGGCCAAGTGCATTCACCTTCTGTACACCTGCCCTATCAAGACTCTTAAAGGGAAGGAGATTGATGCTGCACTCCAGAGCAAATCAGACATAGGAGCAATACTTCAATCGCACAATGTTAAGGCAGGACAAGCAGCCATTTTTAAGCACTATTAATCTGAAAGCACCCTGCTTAAACAATGCCGATTATTTTATATCTCTAAAATGTCTGGCTCACTTCACCACTGCTATCTGGACAAAGTCCTCAGTCTCAGTCAGAACATTTTGTTCAGCCAATTAGGGCTAAAAATATGAACTGTTTTTACATTGATACTGCATTTGAAAAGAGCACAATTTTAATCATGCTGAGTGTATGTGCATGTGCGTGTGTGTGTGTGTGTGTGTGTGTGTGTGTGTGTGTGTGTGTTTGGGGGGTGGGGGGCACTTGTTAAATGCCTGTAGAGAAGTTAGACCAATCAGTAGTAAAAAAAAAAACACTTACGTGATGTATACATGTCAGCACAACCCCAATAAGACCACAAGCATCAATTCACAAAAAAAGTCCTGGAACTGATTCAGTCCTGGAACTGAATCAATACAAAATAATCGCAATTTAAATCGCAATCATATTACTGCTCCAAAAAAGCACAAATAGACATTTTCCCCATACTGTTCAGCTTTACAGCCCACTTAAAAAAGTGATGCATTGTGATGCATTTAGCTACAAATGTACATATTTTCCACATTAATTGAATATATAAAGTCACTACACAACTACGCCTTAGGTCGGTAAACTGAAAGACAAAACTGTGTTGACACATTTTATTCATGTGGAAACAATGTACACATTTTCATCAAGTTAATAAAACATTATTCATTTCAGTGTCCATGAATTTATGTATGTGTTATTACACATTAACAAACATAATTCAAATCAAACCGACTACAGATGAATTCAAATATCCAGTTATGCACGGGGTTATTGCTTGACGCACCAGATACAACAGAATATGGACACAGCAGCAGAAACAGTACAGTGTGTCCTCTCTGTTACAAACAGCACTTTAACATCCCACTGCTAACCGCATGAGAGTGACCAGCGACCAGCTGAACCTGCATCAGCAACAGCTCTCCTGTCTTGCTTCTGAAATTAAAACTGCAATCCGATCATGCTTTGTCTGGCCATTTACCATCCCGAGTGCAATGTGGCTGTTTAAAGCTGCAGTCTATGACAGGCTGTGCACCCTCTGTCACCGTCTCCACGCAACCACCTAATCTGAACATTGATCAGAGGCCTATATGCTACCTGTCCTGGCATCAAACACAAACACACACACACACACACACACACACAGGCATGACCACACAAGGCACAAACAACGGATGCTGGATGATACCCAAGAGATGCTAAGGGACATCTCCTCTCTCTCTTTGTGTCTAAGATTTATGATTTTCACATTAACTATAGTTGTATCTCCATTTTAAATTAACTACGGCACTGGATGAAAACTACTCTATGTGAATAGTTCCCACCATAGTAATTATTCTAAGCTTTTTAAACCATCACTACACCTCCTCTCTCTCTTCTCATTCATTTTAAATCTATGATGACCTGCCAGACGTTTCCTATGAGCAGTTTTTTATGACAATCAGCATTAGACTGAACCTCAGACATACATCAGATGATGCAGCCAACTACGCATTTTCCCATTTCACCTTTTCATTCACCACAAATCAACTATGACATTCAAGAAAGAATGAAGATATTCCAAAGGGAACAAAATAATCCGCTTTATGCAGTCAAAAACAAGGAAAAGTTGCTACAGCATCCTGGATTTAACTAGATTATACTCTGGTACTGATGTTACTGCATCCTGCACCAGTTTGTGTTTTCTCTATGCTAAACACTCTCTCATGAAGGGCTTTTAATGAGCTCAGAGGTTCTCAGCCCTGGAGCTGGAGACCCGGGGTGCCCATCCTTGATTTTGGGGTTCCACTGCCCTGCAGAGTTAAGCTCTGATTCCAATCTAACACCTGTTCCTGGAGGCCTTTATGAGCATTAAACTTGCGATCCAGGCATGTTAGAACCAACCTCCCCATGGTGATAGATCAGGTGAATAAGTTGAATAAGGTGTGTTGAATAAGGTGTCCTAATAAGCAGGGACACAAAAACGTGAAGAACCAAGCATCAAGACTGGAGAACCAATGAGCCAGAGGTGCTTTTGCTGTCCAACAAACACACGCCAGATTGTGTGTAAGGGATAGGCCTGAGTTGATTGAGTGTACACCATTTCAGACAGGAATTAAATGTATCACAGTCAAAGACTGACGTGATCTGTTGTCTTCATGCTGAAATGATGTACCTCTTCCACTCCAGGGGATTAATGCCTATCCTCAGAGTGTGTATAAAGCACAGACTTGATTCGGTTTACACCCTTTCAGACTTAATGAAATCACAATCAAAGACTGATGTGATCTGTTGCCTCCATGCTGAAATGATGAATCCAGTGGATTCATGCCTGTCCTCAGGGAGAGTGTGTGAGGCATAGGATTGGGCTGATTTAGTAAACACTATTTCAGACTGAATGAAATGTATTATAAAGACTGATGTGATCTGTTGACTTCCTGCTGAAATGATGGACACCTATGAATCCAGTGGATTCATTCCTGTCCTCAGAGAGAGTGTGAGACGGAAGGGGGCACGTACCCAGTCCTCGAAGTGTTTGCTGCCGTTCTGCAGCAGTTCCTCGAACTGGATGGTGCAGTTGGCCACGAAGTCGTCGTAGCCGATGGGCGCGTCGTGGAAAACCGAGAGCTCGATCTTCTTGCCCCCGCGCACCTCCGTGACGAACTCGTCGTGCCACGCGGGGCTGTTGGTCTTCTGCTTAGTGCACGTCTGGCCCACGCGCGAGTCATCCACGTTCAGCGCGATGTAAGTGTCCAGCAGGAAGCCCTGCGGCTTGGGGCCCACGGCGTGGCGCAGCGCCCAGGCAGTGGGCTTCAGGTCCAGCGCCTCGCAGATCTTGATCTTCAGCACGCCGTTGAAGACCACCATGGCGGCGGACGGTGTATGTTCTGTTTGTGTGTGTGAGAGAGTATTTATATATCCTTATATCCTTATTTTCTGCTTAGGCCAAAAGCTGGGAGGGGGTCTCTCCAAGTCCCCCACCCCGGGCCACCCGGCCCCTCTGGGTCCCACTCAGTGATTCAGAAAAGCGGCTGGGGAAGAGCTGGAGTGTCCCCTGGAGCCACCACACACACACACACACACACACACATACACACACGGTCCCTGTCGAAACTAACGGTGATCTGGTCCTGGCTAATCGGGCAGTCTGGAGCCACAGGCGGGTCGAGGGGTCTGGCAAGAAGGAAGGTTTGGAAGAGCTCAGATAGTCTAAGCAAAACAAAACAATTCAATCCATTCGTAAAGAACACAGACACGGTCGTCCGGTGTTAGGAAGGCAGAGGAGGAGGAACGCAGCCACGCAGAGACCCCTCAGCAGACCGTCCAGCAGCAGCTGGAGCCCCTCGGTCCTCCTCAGGCATTGGGGAGGGGGCTTCCAGTAGACCGGCCGGAGCTCAGCCCAGCTCCCCTCGGCTCGGGTCGAAGGATTACTCAGGAGGAACAGGCTCTCTCAGCCTCCCCGGCTTGTTTTCCCTCTTTTCCCTCTTCTTCGGTGCTCGATTTCCTGCAGACCTCTCTCTCTCTGACTCTCCCTCTCTCTCACTGTCTCTCTCTCTCTCTCCTCTCCTCCTCCCTTCCCCTCCCCTCTACCAGACAGTCTGTGTAAACGGCAGTGCAGGAAATGCGCAAAACGCGTCGCTTTCTGCAAAGCTGCCCTGCGCCAAATGGAGAGAGTGCAGCACTCAGGGAACGAGCCCCCCTACCCCACCCCCTAATCCCACCCCTCAACCCAAAAATCGTTTACCAACGATGGGGGCTGAGCATCACTTAAGACCACTTTTAAAGCCTTCGTGTGCCCTATAAGCTGCACAGCCCCCTTTTTTCTACTTGCACCTTTCCCATCTAACCCCAACTCAAAGTGTTCAGGTGAGCGCGACCTGAAGCTCCCTGTTTTGAGGTCCCCACCACCAAAAAAGTGCTCTTGTTGAGTTTCCGCATTGTTTGTCGGGTCTTTGGTTTTCAGTTATTAAATACATACATCCTACAGATTGAGGTTATAATGTATCACTATAGGACCAAACATCAGTGCAAAAGTGCAGAACATTCATCGTCTCTTTCAGCTGATCTTCCCGAGGACAGTGTATGAGGAGCAGTGTTCTACTGTCAAAAGGAGTGTTCACTGTGTGATAACCTGTTTCGGTGGGGTTTCGTTTCAGGCTTATAATCCATCACAAACATCACATGTTCAAAGAGAGCCATTAGTTGAACAGGTATCTCTGCTTTAACCCAGTTTCTCTGCTGGCTCGTGTGAAGATCAGCAGTGTGTTCAGACCTGTTGTGTCTGGAACATGGTGAGCCGCCTCGCCTGTCCTCCTCGTGGCTGGAATTCACACTGCAGCGTGGGAGCTCTCCAGGCCTGAGATCTGAGAGAGGAATAGAACACAATTTCTCTCTCGTCATTGCAATTCACAGGAATGTACAGTGCAACCAGGGCTGGACTGGGACGAAAAATCGGACCGGGCATTTTGAGCCTAGACCGGCCCACCAGGCTGTCGTTCAACCCGGGGGGGGGGTGTACACTACCGGTCAAAAGTTTTAGAACACCCCAATTTTCCTGTTTCTTTGTATTGAAATTCAAGCGGTTCAATGTATCATTGTTCATTCTGCAGAAAGTTCTTCCCAGCTATGTTGCAGAAGTCCCCGTAAGTGTGCGGCAGGTTGCTTTGCTTTCCCTCTTCTGTCCAGTTCATCCTAAAGCAGCTACATGGGGTTTAAGTCTGGAGACTTCTGGCCACTCTTGTTCTTTTTTTCTAAGGTAGTTCTGGCAGAGCTTGGACTTATGTTTTGGGTCATTATCTTGCTGTAGGACGAACTCGACCAACTAGGCACATACCAGAGGTACTGCATGGCGCTTCAGAATTATTTCCCACTCCTGGGTGACCTTACCTGTTTTAACCTCTTGCAGTTCCTTTGGTTCCTTTGTACCATTTCATGATATTCAATGGACTTGAACTGTTTGAATTTTAATTTTAAAAAAAAACTTGAAACACTGGGGTGCTCTAAAACTTTTGACCGGTAGTGTATATAAAACATATAACAAATGAAGTTTGATATCAAGTAGAGAATGTATCAGTTGTACTAGAATAGATCAATATTTTAGATATAATAATAAATAGAATAATAGATAACATAATGTGTAAATAAAAATAGCTAGAATAATACAGAAATAAGTGACTTAATATGTATATATATATATATATATAGATAGATAGATAGATAGATAGATAGATAGATAGATAGATAGATAGATATAGATATAGATATATATGCTGGGCAACAATTAGAATTTGAATCGCGATTAATCACATTCTTATACGCAAAATAACAGCAGTGTTCCTTATAACAGTTACATACTTGCAGTTCAAATATTTCTGTAAATCTCAACTTAAACATTAATGTAATCAAATCAAATATACAACCAAAGCTACTTGTCAATGCAGGGCATTCACGTTTTATCTAGTTTGTTACAGAAAAACAAGTTACCCTCAGAGCATGGGGGGCGGAACCATTATAGTAGTTGTAAAGGGGGACCAACTCCATATTAAAGTCTATGTATATGAATGCGGTGTCATTAAAGTCTATGTTGCTGTAATGGCAAGGCGTCCCAATACTTTTGTCCATGTAGCGCTCTAGGTCTCGGCTGGTTTTCGCGGGGGACGCCTGATCCCAGGGAAAACCAGCCAACACCTAGAGCCATAGACACAGAATATGTCTCTGCTAGAGCTACGTGTTGTTCACAGTTACGACCACAAAAAACGAACTTTCAAAATAAAAGCATTAAAAGAACCTTCGTTAACGCGTCATAAAATAATTGTCGGCGTTAAGTTAATAATGCACTAACATGATGCGGTAATAGACATATAGTATAGCAAAGCCTTATCACCCGCTTATAGTGAAAAACCGCGTTGTTGTGATGTGGTTAAAAAATGCCAAAAATGCCTATTTTTATAGTGTAAACCCTAAATATGCCCCCAAAACACTTATTTCATTTTAAACTAATTACATTAAAATGTAATGGTACACCCGTATTTGTATTGTACAGTATACACTCCTGCAGTGCTAGAATGTAAATAGGACATTACCCCTGTATAGACTGTACTGTAATTCATGGACGCGCGTTTTCTTTGGTATGCGCTGTACTTTTCTTTGGTATAAGCAGGTAAATACAGTAATAAAGTCATTTAATTTACTCCAATAAAAAATGCAGCGCTTTAAGAGACCCTCCAGTGGGAAATTCTGGACTGCAGTCACAGGGCAGCAGCCAATCAGCAGCAAGGAGAAATAAATAACGTTCTCGGATTGGCTACTTTCAAACCTCCTTTGAGTTCAGATGACTGCGACGTCTGGGACCAGTGTGCCACGCCCCCTCGTCCTCATGTTGCCTGTTTATGTTTGGGGTGGCGCTGAGCAGCGGAGGTTCATTCCGTTCAGGTGTCTGATCGCCTTGGTAAAGGCCTGTGGCCCACGAGGTCCGGACTTCACAATCAGCTGTACTCAGAGATGGGTGGTTCGAAAATCCGCAATGGATTGAAACTGCGACTGCTGATCCGCGTGAAGGTGGGGGGTTACCATATATTTAATGGTACATATAACAAATAAAGTGTGATATCAAGTGGAGAATGTGTCAGCTGTACCAGAATAGACCAGTATTTAAGGAGTTACTATAAATAAATCAATAAATGGCTAAGAACTAGCAGCATGAATGTGATTAATAGATTAATAAATAGATAAATAACTAGAATTAACAGTATAGGTATCAGTGGAACTGTGAAGTGGTGCTGTCATGAGGCTCTCTGGGGATTTCAATTTAAAAGCAAAGTGCATGGTTTAATAGCTCTGTTTACCAAGCACTGTTTACAGGTTCATGTCAATATTGCAGAGGTTTTATTCACACTTTAGAAACTGGGACATCTTACCTGTATCACGCCCGTAGACTACAGGTTATCTCAGTTCACTTCTACTGCCTGAAAGCGTCGAGCACTGGCATTTAGTGTAGCTTCCTAAATGAATGAAAGTAAGTTTTACATTGTATAAGTGAGAGCCAGAAGCAGTAAAAATGTCCTGCTGTGTGGGGTGTGAAAGCGGGTACCTTTATCGCCACTAGATGGCAGCATGATCTCTTCAAACGCAGCATGGCCTTCACATGTTGCACAGGTTTCGTCATGTAGACCTTGCGTGCACTGAATGCAATGATCAGTTTAATTCCAGTGGAATTCATTCTTATTTTCTTTATGTTTGTAAGTGGACCAAAGGTGGCCCTCCAAAAGAGTTAAAGCCACTGATGTACAAGTATATTGTTATTACAACACAAGATCTAGACATTGTAACCACAGTTCCTGTTTCCTTTAATTACAGGTGTCAGCACATGACTGACAGAGTTTGTTGTTCAATGCAAATCCTGTTGGAGCATGAACGGTTTACCTGGAAATCTCTGGAGCAAGTGTTAACTACAGAGCAGCCAGTCACGAGTTCAATTAAAAGTGGTTGAGATTACATGGTAAATGAAAGACACACACACACACACACACAAACACACACACACACACACACACA
>JBBPCX010000154.1:10989080-11021595 GCA_037974365.1 Hydrocynus forskahlii | reverse complement strand
ATATATACTCATACAAGTCTCACGAAAAGTTCGATTCATTTGTGTCTGTGAATCGGTCAAAACGATTGGTTCAACTGAACCGTATCAGAAGAACCGACTCCTTGACGACTCGTGCATCTCCACTAGCGACCGTCATATTGGCTGTCAAGAAGAAGGAAGACACTGGAGAGAGAGGGGGAGAGAGGAGAAGAGAAGGCTCTCTGAAGAGCTGGCCCCGGATCAAATGGGCATTCCAGAGCAGCGGAATTATATCGAAATCCAAGTTTCCCTTCATGTGTGTGTGTGAAAAGCGGAATGAACAGTGCAGACCACGCGGGAGGCGCTCACCTCGGGAGAAAAGCTTGTGTGGGATAGCTTCGAGTCTGACATCTTTTGATAGCCATCTTTTTTTTAACAGACAAAAGAAGGCTGCGGAGTGGTAGACCCGCATAACGGAGGTAAGAGCTCTCCATCTTGCAGTGAACAGTTTGTTCTTTTCTGTTAATCTTCGGTACGAGGCTGTTTTAGTGGCCGTGTTACCGTTAGCTTGTTAGCGAGCTCTCCGGGCTGAGTGTAACGGAACGCGAGCGAGGTGTCCCCGGACCTCCAGCGACTCTCCGGCGGGCTGCGCCTCCACTCCGCCCAGAGGAGTCTCCTCTCGGCCGGGCAGCTCTATTCCCTCCTAACCAGGCTTTTGTACAAATATATATATACAAATGTCTAGTGTGTACATACGTATATATACATATGTAGGTTTATATATGCATACAAACCTTTATACGTCTGAATGTATGTATGCACACACACACTCGTGTTCTGTATAGCTGTTATTCCTGTTGTTTATGCTGCTCTCACTTTTGTACTGTGCACTTAGCTGCTGTAACAATGCGAATTTCCCACTTGTGGACCTAATAAAGGGCTTTCTTATCTTATATTATCTTATTTTATGTTTAGTCCAGAACATGGACCACCTTCTCCCTGTACAGGCTTTGGTAAACTAGACCACCTACTTGTGCTGCTTGGCCTGGGCCAAGTTGATCAAAATGATACATTTTGAATCAAAGCCTGGATTCAGCTGTTCAAATCTCAACTGAGATCAGTTTGGCTCTTTCATAGTAATTGGACACATTTCTGTAAACTGGCCACAAAATAGTATTTTAAGTAATTTAAAAGTAGGTTCACTATTGGGACGCGTTCATTTTCAGTAATAGCTGTGATTCTTGAAAGAAGATCTCTGTTCATTTGAGCCAAAATAGTGGAGGATTGCTTTTTTGGTTTTTGTTCTTTCTTTTTTTTGGATAAATAACATAATATTGAGTCTGAGGCTTTATGTCATGGGTCGTGGTCCTTGCACTCAGGGCTTTGTCTGTGAACACTAGGTCAGGATTCAGTTAAAGGGCACTCCGAACTCTGTAATTTGCCTATTTTTTGTCTTCTAATCCCATGATGGATATGATAATGACTTAATGTCCTAAGTCAAGTCTGTTAACTCCAGGAGTACTAGGTCTGATCCTGTTCTTTCATTGTATTTTTTTTAAATTCGCTGCTTGTATCCTTGTTCTAGGACCTTTATAATAAAGACATGGCTTTTGTAATTACTTTCACTCATATTAATAAGATATAAATGTGTCATAAGTAGATAATATATTGTTTTTTGCAGTTGTGTGATCCTAAGGCCAGCTGGTCAGTGGCGTGTAGCACACATCTACCACAATAGCTGGCATGAAGTTAAAACAATAACTGTTGCGTATCTTAGCAGCTGGAGGAAAGGAGCCTATGTCAAACCATAAAAGGAGTTTTTTTACTTGTAAATAAATGTGAATTGTAAAAGAGTTGACTCAGAAATACATTCATATATCGCATATTTCTTAAGTGTAGAGGAAGTCAGAAGTGCCATCCTTTGGCTTGATGCTACAGGCTTTGGTCCAGTAGAAGGTTTTATCTCAAAAATCACCCCAGATTTGTGTGGCAAATACGTTTCTTTGATTGTGTGTTCTGCATAAGCATTGTCTTCTGATAAAATAGCTGTAGTATTTCAGGTTCTTTTGAGTCTCTCTGGCACAGTGTGTGCTACAAGAGGCAGGATAAGGTTTGGCTTGCAAAAACTTCAACAAAACACTGTTGCTGTAATGCCACCAGAACAGCCTGAACTCACCCATCCTCTTGAAACAGCTCTCAGAAAGTGAGCGAGGTTACCGCAAGCATCTCATTTATTCTCTTTGGGGGGAAAAAAAGTGATTACGCCCTTAATGTTGTCCAAAAGCCAGGCCACTCATCAGGACCCCATGAGAGTAGGCGTGCCGAGCTGAGAGAAACAGCAGAGGATCATTTTTGGGTTTAATATTGGGTAGCATTGCAGCAATCTTCCTGTTCTCCTCCATTTGGTCTTGCGGAGGTGAATCACCACAGCTACAGCCTTGGTGAGGTCCATATGTGGGCTTTTTGATGTAATTGTTCATCCTGCGGAAATGACTCATCTTTCTCCCCTTTTTGTTTGTGACTATTCTATTGTTGTAGTTTATGGAGTGGCTTGCCATGAACTGCAATGTCTCTGATAGGCTCTGCTAGTTATTGCAGTTTTTTTCACTACTGAATATTTGTCAAATGTTTTATGAGACAACCTAGAGCTTTTGATTACTGTGTAGGTTTACAGCACTGTTTACTGAGAGAGAACACTCACTAGTTGCTGTTAACAGTGTTTCTGGATGAGAAATGGCCATAGCAGCTTTTCGCTTGAATCCCGTTCTTATTTTCCTTTGTTCTGCGTGCCCTTTTATGCCCTTCTTTTCTTAATACATACCAATACAAAACCAAAGGCCTTACATCTCTCTCACTCACACACACACACATACACACTCTCTTTCTCTACCACTGCTACTTTTTACACACTGCTTGCCCCTATTTACTTCGCTGGTTTGAAATCAGATGGGGAACTGCTTATGGGGAACGCACATTATATGGCCAAAAGCGCACACCCCTCCTAATCATTGAGTTTAAGCGTTTCAGTATAAAATCAAGCACATAGCCATGCAGTGTCCTTAGACAAACACTGGCAGTAGAACGAGTTGTACCGAATGTTATACTGTCATAGGATGCCATCTTGTCACAAATCAGTTTGTGAAGTATCTGCCTTTCTGTGTCTTCCTCAGTCAAATGTAAGTTCTGTTATTGTGTGATGGAAGCGCCGAGAAGCAACGACAGCTCAGCCATGAAACAGTAGACCATGCAAACTTGCACAACTTCATTAAATGAGTTTCCATGGCTGCACCCAGCTCAACTCATCTCGAGTCTACTCGCTTTCTGGTTCCTGGTACCTCGTTTGTTTTCCACTGGAGTTAGTACCCCCTCAGTGTAGCTGGTGGTGCTGTCAGAAACACATCTTCATGGAGAATACTGAAGGATATCCTGTGTTGCGTGACAATTCTTTCTGACCAATTAGTAGGCAGCATTGTTTTTATGTGACGTTTGATATTTACTCGGCTCACTTTTGAGCAGAGTAGCCACAAAAAATTGTACCAGAGACCAGGTACTAGGAACTAGATTTGCCTACTCTAAAGGGGTTTGGGTGAGACTCTTTAATTCCACTGAAAGATAACGTTGATGCTACATCATACAGCATGTGACATTTTGCACAGTTGTACGCTTCCAATTTTTTGACAGTTTAGGGAAGGCCTTTCTCTTGTTTCAACATAACTCTGCCCCTGTGTGCGAATCAAACTTCATAAAGGATGTGTTTGGTGAAGAGGAACTTCAGTGGCCTGTACAGAACCCTGACCTCAGCCCAACTGAACACCTCTGGGACGAATTCAAATGTTGATTGCCTGCCAGGCCTCCTCATCCAACAGTGCCTGATCTCACTAATGCTCTTTTGACTGAATGAGCACAAATTCCCACACTACAAAATCTTGTGGAAAGCCTTTCCAGACATTGGAGGCTCTCATAACCACATATGGGGATATAGGGGCAACTCTAGCTACCATAATAGCAGTGGGTTTGGAATGGAATGTCCAACAAACTTACAAAGATGTGATGCTCAAGTGTCCAATTACATTTGACCATAGTGTAGGTAGTAAGCAAATACCAAATATACAGAGCTTTCTAGGTCTACAGTCGCTGCTCAACCAAGGTATTTTTTTCCTTATTGAGAAGAATACTCACATTGGTAACTTACTCATGCTCTGAACATATCTCAGCCAATCACTGCCCCATTCAGTCTTCCACAGAACAAGATTGTTTTGCGTGTGAAGCAGAGCACAAATGCCGTAGAAGAGCATTTAACTGTGTTGGAGCCACGGCCTAGCCTGTGTTCCTCAGCCCTGTGCTCAAAACCACTGATCCCATCACCTGGCTCTCATTTCAAGTGTCTGAATAAGAACAGTTGATGGTGACGAGCAAAACACACTGTGCATGGACTATCAGCTCTGTTGACTCTCAGCAAATGATTCTGGTTGTGTCACAACTCAAATCACACATTAAGGTTCCTTGTTTCTTTTCAGAGAAATGGGAGAAAATAAACTTGGTCAGCATTGCCTTTCTGTGCGAGGGCTGCGTGGTGACACATTTGCCGTACATGAGGAAATCATGTATGCTTTTTATTTGTTTCAGAAACCTTCAACTGTGTACGGGGAAGGGATTGATTTGTAGGCTTCTTCATAGTCTTTACAGCATGAGTTTGAGAGCATGGAAAGAACACTCACTCAGTCCCTCCCTTCTGGAAAACCAGAGCTGCGCTTTGTTTGTTTTTGTGACCATGATTAGCAAAGTCAAGGAAAAAAAATATGCTAACTCGCATGGAAAAAGCACTGCCTCCTAAGATGCATCTGATATTCTGGCACATTAGGGATGCATCTTGAGGGAAGAACAACAGAGGGTGGGGAGGGGTTGTCACATAAATGAGAAGGACAAACAGAATGTGTCCTTTCCTGTGTGTAGCATTAGATTATGTGAAGCATTAGACAAAAGCTTCACTCTGTGCATTTGAAATTGGTGGTCTGTGATGTACACAATAAGCATTGCCAAATATCAACTTTATCATATAGGTTTCACTGTTGCAGTAGAGTTGATTAACTAGTCATTGCATGCCTTTCACATTTCACACATTTTTTCTTTTTGAAATTCATCCCTGGGGATAATACCTCTCCCTTTTGTCTAAGTAAAAGAGGCTAAATGGGGACACTAAATAATGTGTTATAATGTGTTAATATTACATATGTATATTATATTGATATATTATTAGTGTAGCGCCAGAACCGTTTTGGTTTTGGAGCCAATGCTGACGATTACATACAGTCTCAATATAGGCAACGGAGAATACAGATACAGAAGTAATTTCTGACGTATGGCACGCTACTGAATGACGCTTTCATGGATGTCAGTACATGGAGCTTAATGAAGCAAGTACCATGCTGACAGGGTAGAATTATTTAATTCTTAGGTAGTTAAGATGAACATTGCAAACTCCATGTTATTAATTATTCCGAGGTTATGCAATGATTTCAATAAATCAGATTTAATCAAATTTAATTTAAAGATAAAATGTGCCAAAAAGCACAATGCCTTTATTAATCTGAAACCCTTCAAATGTGAAATTAACCAACCGCATAAATGCCAGGATTTATACGTACCTACAGAGTATGAGAATCAGTACTTGGTATCCGCAGATACTTGAGGACCAGGTATTGTACTGTAAATGAAAAAAATATGTTGGTGCGTCCATACTTTGAATGAATTGCTGAGTTTTAACTTAACTGGAAATATGATATATCTGACTCTGCAATGATTATATAACATGCATTTATTTGGGGGGAAAAACTGCATCACTGTAGTTTGATAATGACTTTGACTTTTAATACAGGGAAGAGATTTTTAAACAGTTTTCATGTACAGACAGAAAGTAACAGTTTTAGCAGACCTAAAGACAGCACATCTTAGCTCCATGCACATTTTGAGGATTCTGTTTTAACAATGACTTAGTCATAGACTTAAGGCACAACTATACATAGAATATTTGCTGGGTGAGATGACACAAAACTACCTCTCTATCACTGCATGACCAATAGATCAATAAATATCACAATTTCTGGGCAAACAGTGGAAAAAAATAACCTTAGATTTAATTGTATGAGAATGTTCCAAGGATTTTATCTATTATCTATCACACAGCAGGAGAATAATTAGGCTTGCAAAGCAAGACAGCTGTGGCAGCTGATAATTTTGTCACAGTTGCATAGTGTTATCTTATCCCAGCTATTGCAATCAAAAGTATTCCCACAAGACACAGTCAGAAGTGGGAAGTCAAGTCAGGTATCACTTGATGTTGCCTGAGGACACAAAGTAGGTCAGTCTGTTCCACAGTAATGTGTTCTAAAGTTTGACATTGTTCTCTTGATATTAGTATGATTATCAACTACTGTAAACCTTCAGCTCCATGGTTTGTTGGCTTAACTGGAAGACCTCTGTGCGAAGTCTTCAGTGTGAGTGGCATAGGTTTGAACATGAATACAAGTGTAGAACACTTAGCCCAACATGCTTCTTGGGGGAAAATTACATCAGCATTGTCTGCTAGCTGTGATTTCACGACCAAACACTGAAGCTTAGAAAATTATATAACTGCGGAGTTAAAGATTTGCAGTACCTTTTATTATTAAAATGCAAAATAAATAAGTAAATAGAGAGAGAGAAAGAGAGAGAGTGCCACTGGAGCAGGCATTTGTATCACTTTGTACCTCAGTTTTAACGATGAACGATTATGAAACAAATTATGAAAATGTGTTTGAATTATTAAGACACTATCCTTCAAGCTTGTACACTCTAACCAGAGCTGTTGAGATGGCAAAAGGAAAGGCAGCTAAAAACGGTGAACTGTTTCGGTTCAGTTAATGTCCATTACCTTTACCATTCGTAGTCTACTGCGTATATACATGCCTTGACTGTGGAGTCGTAAAGCAGACGTTAGCCTTGAAAGATGTAACTTTTGAGTTAGTCTCCTTAAAATGGGACGAAACGCATGGATCAAGTCAAGATTTGCATAAGTTGTGCAGAATGAACACAGTGGTTCAAATAAGGTCACATCTACCTCAGAGGAGAAAAAGGGGAAGAGAAACTTTTCATTGTCTGGCAAGAGACTTTAACAGACAAGAAAAAAGATCTGTCTTTTTCTTGCCTGTCTGCATGTCCGTCTTCTCTCTGTCTGTGCCCATTCCCCCTACTCATTATATCTCCCTAGGCTATATGTGTGTGTCTGTCTGCTGCCGTGACAGGGAAAGTTCTTAGTCAGGTCCAGACTGGCTCAGTAATACATTACATACCAGCAGATCAGCTGGGAGTAGATCCTCAGCTTCATTTATAGCCGTGGCCTTGTACCCCTGCATATCTGCCTGGCAACTCCATGCTCAGTCTGTGGCTCTAGCAGCCACTGACACACACTTTATTACACACACGTGCAAATCTCATACTGCACACACACTGTACTGCTCTACTAACCCTCACTGTGGGTACTCATGCCTAACATGCTTCACACACCCACCTTGTTCCGATACCAGCTCCATACTGCATGCAATTTACAACCAGAAATACCACCATGACACATTCTGTTCACAGATAAGTGCCCTCACAGTGATACTGACTCCGTTTTAACACAGGACACCAACCTACATATGACTTCATGCTTTACAGAATAATAACATAATGTAACTGTACATACATTTTGGTATCCCTGGTTTTGTTAACAGGCTTTGTTTGCAGTTTCTAAGTCTGTGTTTCTGTTTATCCAATAGGTCCTGCTCTCCACTCTATGGAGAGAGTGGGGAAGATGTGGAGCAACCTCAGGAACAAATGTCTCACCCTCCTACACACCAGTGACACAGAGGCCAACGTATGCAGCCTAGACATGGATCATTTCCACTGTGTGGTGGACCGGAGCCAAGGACCACACACAGGTGAGTCCCAGGCGGCCCGGGGCTCTGCTCCTTCACAGGTTCCCCAGGTACATGGGGGACGCAGAGGCCACAACTGTGTGGCAGATATTCCCCAGATTGTGGAGATCACAGTTGACAAAGAGAATGAGGATGTACGAAGGGTCCCACTAATGCGGAGGGATTCCTACTCCAGACATGCTCCCTGGGGAGGGAAGAAGAAGCACTCCTGCTCCACTAAAACACAGAGCTCCCTGGATGCTGACAGGTGGACAGGGCGTTCAAGAGGAGGCGTAAGCAGGCGAGAGCGTTGCTATGGGACCAGTTCCATTCAGGAGTTGAGTGATTCTGGAGGAGGGGCTGCTGGACGGAGCTTAAGTGTGCGCTCTGTGCGGCAGCGACTGAAAGAAACTGTAGGTTTATGCCTGCCTCTGCCGACACCCCGCCGCACCCGGTCGGCTAAAAGCCAGGTTGCTTCCAAGCGTAAGATCCACCTAACAGAATTGATGTTGGAAACGTGCCCATTCCCACCAGGCTCCGATCTGGCCAACAAGTGGCATCTCATCAAGCAGCATACAGCACCAGTCAGCCCGCATTCCTCCACAGCGCTACTGGATGCTTTTGACCCAGCGCGTGCCTCTCCAGAGGACGAAGAGGAGAGGCTCCGCGAGCGGCGTAGACTCAGTATAGAGGAAGGTGTTGATCCACCTCCAAATGCGCAGATCCACACACTGGAAGCCACTGCACAGAGATCTGCCCTCTACAAGCTGGGACCAAAGATGGCTCCTTGTTCTGGTGAAGGAGCTGGGGAGGTCAGGAGCTTGGGTGCTGGGACATCTTTTTCAGGGGGATTTTCTGGGATAGTGGCACAGGTTGGAGCTAGTATGGCAATGCCATCTCAGACCGCTGACTGCGACTCTGAGGAGGACTCGACTACTCTGTGCTTACAGGCACGGAGAACTAAACAGAGGCATGCATCTGGTGATGGGCACTCCACCAGACAGTCGGGACCCTGGAAGGTTCACACGCAGATTGACTTTATCCATTGCTTGGTGCCTGACCTACTGGCCATCACAGCGCTTCCCTGCTACTGGGGGGTGATGGACCGCTACCAGGCAGAGGCACTGTTGGATGGCCGGCCAGAGGGCACCTTTCTACTACGTGACTCTGCCCAGGAGGACTACTTATTTTCTGTTAGTTTCCGCCGTTACAACCGCTCGTTGCATGCACGCATTGAACAGTGGAACCACAACTTCAGCTTTGATGCTCATGATCCTTGTGTCTTCCACTCCTCTACAGTCACAGGTTTGCTGGAGCACTACAAAGATCCGAGCGCCTGTATGTTCTTTGAGCCGCTTCTCACAGCTCCCCTGCATAGAACCTTCCCTTTCAATCTGCAACACCTGGCACGCGCTGCCATCTGCAGTCATACTACCTACGATGGCATTGGTGCCCTGCCATTGCCACCAGCCATGCAGGACTTCCTCAAGGAGTATCACTACAAACAGAAAGTGCGTGTTCGCTGGCTAGAGAGAGAGCTGCCACTCAAGGTCAAATGAGGCTTGGTGCCTTAGTGAGGCAGGAGCTGTGGAGGCAAGAGACTTTAGCCAACAGGAATGTGCGTGTATCCCATCAACCCACATTCAGCTGGCTTTAGGCGTGTGGCAACGGGGATGTTTTGAACTGCCAATATTCCGTTGTTTTAGTTGCTCACTTCACATGGAATATGCATTGCTAATAACCAGTATATGCTACCTGGTAAGCATGTGTTTAAGTGTTGAACAGGTGTGAATTGGAATGGTTTCTTCCTCTCTGCTCAGTTTCTCTGACCATATCTACCGGATCTGCTTCAGCCTGTCTGCTCAACTGCCTGCACAGCCCTGCATCCTCCCTGCAATTAAACTCATCTGGAGCAATGAAAGAGTTTTCTTATACTAATTAGTCCCTGATATTTACTCATGAAATGGACAATATCTGTTTAACTTAATATAGTTTAAATTTATTTTAAAGCTAGCCATTCAAGGTTAGCTTCCTTGAAAAGTAATATTTACATATGTATTTTATGATTATTTACTGTCATAACTAATTTACCAGCAATAATTTCAAATTGTTATATTCTCTTCAGAAACAAGCTTCATGAGGCAGTGCTGAACACTGGGCAGGGTCTTTTAGGTAGTCACAGTACATGTTCCTTTCAGTCCTGAGCTATTTTTTGAAGGAAGCAGTAATAAAAAGCACAAATTAAGTGCGTGAGGAGGAGGACGTTGCCAGCTATAGACAGTGGTCATTTACTGTTACCTACCAACTACACAGAGAAGACTTTGAAATACAAAATCACAGTTGACCATGTGCCGTCAAGTAGATAGGTATATTTTCTAAAATTGGTTTCCAAAGCAGTGTCATCTCTCAGCACAGTCACGATTTCAGTCTGCTTTTATGTTCTTTTTTGAATGAGGTTCTCTACAGAGGAACACTGGCACTTTGTCATTTCAGTTGTTTAAAAAAGATAAGTGGACTGAACATATGCAGTATCAGATTATGACAGTATTATCAATTCTTTGCTACTTCATCCCTTTATAGGGCATAACTTGAGCTCATGTCTGTAGCTCGCTGCCATCATCTTCTACCTTTCAGGGCATGAATCAGTTTTTTGTGTTTTCATGCTCATTTGACCTTTTGGGATATGAAGTTGTCTAGTCAGTCATCAGTCTGTGCAAATGTTATATACTACATGTTGGATTTACTCTGTGGTTTTGTGGGGAGAAAAAAGTGATATTCAATGTCAACATGAATTGGAAATGACCATGTATTTTCCTTCTCTTTCTGTGTGAAATACATTGTCAGGGTGGGTCTCGGGCTAGTTCAGTGTTTTCCCACGATGATACATGTAAGGGGGAGTAAAATTACGTTTTAATGAAAGAATATAAAATGACAAGAATTTGTGTTTGAAATTATGTGAGGAATTGTGCTTAAAATGACCAGGGACATGAAATAAGAAGGTTAAAACAAAGGTCAATTTTGATTTGGCTTTAAGGCCTCTACAATTACCTCAGTGTTGCTGTCTTCACTGTGGACAATGCATGAACACAGAGAGGTGCCATTTGTATACATTTTTTAAAGTATTGATGTCCTGTTTTGTTATCAAATGTGGTCAGATCCACTTGCATTGCACTTTTACCCATTGTGAAGCATATAAGTACACTATGCTTCCTATGTAATTTTTGTGTGCACTAAAGAATGAGATTTCTTTAACACTGTAAGAAAATAATGGAATAGTCACATAGCCTAAGACAACATATGCTTAATTTGGTATGAATGATGGATATTTTTGATATGGGACATACAAAGGCCAACCTACAGTCAAGTCTTCAATTTAATGTTGTAACTTGGAATATCATTAACATAGAAAGCTGCTCAGGTCCACTCATCTTCTGCATACTGGATAATTATGATGGAAGTTATTGTTCAGTATTTGAATATGTTAAGATCACTGACCAAAGGTGTGTTTGTGTGCTTTACTTGTATTACTGATCTTTTCTGCCATGTCCTCATAACCTTTGTCATTTTAGGTTGAATTAACAAGAACAAGTAAATGCATTATCAGTAGTAGTGGGTGTTATACATTTCATCTGGCTGAATTTGTTTCTAAGGTACAGCCATTTACTTGGGATTAGTATTCAGCCTATCATGGACAACTTATTGCATGTCTCGCTCCTGTTTCCTCTGGCACTGCCTGCAGGGCTGCCTCACTCAGTCAGCTGCTTCAGACGATGCTGCTGTCTTGGGGCCTTGTCCTGAGAACACTGCACCTGGTACTGACTGTGTGAATGACTTGTAATATTTTCCAAATTCCAGAAGTGTCTCAGTCATAGATCTAAGCAGAAGTGTAAAAGACACGTATGAGACAAACCATTTTGCCAGGCCCAGGAAAGCCACTTCTTGGTATTGTGTTGATAACAATCGATATATCAATTAGTTCAGTTTTTGTCAATTATTAAAAAATGAATTGACATATCAAAATAATAAGCCACCTTCATCGTTTTTTTTTATTTAGGCATCAAACAGTTTCATTATAGAAATAAACATGTATTTTGCATCTTACATTTTTTAACATCTTTACATCCTAAGTTCTCACAAATGGAAGAAGGAAAAAAAACCCCCAAATGGTCAGAAATGTTAATCTTATGTTTTACCATGATGCATGTTTTGTTTTTGTTTTTTTTGGCCATTCCGCCCACTACTAATTGACAATGATGTTGCTTCTATTGCGAGTGAAATGGTAGGGCAGTAGTCTGCAGGGGTCTAGTTTAATGATAAGGTCAGGACACAAGCCTTTTATTCTCCTTTTTACTCTTGTCTCGAGAAGTCCTTCGAATTCCTGGAGTGACTACAACAGTCCCCCTGAAGAAAAAATATCTGTCAGTGTCATGATCTGTGTGCAAATGAACATTAGCTTTTAGGTTTAGAAGGAAGGTGTGGATGTAACAGAAGTTAACACCAGTGGTCTCAGTGACAGCATGTGCCTTAATGTCTTTCCATCCACCCCCACCCCCCCACCCCACCCCCTCCCTCTTTCACACTCAGGTTCTGTATTTTAAAATGCTGTGGCTTGTGCACGCACACACACACACTTAGTTCTTTCTGTGCTACCACTCAGCAAATGAGTGTCTCCTGGCAGAGTTACACCCTGCCCTGCCCTACAGGCGCTAATCACAGGCTAAATTTACTAAGCTAGCCTCTAAATTTACCACCTACTAAAAGGACCAGTCTGTGTTTCTTGATAGGTTTTATGAAAATATAGAAGAGAGGGACTTTTTTTTTCTTCCTCCCCACTCTGACCACATCCTCAGCATAAGCCTCTTTTTCGGATACACTGAGCTGAAAGCAGAATTTCTGTTGTTTGTGCAGTCTGCTTGGCCTGCGCAGTATTTGGGCGCTATGCTAAAGTTAGCGTTAGCAGTTGGCTAACACAGGGCTCCATTGAGACATTTCGAGTGCTCTGGTGTCGTGCGGTGGGGAGTTGGGTTGAGCTAAAAACCTCTGTCGGTCATTATTTGGTTAAGGCCTGAGAGAATATGTTCGAGGGGCCTGCAGCCATTGTAGATTTCTGTACACTCCCCCTGCCATTCAGGCATTGTTGGCCTCTTTTGAAATCGTGAAAATCTGTCAGCCATGGCAACAGAGAATAAAGGAGTGTTTTTTTTTTTCCCCCCTTAAGACTCTTTTGAACTGTGCCTCGTAATTATGATCTAGAGCTGTGGGGTTTTTCTGCATAAAATGGGTAGTATGATTTGAAAACAGCCTCTCAGTACTGGGGAGTCTGAGGCTCTTCCTGCACTTTGTTCCCTATGGGAAATGGCATGTGTCAGACTTTGCAGTACCACATGTTGCCCATATGAACCGTAGAACAGAGCCTGTGCCATGAGTACAGAGGAACAGGGTAGGCCGGGTTTTTGTTCACTGCTGAAAAAAGTCTGAGACGCACACATGATTCTCTATTTTGGCCTATAAAAAAGAGGGTTATCAAAATATTTAATATTAGTAAGATATTTAAAGATTTATCAAGAATTGATAATTGGATCAGTATGAAAATGTTCTCTTATGGAAACTGATAAAATTCAGTCTGCCCACCCTACTTTTGCCCCTAGATTAACCTTAGCTCTGTGCTAAGCTCTGACCTTCCAGACTTCAGATTTCTACTAAGTACTTTAGAATTAGAGTTGAGGGTAAAGGCGGGGAGATTATTTTTACATAAACCTTATCCCTAATATGCAATGAGTGTGATGTAACCGTGGTTGCTATACTGTCACTTTAATGCTGTACGTGCACATTTGTTGCTTTATGAATGCAGGCGCCCTGCTGACAGGGCTTGACAATGATGAGGACTAATGGTTGTCGTTCTGCATCCCACACGGCCTTACAAGACCGATCGCAACATCCGCCCCACTGCAACAAGGCTGACGAGCTCTCTTAGGACAACTGTAGCCTAACTCTAATTATGTTCCTCAGTTTCTTTCGTTCTTTCTCTCCTCCCATTAGCTGACATTCAGGATAGGAACGTTTGATGTTTGATGAAGATGTTCACATTTAGAATCTGTGTTTAGACCCTGGCCTCCTCACTCCCCTTTTTTATTTTCTGTCCAGTTTCATTCTTTTGTCTTCAACTTCATTTTCCTTTTGAAAGCCAATGGATACAATGCTTGTAGTTGTCACTCTTGGTGCTTTGCGAATGCTTCATTGTCTTAATATTACAAATAAAATGTTCAAGTGTACTCCTTGCTGTGAAAGGACCCTGCATTTATTGATGTTTGGTGCCTGCACTGTGTTCTTTTCCGCGTAATGTGATGTTTCGGATCTACCACAAAGGGTAATGACGAAAATCATGCATGCAAGACTAACCAAAGACAGTTGTGAAAGCACTTATTCATTTAATTGATTCTGAAGTGTAATTTAGGCATCGAGGGGTTGGCCTCAGAAAGCTTCTGGTTCAGGGACAAGCACATGAGCTGGCTTGAGACGTGCGGTCTGGAAGCCAGCACTTTATTATTTGTCCTTCTGAAACGAAGTATAAATAGTATGTGGGTTATCAGTTTCACATAAGCCGACCAGAACTAATGAATAATTAAAGCTCTGCTGTCGACTTTTTAGATATGAAAGAGGATATAAAGGATACATTCAGAAATTCACATTCACACTGAGTAGAAAACATGAGACTGCAACACAACCTTTTGTTCTCTCATTTGTGTGCAGCAGAGATACAGGATTGGATGTGTATATCAATGCTTGGCCAGTGCAAAGATGTGTAAAATACTTTGGAAGGGCACAGTTCATCAAAGTGCGTCTTCCAACAAGCAAAAAAATATCTTAGTCTCCCAAAAAATTGTGAACCTAATGTGGCCTATTTAACACTGCGCTGGAAAGCATGGAGATTTGAATTTGCATGATTCAAAGGTGCCAAACTGTAGCACATAAATAAAATGTGCTACATCAACACACTTCCTGCCAAAAGAAGCAAATTAATAGGCAGTCGTGTTGATGTAACACATACAACCGTTTGATTCATTTGAATCATGGAAATCTAAAGCAGGGCTACAGACTGAGACAAACCGTATTCTCTGTGGATAAAAAAGAAACTGAAACGATTTTTAACTAATGCGGAACTAAAACATTTATTTTTAATCTTTCTTAAGGGCAAATACCATGTAATTTTTGGAAATACCACTAGCTTATTTTTCGTCTTACCCTCAAACCTCCAGTGATCTCTTAATGTATCATTTCATCGAGTCATGTGGCACATGCTAAGTTCACAGTTTCGGTTCATGAATGAAGAGCTACTGAAAATGATAATTTAAAAAAATAAATCTCCTTATGTCAATGTATACATTCAGCAAATTTCTGAGCCTGTTAGGAAAATGTCTAAGATAGCTAACCGTATTAGTGATTGATATGATGACCACATTTACTCCTAGTCATTTCATGGGACTAGTATCTGGAGTTTAATCTGATCAGATTTTAACCATAAGCATTTACACTCAAATATGTCTCTGGTTATCCAGACTGAAATCCGATTTCTATGTGATGAATAATATAAAGCAGCTCATACACAACAACCAATCGCCTGTGCTGCTCCTCGTTTTTCTCTTCTGTTCAAAAGAAAACACTTTTCCACCACACTGTGTTTACAACAAGATGTCTGTTGAGAGTAATCATCCTCCTGTTTAATCAGCAGTGTACTGTAGCAAGATGGTGAAACATTTTATGGAATTTTATTTGAGCTGACTGGCTCATCCAAAGTACGCGACAGAATTAAAATTAAACTCGGAGGAGAAACTTGTGATGAGTGACATTCTGAATGGTGACAGTCTGAAGGATCGTCTCATCCATACGCAGAGCAGAAGGGGGGCACCACAGTAATGGAGGGGCTTTGGTTGTTGAATGTGTCTTGGAGAAACAGATGCATGCTGCTGTAACGTGGCTCAGACCACCTCCAGACCTGGTTTAAGGGATGGGATTTATACCTGTTTAACGCATATCGGGTGCATTTACACCTGTGTTTTTTTGTGGATTGGCCTCATCCAGACAAAATACTGTTACTCAAGATCACATGCAGAGGTAGTGTGATGGCAATGTTCTGCTGGGAAACCTCGGGTCCTGGCATTCATCTGGATGTTATTTTTACATGAGCCGCCTACCTCAGTGTTGCAGACTAAGCACACCCTTTCATGACAACGATATTCTCTAGTGGCCTCTTTCAGCAGGATAATACAACTTGCACCACTGCAAAAACTGTCCAGGAATTATGTGAGGATCAAGACAACGTGTTTGACTTGATTTTTGACTCAGTCAAGCGTCTGTGGGATGTGCTGGAAAACGGGTTTGATCAATAAATGCCCTGCCTTGCAATTTACAGGGCTTAAAGTATCTGCAGCTACATAGATTTTATTTAGTCTTTCACACACTGCACTGCACTAAATCCAGATAAACAGGCCTAATTAAGCCCCCATTATTGTGAAACCTGAAGCTGGTTGCGGTTGGTGAGTTTTATTTCAGGACGGATGATATCACAGTATGCCCAGAAAATCACATTGGGACACATTGAGGATACTGTGGCATAAGTTATTGTGATAATGATAAATATTATTGTCCAGCTCTAGCCTACATATCAATAATATATTAAGTGAGTTTCATAGTAGTTTAAGTAAATTATGCCAAATTCAAACAGAGTAGACATTTAGGGGTTTTGCAACTGCAGTTGACATATTTTTAGTGTCAAACAACCTACTTGGTTCATTTTTTACAGAGCGTGCCATGCTGAATGGCTGAATGAGTTTAAATTCTGTCCTAGTTGCGAAAGGCCTGTCTTTCATTCATAATGGTCAGTGGAGTGTCTTTCCTCTCCAGTATTCCTCTCATACTCTCCACAATCCAACCCCACCCCCCCCCTACACACACACACACACACACACACACAGAAAAGGCCAGCTCACACTAGCAGCACATGCAAGCTCATTGCACTGCATATCATCCCAGACTGCTGCAGGATGCGAGAGAGAGAGAGAAAGACAGCCTGCTGCTCCTCTCACTTTGGATGGCCTCCAAGTCTGTGGCAGCAAAGAGAGAGAGATGACCTCTCTCTCACCTCGTCCTCACGGAAACGTATGCACATGCACACAGGCTTCCATCTATATTTCATACCAGAAATATATCCCCCAGACGGTGCTTTACACCCACTGTGGACGACTGCAGGGGAGGCGGGGGGAGGGGGCAGGACCTAAATCAGCCTCCAGTGCGCCAACCTGCGCGCCCGGGCCAAGAAAAACACAGCCAACCCCATCGCACCGTCATCTGGAGAAATGTGTTCCACCCCCCCCCCCCCCCCCCAAAGCTACTGGAGAAGTGGATTAACTTGGGATTCATGCGAAAATGTGGAATGTTCACTAGTGTGACAAGAAGAGAGAGTAATATCAGGTTTAGTCATTCATGGCCTCATGGCACTATCAAAACAATGCTTTATACTGTACATGTCTGGATGCCTCATTTAGAACGTTTCCTACTGAAAAGTGCAACCAATCGCACCATTAAACATCCCTGTTTATGCACGTAAGAAGAGAATATAAGTTAGCTAACCTATAGATGAGTGACAGATTACAATAAAAATACACAATAAAAATGGATATGAAAGTAGGGCTGTGGAAAAAAGCTATGGTTAGACACTCTGGCCTTCACCATATTCTCCATTTGTAAACACCAAAAGAATGGAACAGGCCTGAACGCTTGACCCCAGAGTGAGAGCATTTGGTGGGTCTGTTATTCCATGGGAGGGTATTTTGCTGGCATTGGTTTGGATCCACTTTGTCCCTTAGAGAGAAGGTTCTGCAAATCAGAACAATGTTTTATCTGACTGATCACCTTTATCCTGTAATGAAACATTTCTACTCTCATGGGAGTGGCATGTTCCAGAATGGCAGTGCCCCCCATCCTCAGGGCACAAAAGGAGTTACCAAATGGTTTGTTGAAAATGAAAATGGTGTAAATCATATGCTTCGGCACTCTTGTTCATCCTCAAAAAACAAAATTAAGAAATAGCTTTAAGAAGAGTAGTGTTCCACCCCCAGTACAGTTACAGAGACTTGTAGAATCTATGCTAAACTTTGGCCTAATACCTACATGTAGTTTTTCCTTTAATTTCCTTTGATTAGTATATATATCATAAATCATCATACAAACTTCATAACACAATTTTTTCCTTGTTCCTAATTCATTCTTTATTGACAGTTGTCTTTGTGATCATAACAGCGGATATGTATCATTTCTGCACTCCTATTAATGCATAGGTTATACATATATATACAGATATATTTTAAATGTACTAGATACTGTTATCGGTTTATATTACGACGCATTCCTTTTATACATAGACTTCCGTTTGTTCATTTAATTATTTAGTTGTTTGTTTACTTCTGTGTGTACTTTTTGTTTATCTCATTATTAATGTTTTACTGTCCCTGGCAAAGCTGATATTCCAGAGATACCAAGTTATGTACAAAATGGATATAATTTACCATACTAGCCTTTTCATAACCTCCCGTACTCCACTTCTTCAAATCGGAACACCCTTCTAACTTCTAAGATGACCTTCATCTTTTATTTCTGTTCTTTTCAAAGTGATCTTCCCTCCCTTCATTTCTCACAATATTTCACATTTCACCGTACTTCACTGTGAATTGAGCGTTGGTAAATGTTTTATAAGCTCTTTTTTTTCTTCCTTTTTTATTTTATTTGCTTAATAGGCATCTGGTTTCAATGATCAAAATCCCAATCCCCCCACCTCTCCCACCCCAGTACCCTTTTTTTCCCTCTGCTTTTCTCCAGCCCCCTCAGTGTACTGTATCAATGTTGTTTGGCTGGCTTTGCTGTAAACTCTGGGCCTGCGAGCTCTGTTCTCTCTCACCTCCTGCCTGCCTCCAGCCGCCTCTGGAAAGTTTTCCTCGACCTTAATGCTGGCACCGAGCTCCCACTCTATATACGTGTTTATGAAGTCCTGACAAAATCCTTCCCTTTCAGCCTCTCCCTCTCTCCTTCACTTCCTTTCTGCCTCCCTCCGGGACCTGACAGTCCGGCATGTAATTTCAACTCTCTTCCCCGAAAGAGAAGGACTCTGCAGGCCTTGTAACGAAGAGTCTGTGTAGGCCATTTTGTAAATCTCTGTAGTGGACTTGACTAGAGCCTGTGATGGGGGGGTGTCTCTGTTACCCCTGTGATGGAATTTTAGAAGAGCTTTGTCAATATTTGTAGCCCTTTTTGAGATGCCGAACAGGCTGTAGTCTCTTTAAAATAAAGGTTACCAAAAATGGCTCTTTGGAGTAATGCCATAGACAAATCACTTTTGGTTTCTGTGGAGCCTTTTTTAATGGATGCTTCTCTACAGAAGTATTTTTCTTAAACAAAAGGAGATTTTGAAGTATGGAGAACCTTCTGAAAGTTTAAAGAACCTCCAGATAATTTAAAATGTTCTGTACTTGGCCAATAAATTACATGTTTATACCAAAAGAGATTTACTTTTTAGAGTGTTTGCTGAAGTTATATGGACCTAGAAGCTCACTGAGCTCTGCGTGGAGCTCCTGGATCTAATATAATGTAGACTTTGTGTTACACATAAGTTGCCCCCGTCGCTGAGATGTGTCTCTAAGCTTGGGATGTGTGTGCCCAGTGATGAAACTGTGGTATAGGTCCAAGGGTGGAGCACGCTATTGTTATTGTGCACCAAGACACGCTGTTCATTTGGGAGGAACTCTGAGAGATTTGATGCTAAAAGCCTTGGCCAAAGTTGAAAAACGCATGATTCCTTAAACTCCCACAGGGTTCGTTTTATTGCCTTTGTTAAGAAGATGTAAATGCATCATAAATCTTAACATTTATAAGAATATATGTGGATTTTGTGTGTTATTCCTGGCACTGGGTGCTTTTCATAATCTTTCAGAGCACATGGCACAGTGTATTGCAATAGAGAAGAGTGGATCATAATATTACACCTTTCTTACATTTATTGGACACAATATATACCCATGGAGTACATTCCATAACAAAAAGAGTGTAGACTCAGGCACATATTTTATACTCACTGCATCTTCATTTCACTATTTCATGAAGGAATCAGAGACAGTTAAGTAGAGGGTGTGCATTTGGGTGTGGGTGGGGGGTTAATGTAGTGGCTCACACACTAATGAGAATTTGTGTTTGTGTGTATACATATTTATATATATACTTACTAATATATATATATATATATATATATATATCAGTTCCACATGTACTATTGCTGTATTTTAAAGTAAGTTCTGTGCCACTTCTTACCAGCCAAAATTATAGCCTTGCAATTTTCCCCAAATTGCATGACAATAGTAATAGTGTTAAAAGTAGCCAAGTTTATATCAAGGCACATTCTCTCCTGTATAAAATAGGATTTTGAACATGTGTAAAGTCTCATTTCATAAAACAAAAGGCTGTTTTTCATTTGAAAAGGATTAGTTATTTTGACTACATGTGAACTGGAACATCTTGAGTTGACATCTTTAATGATGGAGGTTTAAATGGTGTGACAAATTATTTAGGAATCACTGGACACCAAAATGAAGTCTTTTTTACAAGCGCACTATGTACAGTAAATGATCAAAAATGTAGCTAACCCAGTGATGTAAGTATACTGAGAAAACCTTTAGTCTTCCTTCACATTTGCACATTTACTTTTAATGTAGATTCTATTGGTGCCGAATTCACTGGTGAGATAATGCATGACTGGACATGTACATTAGCATTGCAAAATTTCAGGACTGATGGGAGCCGCAGTGTGTACTTTGAGTTGTAAGGCCGGTCAGGCAGCGCAATTGCAGAACTGAGAACAGAGGAATCCGTCTGTGTTTTTTCTCTCTGTGTGCTCTTTCCCAGAAAGATGAATCAGAGAGGGGTGACCGCTGAGTGGCCCAGGATCCTTTCATCCCTGTCTTAAATCTCCCAAAGCGCTGAAGGGGGTCCAGGACCAAACCATCTCATGCTCCGAGGGGGGATCCACTGGGCCGTCTGACTCACACAGCTGTTTGGGTAGCCCCTGCCAGCGTTTGAGCTCAGGGGACTGAACTTGGACTCTAAAGCGTGATCACACCATCTTCAAACAGTGAATTTATGAGGTGCATGAAATGGATACATGCTCTTTCTGTGTGCTACAGGTCATAATGTGTTTGACATTTTAACACGTGTCCCTATTTTCAAATGAATTCAAAATCAGTCTAAAATCAGTTTGTGTGTGTGTGTGTGTGTGTGTGTGTGTGTGTGTGTGTGTGTGTGTGTGTGCTCAGTTTAAATGCCTAGACCAGAATATACCTGAAGACCTGATGCACAGGCTTCTGCTGTGCTGCTACTGCTAAATCACAGCCTTAATCTGTGTTCGCTAAATTAAGTTGATTTTAACCCTCTACTAAAGCTGGTTCTTAGGAAAAACTCAGTGTGAGTGTCTGTGTGTGTGTGTGTTTGTGTGTGTGTGTGTGTGTGTGTGTGTGTGTCTTGTCTGAGTTTTGTTAGATAGGGTTAGACACTGATTTTGCTCTACACCTTATGCATGTAACTGCACTCTTCGCACTCCAGAACCACACTAAGTTTTCAGAATTGATAAATTGCTATTTCAGGCCAAAAAAATAGTAATTCTACTCAACATTCCCTTTACAACCAAGGCCATGGCTCCAAACTGGTGCAAAGAACAAAGAGGAAAGCAATAAATTAATGAAATATGTCTAGGAACAAAAACATAATATTCGTAACCATCCATTCATTAAACATAAAATCTCTGTTATAGGTTATAAACAGTATTTTTTCCACTGCAGCCCACAACTTACCAAGTAGTTGCCCAAATGTATTATTAATGTTTTACCCCCAGGCTGCCAAATGTCTTTTTATCCACACCACAACTCATGTGATTTTCTTTCAGTCTATTAAATGTGCAGTGTGCAGCATTAGCTATCAATAGCTTCTCCACATCCATAGCTTGTTGTTTTGACCTTTTCAGTAAGATAGGACTGTAAAATAACATAACATTAAATAACATAACATTAAATCTCTTTACATTAAAGTATGTCTGTTAGACCAAAGCTGAATCTCGAATACCTCTCTTCTTCCTACATGGTGTGCACCAGTACATCAGGATAGTGTATTGTTTGCCCAGTAAGGATCTTTGCGCATGGGGCTGAACTTAAATGGCTATTTGTTTGATAAATTACACGCTATTTGGGTGCAGGAGCCAACAGTATAAATCCTACTTGGTGCACTACGCAGGGAGTAGGGAGCGATGTGAGAGTCAGTCCAAGGCCATTTCTTGTTGCGCTGCACTGGAGAGAGGGAGTGAAATAGCTCATATGTTAAAATAATGAAATTAACTGGCTTGAAAACTGGTAGGGGTGGGTTGCTCTCCAACCCAAGTTGTCAAACTTGAATCAACAATTTTTGCCAAATGCCTCACCCATTTTGACTTTGTCAATCACCTCCCTAGTAAACAAAATGTTGTCAGTTCCTGGTTGGACAAAACTCTCATAGAGCGCCAGAACGCCCAGAATCTCTGCTGTTCTGAAAATGGTATAAAAGTCTAATGTGTCTTCTGACACTGTGTCATGCTGTCGAAAAAAATGATCAACTCATGTAGCATAGCTAAAAGCAGTAGAAACCTCCATCTTGAAGGTGATCAATGACAAAGATGATCAAACGTGGAAGCACAGCATCATTTTACAGCTAATTACATTCTGTCTGTTTTTTCTTTTTTTAACTTTACAGAAATTTCCAAACTGGCCTCAGATCAGCTCTCTGAGGCACATTTTACCCACACTTGGACTGGGACTTCTTCTTCCACAGCCCCATAAAGCTCTGCATTGCACCAGCAGAAGGAAATGACCAAACCCTGACTCTGGGCTAAAAATAAGGCTCGTTGTTAGAGGAGAATAGAACCAGGAAGGCAGCAGAGTACAGCAAATATTATTCCTATTTAACCACTAGCCTACCACATCCCTGCGATAGAAAAAGAAAAAGGAGAAGAGAGGTATAAAGTGAGAAACTAGAGGACTAGAAATCTGACTGGGTGGAAATTAAGAAAAAAAGAAAACAAGAAAGGGAAAAAAAAAATTAGTAAGCAGAGTTACAACCGCAGCTGTTTTTCTCACTTACACAGTCTTTCAGCTCACGAACTGAGACAAATGCATCAACTTAAAAGTGGTGATTCCATTATGTTCTTGAGCGGGAGTTGAGTGTTTTCTTCTGCTTTTTCTTCTTCGTTCCTGTCAGAAGCTCTTTTGCCCTTCCTATTGTAAAGAGTGGGAGAAGGGAAAGTTTTGCAGAGTTGTAATGTTGGCACTAGACCCACATCCCCCCCCCTCCCCCCCACACCACTCTTGCTCTCTGGCAAGCTGTGAGCTGCCTGGCACTGCGCAGAGCTGAGCTAAGAATGGAGCACTCCGCCGCCTCACGCAATGCGGTGTTCTGAAATTTCCTGCAGTAAAAGCCTGATTGGGAAGACACCCATTAAAAATGTGTGAGGAAAGCGCTCCAGGCAAGCCAGCCTGCACTCAGAGAGAGAGAGAAAGTGTAAAATTAAAGAGAGAGAGAGAGAGAGAGAAAGTAAGTGTAAAATCAAAGTAGGACTAAAAGAAAACACCACAAAGGGAGGTGAAGAAAGAAAGCTAGAAAAGTTGGGTCCGTACTACTCCTCATCTGACCACTGGCTACTTTCTGTTTCCCTCTCCCACTCAGCCCCTCCTGCCTGTTCCTCTGCACTTTCTTCAAACCCTGTTTTCGTTTAAACTGTGGCGAGGCTCCCTCTTGCCGTGTTTCCCAAACCAAAAGCTATTTCCTGATTTACTCCCTCTTTTATATAATTATTCCACAATCTCATGTCGAATTTTTTTTTAATCTGTTCTCTTCTACAGGGCTGCATGTTTTCATTTTAAAGTGACATCGTGGCCTCTTTAGGGCAGAGGCTCTTCGTGGCCTGGCACGAATCCACACAGGTCAAAGTTCACCAGGGATTTTGGGGAATGGAGAGAGAGTGAAATGGGGGAGGAGGGGGTGAGTGTAAAGAAAACTTGTTTGCTACTCATGTTTGCTACTTCGTTGCAGAAGAACATCTAATTACTTCTTTGTAGTAAGTGCAGTTCATATAATATATAAATGCATTATACCACTCAAGGGTGTGTGCAAATTCATATGAAATCCTCTTGACTTCTCTCTTTTGGTAGGTCCGCCACCTGTCCTGGATGTTCCACTCTTCACTTCCCCCACCCATTCCAGGATTATGAGCACAGCTATCGTCAACTCATGGCTTAGCCAACATTAAAAGCCTGGAGAACCGAGACAAAAAAACATCCCCCTTTTTTGCCAAGATGTCCTTCCAACCATAACAGTTTTTGTTTTATATTTTTGGATCAGTAGTTTTGTGAAGAGCAGGAGACCCTTAATTTCTGTTCAAATCGACCTACACTGTAATAATGCTCAAGTGATAAGAGATCAGTGTTGGCTGGAGTTCTTTGCCAGTTATAGTTCATCTTCAGCCCATTGATCTATCGCTCACATCTTCATAGACATGTTCTGCATTGGCTAGACGATTTGGCAGTCACTGGTATTGCTACAGCGCTCAATAAACCATAGCTGCATTGGCAAGAGGGGCATAATCCTGATGTTTACTTTTAAGAATCAATCCTTTCATGCAAACATTGATCCTTGTCTTTAAACTTCAAACGGGAAATCTTTTTATAAAAGAAAAAGCAGTGAAGAAAATACAAAAGAACTCCCGTTTACACATGCGCAAGAGGACTTTTAAAGCTATTGCTGTGTGTTTTTGTCAGTAACGAATATCAGCCTTTGATTACTTGGCACTGGATGAAAAATAAAATAACTGGCATCGCCAATTCCTGAGAATGGCTCCAAATTCACCCAACTGCCAGTGTGCGTGGTCTTTTGGAATCCAGTCACACAGCAGCTTTTCCAGCCAGTCTAAAGCCTGACACAGTGAAGCTGGGGCTACCCAACACTCCCTTTTCAAGATACCTAAGGCTATGAATTCAATACAAGCTATTCTTTTCATGCTGTGTGAAGCTAGAGGCTTCTGTTAAGAATAGAGGTTTTGCCCTACTCACAGCAGTCACATGGCCAGTGTCCTTTACGCTATTCATATAGCGCTTCAAACAAAAGGTCTTATTATGCTCATATGCAGAGCATTTTATAACCACGCTCACAACAAACAGACTGACTACATTACAGTCCAGCCTGGTATTCCATGTGTGGCAAAGAAAACATGGATGTTGTAATTTAGATAATACCTAAAATGTTACTGTCACTAATATTAGGTTGGGGTACAGTTTTCATTTTGGTTCTTTTTATAAAACCATTAACTTTGATGCACATATGGATTTGGTTGGACCCGAGAGGGCAAGAGCCTTCCGTTCACTTCATAGCTCGTGCTACTACTGCTGTCACCACACACATCAACAGTAAAGGCACACAGTCCAGTTTTACTACAGCTCTGTCCAAGACCAGCACACCATACTTCACAGATCAGATTTCATCATTCATCATATCATGTTTTAATTGTCAGTCTTAAAGACTTAGAGAATGACAACATGAACAGGCTAGAGATGCAAAGGCCACATCTAGTTTCACATGACCTGACCAAGAAGTAATTGCACAATCCATTATCCTGTTATTTATGGAAGTTTAAACAGTCTGCCATGTCAGTTCCCCTAAAATTAAAGCTGACAGTTTGTACTTTAAGCTCACAGCTTTAAAGCCTTAAGCTAACTATTTCCTTAAGGTTTCTCAGTGTGCTACAGAATTCATTAATAACTCAGTGAATCTATTTACTCAGATCCCAATAGCGTTCTGCTCCAATGAAAACCACATTAATTACACTAAAATGTTTTAATTTTGTTCCGTAAATAATTGTATGTTGAGGTAACAAGTCTGTATGTGTTGACTCTACTTTGACTAGATGTTCATACAGCCATTTATTTTAGAGTGTAGTGGAACATATCGGGTTTTGAAATGAAACTACCAGGAGACTTCTTTTAAACCGACTGAAGTGTAAAGCTGATTTTGCACCAAAAGCAAAGCGGCTCATCAATGAAGCAAAGAGCAAATGATACGCGTATCTGTTGGTGTGATCTTTTTGTGCCGTGGGCTTTGGGATGTTTGTTTGTTTTTATCATCCTAGTTCAATTCCTGGTGATTCCACAAGGTTGTCTGGATCCCATATATGCTCTCACTGGAATTAGATTTAAGTAACTGGTTGTGCTCACAATGAATACATGAAAAAAGCAAACTGACAGCAATAAATTATGCTTGTTTTTTTGTGTCTCTGTGTTTATTTGAATGGTTAGAAGAAAGTGATTGACCCACACTCCTCCTTCCCCCGCAGCCTGAATGCTGATTATAGTTCTGTGGCTGAGAAATCAGGCCTGCTTTCACTCTGACCTTGAATGATATTAAAAAAAAGTGTGTGTGTGTGTGTGTGTGTGTGTACGTGTGTTTATTGCTTCTCGCTGTAGTTGTGAGGGTGTGGTTGTGGTAGTTGGCATGATGGGAGGGTTTCCTAATTAATCCTGCAACCGTTCAAGAGCTCACATGGAGTGAACACACACACACACACACACACACACACACACACACATACTCACCACAGTGAGGGCTGTGCTGTGGTTAGTTTTGAAATAGTTGACAGTCACGCCACAGCCTGGTCACTTGTAATGAATGATTTTGGTCAAACAGACTGGGACGTTTTGAAATATGCTGTATTTATGTTATTTCCAAGTCTCTTGAGAAGAAATATTGGTTGACTGGTATAGAAACACAAAACAAAGGTGTGTTTTTTGGGCATGTACATGCTTTGAACATTTCTGATGCATATTTGTGGTTCTTTGTTATAAATGGACCTATTTTAAAACAAACAAAAAAATCTTTAAAAAGTAATTTATTTTATGCTTTCGTGTAGGCTTTGGGTCATGTTTAAATTAGATTTTGGCACATTCAGAAGATTCACAAGACAGAAAGACAATTCCAGACTTGTTGAGGTTAGGCAGTTAGAATACTAAATATAAAGTACAGTGTTCAGCAATGCAGTTTTAGAAATGGCAAAGACAGCTGGGTTTGTACAGTGAATACATGAATGAAACTTGATTTAAATATGGAAGGATGACAGTTTAAAGGAAACAATAACATGAAAGGTCTTAGTATGGTGACATGAACTCAGCTGAAGTCTTTAGAACTGTACCAGAGCTATGGAACTCTGTTCTTATGCAATAAAAGTTGGGTTTTTTTTTATGATTTTGGAGACCGCTCTCTAACCCATTGCTTCCATAGGTGTTCCATAGGTCAAGATCTGGTGAATGCAACAGATATGCTCAAGACCATGGGTTTTCTATTTTCTATTATACACTATATTGATCCTGGAGGAATCAAGGAGCAGCGTGTGGGGATGGTACCTTGCTCAAGGGTACCTCAGTGGTGCCACTGGCTGTCCTGAGATTCAAACGTAAAGCCTTCTGATGACGTGGGTAACTCCCCAGGTACCAGGCCACCAGCTGCCACAAGATTCTGGATAAGAATATTGTATTGTAGGATAAAGGTGATCAGTCAGAACAACTTTGTAATGATTTACAGTGACCTTTCCCTCTAAAGGAATGAGTGGACCCACAATTGCCACTATGGCATTACAGACCCACCAAACCCTCTCAGAGCAGCGGTCAAACAGGCCCTTCTCTCGTTATTCACTTGAGGCGGATATAGAGAAAAATGATTCAGATATTTTCATATCCCTTCTTTCCACATCGCTGTAGACCAGGAGATATGCTTTTTACACTACTGAACTCTCAAATGATCATCCATCTTTCTAATAGGAGGTTTCTGCACTGCAGCTGAATTATAAAATCCCATTGTAGTTGTGGATGGATTGATCTTGGTTTTTCATGCATGTTTCCAGCCACAATTTCCAGCCCCATTCACTGATGTCTTTTCCACAGATGTAAAGGTAGATTTAGTTATCTTTGAGACTGAAACACCTACTATCTAT
The DNA here is from genome assembly GCA_037974365.1 of Hydrocynus forskahlii. Classification (NCBI taxonomy): domain Eukaryota; kingdom Metazoa; phylum Chordata; class Actinopteri; order Characiformes; family Alestidae; genus Hydrocynus; species Hydrocynus forskahlii. The sequence goes on along the minus strand of JBBPCX010000154.1, from coordinate 10,993,611 downwards.
GCTCCAATAATAAACACCCTTTCAAAATCACTGGGATATCTTTCTCTTGCATTTATTATTAGCCTCACTCTTTAGCGACTGAATACATTCAGCTGAGCATGACTAGAGAATAACACCTTGAAGCACCTGCAATTATGTTTCTGTACTCATTTATTCATGTCCTTTTCCCATTTGTGACCTATCTATATTTACATTTTTATGAAAAAATGTATGTATATTCTTGTATAAGCACACTTAAAACATGGTTTGGCCTCTGCATTGTCTGAAAAATTGAGGTGAACAATAGAAAATAACTGAAATCAATCTTTTTATCAATTATGTAAGTTTTTTCCCCTCTTTGTAAAGTTGGACTTTCAGAGATGGGTGGTGTGTGTGTGCATGTGCATGGGTGTGTGCGTGTGTGTGCATGTGTATGTATGTGTATATGTGTGTGTGTGTGTGTGTGTGTGTGTGTGTATGCCTATGAGCACGCACATATGATCTGAGTCACAACTTATATTGCCAAATTCTGGCTGGGAAATTTTTATAGATCCCAGGTCGTTAGCTGTTAGCATTGCCAGTTTCTGCAAGTTAATTAGAGTCAACCAGGCCAAACCTCAGCCTTGCACACTACAGTGCACACTACAGTGGGCCAACAACACTGTTCCAATGTACTGGCTGTACTAATGTTTTTTGCATCTGAACACATCTGAACACGTGGATTGGTGCGGTTTAGGTACCCCACTCTTACTGGGCAGTTCTTCTTCTGCACACATACGGCTGACAGGCAGTGCATGAGTGGAGTTGCTCTGTTAGTTCTACATTTCTCCTAACGTTCACTTAATGTATGTTGAACTGCTGGAAACTGCAGTTCAACCTCATCCCTCAAAATGTCACTCCCAAACTCATCCGTATTTTTCGATGTGCTCACATTGTTGGTTTAATGGATTCCCTAAATCCAGAGTTAGTGTTAACGGTACCAAAAAAGACCTACTTATCTAGCCAGACACACTAATTAGCCAAATTCAATTTCGTTTATTTCAGAAAAATATAAATAAGAAAGCAAACAAAACAATTGCTAAAATAAACAGTAAAAATATACACAAAAATCTCAGTAAATCACACAATAAGTATTACATGTCCAAAAAGGAAAAAGTAAATTGCTAATTCAGTCTCACCCGTTCGTACTTAATCACTGTTCGTCAGGCGTCCCAACACTTTTGTCCATGTAATTTATTTGACAGATTTAGTGGAAATGTGCGTACACCTTTTAATCCAGATCCTGCACCGTTCCTTTTCTTGCGTCTTGAATTTAGATAATGGGTAGAATTTTTACCCTCCAGTTTCTTGGTATGTTGGGTCTCTGTTTTACAGGGTCCTTCCACAACTTGAGTCATAATGTCATAAAGTTCTTAAAGTCTGTGGTAAACTGTGATTATGGACCTTCTATTTTCTTTGTTTTCTGCCAAGATGGGTTGATGGTGGCCTAGTGGGTAGGATACTTGTTTCTGGACCAAGAGGTCATGGGTTGGAATCCTACCTTCAGTATATTTTGGGGCAGCTGGTAGCGTAGTGGTTAGGGCGTTCGCCCTGTGATCAGGAAGTCGTGGGTTCGATTTCCAAGACTGCTAAGCACCTCTGAGGTACCCTAAGTAAGGTACCATCCCCACACACTGCTCGCCGGGCGCTGTGTTCATGGCTGGCCGCTACTTCATTTGGTGAATGGGTTAAATACAGAGGAAGAATTTCGTGCGGTTCACACTGTGTGCTGTGGTGTGTTCACATATGACAGAATGGTCACTTTTCACTTGCGCAGCTATGGGATGGAATGTGTTTGCATTGTAAATTAACACTTTTGGCTGTTCTAGATTATGTACAGACACATAAAGCATGTAAAAAGACATTTCATGCTTAATTAAAAGCTTGCAACACACATATAAACATACAGTATATTTGACCATTTCTAGCATTTCTTGATTTCTTCAGTACAGATGTCCTCAAATGGATATGTCCCTGTTTACTATGGTGTACTAATTGGTTAGGCAGTCATGTGTATTCACAGTCAGTTTACATGTCTTGAATGCACAGAAGGCCAAGAGTGACGTTATCCCTCATTTCATTGGTTTCACCCATTGTAAATCAAAACATGTCTGGCTGATTCTGTTAGCTCCTAATCATGTTGGTGGTTAATCTGACGTGTTCCGTTTTACATTTCAAGAATGTAATTCTATTGCTTCCAACAAAAACATAATCAGCAGTGCTGCAGTATTGCGGAGTTTAAAAACAAGCATGATTCTACTGAATGAAAATGAAATAAAAACTGTAAGCATGTTGAGCCTTTTCTAAAGGCCCCTGTTGAAAAATCTCAAGAGAAACCAGGCAATATGACAAATTATAGGAATTACCTTTATCTGAATGTGTTTTGAGCAACTTTTCCCCAACACATCAAACTGACACCATAATGCCTTAACTCTGCAGAAATTTTGATGAGTCCAAACTGCAAGATAAATGTTTCAGATATTAACTGGATATAAAGTAAAATACTTTTAAGTAGTCCTTTCAGAGGTATGCAGGCTTCATTCAAAGCATTTAGCAACTATTCATAGTGACCTTTCATTAAGTACCATTCATTAACCATATGGATCCTATATTAATTCCCATCTCAACATACCTTTTATAACTGGAAGACACCATTCAAGAAGCAGAGCTGATTCCACAGGGTTTGCTACTGAATTAAGGCTACTTTAGACTGGACAGAAAGTGTTTTCTGACCTTCAGATATTTGTGTTTTTAATTTTAAATATGGGCACTAGTAGACTACAGCAATATATAATTGTGCTCAATTGAAAACATGTGCTAAATCTATCCCAAAGTAACAGGCAGGTATAATCCCAAGACCACGCCTGCCACAGTACATGTGAGTTGAAGTTTGTTTGTTTGTTTGTTTGTTTGTGGTTCTCATTTCATTTTGCGTCTCTGGAAACTAAAGAGAAAATGAAATACGAGAGGGAACAAACTGCCTGTCTCTCTCCGGGATGAAACATTTTTTTCATTAGTGGTGTTTATTAGATTCTGGAAACACTGCTGTTCTCTGAACATAAAATGAATCACAGTTTGTCTCCCAGATATTTCCATTCAAAAAGTGAAAATGGTGAATATGAGTATATGAGTGTGTGTGTGTGTGTGTGTGTGTGTGTGTGTGTGTGTGTGTGTACATATTCTTGGGACAACATTCTGTGCACAAGACCACTAAAATGTAAAGCACTCTTTGTAAGAGTTTGAAAGAGTGTAAATAAAAAGAAAGAGTGAAACCATTTCTTATTCAGAGGTTAAGGTTAGGATGATGTTTAGGCTATTACATAGAAAATAGAACATTATTACATATATATATACAAATGTAATACAAATGAGACATAAATATTACCCCACTTTCTGACCATGTATAAAAAAAAAACGTGTGTGTGTGTGTGTGTGTGTCTGTGTGTGTCTGTGTGTTAGCAGGTAGGCTTGTCTGGGTGTATTTGCCGAGCTGTAGTCTGAATTCTTGTGCAGTCCAGACGGTGGTGGTGTCCTCTTTCCTGCAGGACCACTGCACCACATGTGTCCTGCATATAGACACTCACACATACACTTACAGCCCACTGCACTGCACACTGCTACACATCTACACTTTTGTCATATACATTTACACTTTGTCCCTCTCTTACTATATTCACCGATAACACCAAACAGCCGTTAAATGCGTACAGCAGGTCTCTAGTCCCCCATGAGCTCTCTTTCCTCGGTCTTTACCTCATGTATTTTTCCAGATTAACCACAGACAAAATTTCAAGACATAACATGGAATAGTTCATCGAATGTCCATAAAATGTTCTGACAGTTTTACACTATCATGGCAGTGAATTTGTGTGAGTGGTGGCTCACAAATGGCCCGAGAAATGTATGAACATATGTGCTTTTAAGAGTAGGTGTCAGGACCAAAAATACCGCATTTCTGTGAACATTAACAAATGGCCAAAAACTATCCTGAAAAAAAGAATTTCCATGGTTCAAAAGTGTCAAACGGGTGCACATGAATAAAATGTATAATAAAAACACAATTCTCAGCGACAAAACAAAAGCAGAAAGACAGCAGTCACTTTGCAACATATTTTTTAAATCTGGAACTGTTTAAATGAGGCAAACTGAATGCCCACCCATACTTTTTGCATCACCAGTACCGTGCCTTGTAGAAAGAAGAACCTTAATAAAGTAAGGAATTCTAAAAGAAAACTGTCTCTTTAAGTATACACACACTCACACACACACACACATACAAACACACAAACACACAAGCACACATGGGTCACCATGCAGTACAGGCCAGAGGGGAGTTGAGTTACATTCCTTCCATCAGGGCTGAGAGTCTGCCAGCCAGGTCACTCCCAGTTCACTTTTAAGGAGACTCTATCTCACTCTCTCTCTCTCTCTCTCTTTCTCTCTCTCTCTCTCTCTCTCTCTCTCTCTCTCTCTCTCTCTCTCTCTCTCCCTCTCTCTCTCTCTCTCTCTCTCT
>JBBPCX010000154.1:10961063-10988980 GCA_037974365.1 Hydrocynus forskahlii | reverse complement strand
GCATGCTTTCGCGATAAAAATGTTTTCTATTTTTATTTGTTTGCCAAAAGTTCCCGTTTTTCTGTGTCACCCTGTATTTAGAGAGGATATGTAAAATGTAAAGGGCTACAGACCGGGACAAGCAGTCCAGTCCGTTCACTATATGAACAAAAGTATTGGGACGCCTGACCTGTAAACCAGCGGGGACTTCAATGACATTGCATTCAAATATAAAGACTTTAATATGGAGTTGGTCCCCCCTCTTCCTCTTTCTTTCTTTCTTTCTTTCTTTCTTTCTTTCTTCTATCCTTTTTTCTCCCGCTGTGATCTTTAATACCATATTTATCTGTTCTTTAATGAATGAGTATATAAAATAGTGAGTAAAATCAGATATATCGTAAATTAAGATCTTGATGCCCTAGAGCTCCATAGTCATAAGGTTGTCCGTCCTGTGTGAAGCATGACTGTTCTTGTCTAGCAGAATTGGCTTTCAATTCGCTAGAAGTGTCTCCTGTTTAGAAAACGTGTGAGTCAGAACCTGCCACCAGCTCCGGTGCAAGACTTGCACCAGTGTGCACATGCTCAGAGTCTCTCTCTCTCTCTCTCTCTCTCTCTCTATCACAGTGTGCAGTCAGTCCGCTGGTGTCGGGAGACTACTCGCCCAGGGAGATAGCTGGGATGTCCTCCAGGATCTCGTTCTCCCAGTACCGGCTGGAGGCTGAGGTGGAGCGATGCCGTGCCGAGTGTCAGTGGGACAAGATCCCGCCTCTGCTGGAGCAGCTGGCAGCAGCCCGAGTGCACGAACACGGTGAGTTTGCACACTTTGCGCACCGCTGCTGCACTACGGTTCACTCCTCGTACCCAACGTGCGGACTTTGTACTTTTACTGGCCGACAACTCCTGTCATGAGCGGCTGCTCCCACTTCTCAGTGAGATCTCGAGTTGCCAACACTGGGAGTGATGACCAACTTTCATCTCAAATAAGACATAATGGCAGAGTTTGAGTTCTGCTTCAGGTTGGCTTGCAGTGGCAGCAAATTAATAAGATAAAATGACTCTTTACTTCACGCGTGTGGGGAAATTAGCATTGTTACAGCAGCAAAGAAGACAGTAAGGGAGTACTGAGTTTTGCTTCAGGTGGGCTTACAGTGGCAAACAATAAATAAAATGAGATAATCCTTTGCAATTCACACATGAGGGAAGTTTGCATTGTTACAGCAGCAAAGAGCACAGTACAAAAGAAGACAGTAGAAGAAGCATAATCTACAAAATATAAATACCACTTTCTTGATCTACAGCAAGACAGTTCCTCAATGTACATCAATATGTTTCTAAAATGAAAAAGCAGCCATACGTAAAAAGTATAGGCACCCTGATTGTTTTATATATCTCACACATAGCACTGCACTAAACCCAATACTAATGCTCAGCCAACCTGCAGCTGGTCAGTGTTGCAGAAGTACTGACAAAACCCACCATAAACTAGAAAAACACACTGCAAAGCAATGTGATGCAATTTATCATATTTATGATAATAAATATCTTTAGATTGTTCCTCCCAGGGTGTGTCGTTCCCACCTGCCTTACTTAAACCTGAGTATGTTACGCCAAACCCAGTCACACTCCAGAAATTGTCTAGCATACATACACAAACAGAAACCACTGCCCTTGCTAAAGTAAATAATGGTCCAGTGACTAGCCTCAGCGCTGCAGTACCTGTTGTTAATCCAAACAATACAAAGTGCAAAAGCCACCGGACACAAATCTATCACCACTCTTCAAGGCTTCAGAGACTCCCAGCTTTTCAAAACTGCACTTAATAAATGACTGTGGATGTTCTTTGTCTCAGTGTATTAAACATTAACATGTTTTATTTCTATCTAAACAATATCAAGTGCAGAGAAAAACATGAACAAGCAATAGTTTCTATTAGTGGCTGTAACTGCTTTACACACTTCCTTCACACAAACGGTCAGTCTTTCCAGACATTCTTAACTGATCATGTGATGTAGTAGTTACTTCTGCTATGGACTTTAAATTATGTTGTAGTTCACAGTGTTTGTCCCTTATACTTACACATGATATAGTTTTCCTCTAAATAATCTGGCTAGTCAATAATATTAAAATGTTATTCTATACTGACAAGGACAACATGCAAATTTATACTTAAAAACATTTTGAAATTTCCTCATATTCTAAAATGGATTTCCTCCGATCTTTTTATTACAGCCGATTTACAGTGTATTGAAAAAGTTAACTGATTTGTGCCTTTTTTTACTAGCGCTACTCTATGCATAAAATTTTAAGCGAAATCAAATTTGGTCTAACGGTCTGGCTACAGTGTCCTCTGGCAGAAATTGAGCACACAAAAGTTGTTTACTGTACATAACCTGGCTTCCTTAAGGTGTACATTCACAAGGGAAGCATTTTGTGGACAATATAGTAGTAATTACAAAGTATTAGTAATTATTAGTACTAGTAGTACTGCTTTGTATTTACATTCTGATACAACTTGCTATGTATAAATATACCCAAGGCCCTAAGCTACGCCATCGGCACACCTGAGCCACAATACAACTTTTAAAGGCTTGTTAAGTGTTGTGATATGACCGACTGCAACACTGAAACCATTAAAACATTACTATTTGTTTCTAAAGAAACTATTTCTGATGAAAGAAAGCAGGAATAGTGGTTGGCATAGCAGTGGTGTTCCTGACTCCTGCCTGGACCAGTCATCCACCAGTGTCCAACCCCCGTTACAAATGACCCCACTGGATGAAGCCTTGGTCTCAAGACTAAGGGATAAAACTCTCGGTCTATCCTATGAACTAAAAATGCCTTTTGAAATCCTATTAGTCTTTTTAAGGCATTAGAGAAATAATTATTGAATTAATAAGGATTGCCGTTTGGGCTTCCATGTTTCCATTCTATTTTTCAACCAAAATATAGCAGTAGTCTGCTATATTGATTCTTTATTCTTCCACCTATAAAATGTACATTAGTCAGTCTATAATGGGAGATTGCATTATTCTGACCAAAATAATATACTTTTATTGGATTAGATTAATACACCCATGGAAACACTCATCTGGAACAGTGACTGGACAGGACACGCACAGTTTAAAAACCGTTTGGTGTTTGGTTAGCATTGTGCAGCGTGTGACATATGATGTCACTATTTTAAAGACCAGTATCAAAAAGTATATAGTGAACAACTGTGTCCACACCAGAACATTCACACTGTGACTGCACACACTGCATCCGCAAAGCCACCAGCCTTGTGGACGACCCGGCTCACCCCTCCCACTCTCTCTTCTCTCTCCTGCTGTCTGGAAAAAAGGCTCTGTAGCATATGGGCCTTCACTGCCAGGATGGGAAACAGTTTCATCCCCCAGGCCACCAGACTCTTCAGAACTGTACTCCCCACATGCAAACATTCTCCTGGACTGAACTGCTCCTTTTCCCTGCAGACACACACACACTTACACACTTAAACTGTTCCCCTAGAGAGAAGAATCACACCCGAATTGCACCACCGCATCAACAAGCTCACAGCATACCATTCCCTTTATTTATTTGGACCTTTCATGGTTCATGGTTGTTATTCCTTACCTCATAAATCTTTCCACTTTTTGCATATTCAGTTACTCTGGTGCTTGAATACTGTATCCGACACAGTACTATATTCAAGATGTTCATTATCTGTTACATTTATACACACAGTTATGCATGTACAACATGCAATGCAGTAACACATAATAAAAATAAATAGAGCCTAATACAATTACAAGTCCACAAATGTAAATATCATCTATATATATAGACTATCTGAAAATGTAATACAAGAAGATGGCGTAGTGCTTTGTAAGTGAAAACAGGTGCAAATTGCTGTATAAGACATATCTGAGTAATGATAGGATCAGTACTGAGAACCTAATGTCATGAAATGACCAGCAGAGTATATGCATGTAAATGTAAACAGCAGCATATTCACTCTCACTTGGTACTGTTTTTGTTTTTTATGGGTTGCATCCTATGCTGTTCTATTGGATTGTTTGCTCTTGCATTTTAAAGCCTTGCTTCATGGTCATGGAGGAATGTTGTTTTATTACATGGCGTTCCATGTAGATGGCTGAAAGGACAATAACCACCTGCTTGACTACTGAGAATAGTGTTTGAGGAGCCTGTTCTCATTGCTGAGCTCGTATTCATTCTAGTACTATACGTGACTGTCATCTCTAGAATAATACACCCTATCACTAACAAAACAGAAAGTAGGAAAGCGGCTTTTTATCATCTTATTTATCTTCATATAACTGTCAAATGTCTCTTGTAAAAATGTGTGAGATAGTAGACATTAATTTGAAATGCAACATATGGAGGTGTCTGCTTCACCACATAAGCCAGAGTCCAGTGGAGGAGTGCGAAATCTTGGACCAAACAGGAAACACTTAATCCACAATGTGTTTACAAGAGACCTGAGAAAGGAAAAGGAACATTTTCAAGTGTCGTCTGGACCGGCTTCATATTTATGCCAAAGCAAATACAAGTGAAGTCATTAAGGACCATTAGAACATTATGGTTCTATCTCAGTCTCATGCTATCTTGGAAAAAAAGTGCTTTCCCTATCAGAGCTGATAATGTCTAACACAACCAATTACAGGTGGCCAATTCACTTTTTGATCTCTTTGCAAGGAAAAAGTTCCTGGGTACTGATTTGGAATCAAGTTTCTTTGCTCTGATATGTTCAGTGCACACAGATGGTCACAGCACAAACTCTACAAAACAAAAATGTAACCAAATTTGGGACTGGAATGGATGTATTCAGACTAAAGAAGTGATGTATCTGTATTCAGTACGTGTTACATTTGAAAAGTTTTTAGGAGAATATGTTTTCATGTCTTGCCCACTGAATATTAATATACAGGCTTTGACAAATATCATGAATGTGTGTTTATTATTTTTAAATCACAATAATGTCTGTTGCAAACCTGCTTATCAGACAGACCTGTTAGACGGAAAGAATAATAGTGACAATTCTACTAAAGCTTGAGTAGACTGATAAATCTCTTTTTGAGATCTCTTTGAAGGAATCAGTATCCTGAGTATGGACATCCAAAGCGTAAAATTCTATCTCTATTTGCCAGAGACAATGTCCCACTTTTCTTTTTCTTCTGGCTCCCAATTGGCTAAATTTTTTTTTTTTTAAATAATGCAACAAACATAGTTTCCCCAAAACTCTTATCTTGGAACTTTGGACACCATTTGCTCTCTGTGTTTGAAATGTTGTGACACTGTGTTGAGCTGCTAGCGAGCAATGAGAACTGCTGAGAAAACACCTCACCACAAAGATGAACATATTCCATCAGTGATACTGAAGAAAAAATACTAAGTTCAACAGTGTGATGTCCAAAACAGGCAAAAATTGTATTCATTTGATGGCTGCTTAAAAAAGGACTAAAATGAAAAATAAAAAAGTATAAAAAGGAATAACCGTGTTCATATGCCTAAAAGAATAAATTATGTCCAAATAAAACTGTATTCATAATACACTACTGGGAGAACAAAAAAGTTCAGAACTTCATTCAAATGACCTGCACTTTTTTATGAAACAACAGAAGAATGACATGGAGAAAATTCATGAAATGAAAATAATGACAAGGAAAATTTGACAGTAAAGATGTCAAAATGACAAAAGCAGAGTTTTTCTTATGTGCCTAATCAATACATATTCTGAATATGTAACTTTTTTAACCGAATATATTGTTTGACACCTTTTTATTTTATTTGGTTCACTGTCATAACATAATATGTCATAGGGGCAGGATGCACTGTAGTGTGTGTCTGTTTGAACTTTTCCAGTGATTGTGATCAAAGTTCATAGTAGGGGTAAGGGCACATGCAAATACAGGATAATACAGGATAATCCATACTCAAAAACCAGAGAAACAAGTAACTACTGTGCATACAAATGTGCTGACACTCTATACAGAGATGTGTAGAATAGCGTGGAAAAAGTAAGGCAAATACTTGTGGGTGATACTGTAGAAACACAGAACAAGGAAACAGGAAAAGTATGAACCCTGGAAAACTAGGAATCAGTCTTGGAACTGCAACATATACAGGGAAACATTCACAAAAGACTGTAGCTTCCTTTGAGTAGGAAACATGATTCTCATTATAATGATCAATTACATATCAGTCATGTTTTGTTGTGTATATCGTAGGAATCATCAGTGCATGGATTATAAATGCATGGATTATAAAACGTATAGTATTTAGTGTGTGGTACTGTATTGTTTATTGTAAGCCTGTTATGTCAAAAGCTTTTTTGTATTCACTTATTTTCATATTCTTTCTTAAATGTAGCACTACTGTTTTGTTGGTGCCTTTAGTCATTTCCAACATGTTCACAAAAAAGAAAAACAGTATATATGTGTATATGAGCCTATATATGAAAAACAAACAAAAACATATAGTTCTTTGCCAGATAGTCCATACAATCTATTGTCATATTATTGTCTGATGTCTACATTCTTACCTCAATTATTTTTAAGATACCCTTAATTCAGTACAGAATTATGATTAGGACTACCTCTCTCTCTCTCTCTCTCTCTCTCTCTCTCTCTCTCTCTCTCTCTCTCTCCCTCTCTCCCTCTCCATGGTGTGTAAAGATGACTATGGGACCCTGCTTTTGGCGGAGTCTCTGTTGGAGGAGTGCCTGCTAGAGAACATGGCTTTACTGAAGAACTCAACACCCCTGTCTGAACACACTCAGCCTAAACTAGCCAAAGCCAAAGCCCACCTCAACAGCCTTCTGAGCAGAGGACGTCTGGAGGTGTGTGCCAGTGTCACATTTTCTCAGTTCCATGTGTATGTAAGATTGAGCAAGATATGAAACCATTTTTTCTGAGATGTATAATTTACTCTTCATTAAGCATTTTTAACATTACTTTCTAAAGGTCATGATACTTATAATACAATCTTAAAATAAAAGTTTCTAAACTGCCTCAGACGTGCAGTTCTAAGAAATAAGTTCCGTTGGTTGAAAAACAAACAAACAAAAAAGAAAAATTTGGATTACTTATAGATCCATATTCCTTAGGGAACCAAAAGTGGCTCTTCTATGGTGTTATGTTAAAGAGCCCAGTTTGGCACCTTTATTTTTAACAGTGTAAGGTATGTATGTTAACAGTAGACCAAAATCATCATCAACTGCCCATCCTTTCTACGCCCAAGCCTTTTGTTCTTTGCCTGTGATTGAACTAGTATTTATGTATTATCTCTGACACTCCCACTAATATAAGTGTACTTTGAACCATCTACACAACATCCTCAATTCTGACAAACTGCTAAATTTGACCACTTGCAGGCAATGTTTGTTCTTCTCCTGTGCCCTAATGTGCGAATATTATGTCAACAAATGTGTGGTTGTTCCTCTGGATTCTTTTATAACTCTTATTTTCGGTACAAGATCTCATTTTCTGTCCTAACACGAGCACAATAGGGCTGAAAAAAGCAGAAGTAGAGTCTACCATTAGATTGTTAGTTTTTCCAGAGGGAAACGCCTTGTATTGTCATTATGATGACAAACACGTGAGTAGATTGTTTTAAATGAAGCAGTAGGCGGCACTGGCGGTTCTACAATAAGCAAGTAATGCCAATTATGCAGGGTCACCACAGAGCATGAATAGATAAAACTTGGTTGCAAACTGGGTTGTAAGGCTAAGAGGTAGAGAGAAAGGCCCAAAAAAGTAGAGAAAGACTAAAAAGATCTAAAGTTTACTCCCTGGCTTACCTGTAAATATTGTGAGCTGCATCAACATTTTTGTGCTGAAAGTCATGCACTTCTACGGGGGTTTTACAGAGATGATAATGAGAGTTAATTTCTTCTGATAGTCTATCATTAGTCGGGCTACAGTTAATGTGGCTGGATTCAAATTCAGTGGAATGAAGCTAAAAACTCCCACCCCTCAGATGGACATTGTTTCATCGATTAAGCTTCATTTAACTTTAACCACTACTAAGTTTACTGTGTGCATTGAGAGATTGCTCACAACATAACAGTGGGCCTAAAACACAGGCCTAACAGGAGGTTTCATCAGACGTGACTGTGAATCAGATTGACAGTAGTTCAAGTCACATGAGAGCTTTTTAAAGCAGCATAAAGCTACTGGTGTGCCTACAACTAAATTAAATCTGTACAACCTCTGCCCGAGCATAACCCCATAGGACCAGTTGTAACACATAGTAAATCAATGCAAATACAATCCATTCAGTACACCTATATGTTCTTTGGTTTTGCAGAGACTAAATGTGGTAAGTGTATCAAATGTGTTAAATGTGCAAGTAATATTTCTTTATTTCCGATAAGCTGAGAATAAAAAGCTTCTTGAGTGGTGCGCGGTAGCCTTTAGAGTTTAACAGACCAAACAACATCTAAGAATCAAGGGTGTCTTGGTGGACTAGTGGCCTACTAACCTCGACTGTCTAGTGCAGAAGCGTCCAGCTCCAGTCATGAAAGTTCAGTGTAATTTTGGTGATTTCCCTGGTCAAACATACATGATAAATCTCAGCAGGTAGTTACTAGATTCAGACGTTTTTAGCATGAAGTGCTGTGCTGAACCCTGGCGCTCCTAGAATTGGACATCCATGGCTCAGTGCCTTGTCTGTGTCTTTACAGCCTCGGTACCTGAATGAGGCTCTCCTCCTGCTGGCCAAAGTGCACTACGTACAGGGTCACTATCGGGACGCCCAGGGCATGTGTGCCCGAGCTGGCATTGAGGAATTCACGCGTGATGAACAGCCCATTTACCATCTGCGCCTGCTGGCAGAGGCCTTCGTCATCAAAGGTACAAATCATTCAGAAATGACTCATGAGTTTGCATTCAGGGCTTAGGTTTTGCTTGCACTGCGGGATGGAATCCTAACACGAAGTTGATTACAAGGTTAATGAAATCCAATTACACATAACTACTCACGGGGTAAAGGCTACATGCTGTATTTGATTATTTGTACTGGGGCTGCCTCCTTCATCACAGTGCCCATCCAACGAGTGTGTTTAGAGAAACCCTCATCCAAGTTGCCACCGGTAGTATTTCTGATTAAAGAAAACCGTACACTGTTTAGATGGGATGACACTTGGCAACGTGGCCAGTATTCCATCTTGCACTAATTAGGTCTGTAAAATGGCAGAGTTCCCAATCAGCAAAGCACTCTTCCAAACAGTCGGCGGTCTGGCTGTGCCATGACTGGCTAAACTTGGATGACCCGAAGGTTCTGAGTCTTATGTAGGAGTCTGGAACAACATTTCCATATATGTCCCTGAAACGCCTCAGCTTGGGTTGTTTAAATGCAGTACAGCAGGTTTCTTTGGAACCTTTCCTTTCCAAAGATTAGCGTCTGCCTCAGGAATGCTCACCCTGGTTTCAGAACGGGAAATCAACCATATACCACCACAGGACATGACATTTGAGATAAGAACATCTTGTGGTGTGACCTTCACAACTTGAAAATAAAACGGATAGCCCTGAGAACAGGAAGGAATAGCTAAAAATGTAGAGATTGGCGTCACTGTCGGTAGGAAAAGGGCTATATATAGCTGGCCCAGAAACTTAAATTTAAAGACAAGTTGGCTTGAATGCTTATTTGGGACTGTGTGTGTAGCAACACAATTTCCTTTTACTGCATGCACACACACTCAAACGTATAACTTGCAACTGATTTTAGGAAATGACCTCCCTCAAAAAAGGAAGTTTTCTGTTCCTCAATAATGATTATCATTTTCCCATGTCCTCTTGTGTACAGTTAATTCTTTATGAGTGACTTGTGAGTAACTTGACTTTTGACTGAAGTTTGCCTTCCAAAGCCAGTCAGGTCTGTGTGCTCTGAAGCTCGCTAAGCAGTAGAACAGAAGCGCACATTTTCAAACTTCAGATCTTACCAAGTAATGACCATAAGCTCTGCGAGCGTGGTGCCATGTGTCTGGCTGCTGGCTGCTGGAAAACGTCAGTCATCGCCGTATGATAATGAACACACATCCTCCAAACCTTTACTGGAGTACTCTGCTCATACACTGTCTCTGGCAATGTAAAGAGATGGAAGCAGACCTTCACAGAAGCTTTCTAGCACGCCAGACCGAGGCGTCCACTAGCAGTAGGTGCAGCAGATGCCGCACAGCGTGAGTTAACGTTTCTCTCGTCTTGTGAAAAGACAGCCCCCGTTGTAGCTCTAGGAGTTCCCAAGTCAAATCACACATTTCAGTGTAATGTTTGTGTTGAGCTGAAGGCCAAAAATACAAATCAGGGTTTAGATTCAGAGGTTTCCTTGCACTCTATTAGGCTGCAAGTAGTCTTAGCCTTAAGACTGTAGTATGCTTGATTTTCTTTGCTTGCTTTTGTTTCTCTTCTTAGGGGCTTATTGGCTGACCAGCCAATCAGAAAATGATTAATGCCAACACCAATTCAGCATGGCCAATCTTCCAAAACAGCAGAGACAACAAGCAACTAAAGCCAATGGTGCACACCATAAAAACTGTGGGCAACTGTTGCCACAGGAGCTTAATAACAGCTTGATGGCAACCAATGGCCAACACTTTCCTTGTGTGCTTGTGACACATTTGTTATGTTTTCCTGGATCACCAGAATGCATGGAGATGGCTTGATGCTGTTTTGCTTGCATAATGTAGACTGTTATCACACTGTTATTGTTACAATAATGTTCTTGCCATAGTGTTGCGCTGTTGTTTATTGTCTATTTTTAAAATCTATTGTCTTATTTTTTTTTTTCTTTCTTGTTGCGCTGAGCATGCTAATGACAAAATAATTTCCTTAGGGATGAATAAAGTTCTCTCTTATCTGTTTTATCTTAGACAAATGTAGTATTTTTTAACTGGCATAGTGGTTTCATTACATGTGGGACATGTTATGTTGTTTAAAAATTTAGCATATCTGGTTGGGGTTAAGGGACCCCATCTGTGGACGGTCTTTCTGGTGCTTCTGTTGCTCAGTTGGTGTGCAGAGCTGCACAGGCAGTACGGTGGGGAATTGCGGATGAATTATCTGTTTGTCTTTGGTCTCTACTGTATTGGCAGTTGTTCCCTTATTTGATTATGGCTGGCGTCTGCTCCCCTGCTCTCTTCCTGCTGCCTAGGAGGTCCACCGCAGATTTATTTGTTTATTAATGACTTCAGCAACTTCCCATGCCAGAGATCTGCTGGAGGTCCAGACCCCCTCTCACACAGGGACAGAGGGATGTGGGAAAGTCCTACCAATTGTTGTCTACATGGACAGGATCTTGTCAGGGTTTCTTATCTTTCACTGTGATCAAGTAGAGTTACACTCACTTCATCTCTTCTTTCATGATAGTTTTCCAGTGAATACGTAGTGATCAGTTGCAGTGCTACCTGCATGCAGTTTCAACAGTCTTTGTTTATTGCTGTATGTGTGTAAGCGTGTGTTTCTATGTGCTTGTGCAGGTCTGTCTCTGAACCATCAGACCATGTCTGCTGCCTCCCGCGTTCGCCTCTCTGAGAGAGAAGAGGAATGTTTGTCCTGTTATCTCAGAGCCTGTGATACTGCACTGCTCTACCTGCAAGAGCTAGACAAGGTGTGTGTGTGCGTGTGTGTGTGTGTGTGTGTGTGTGTGTGTGTGTGTGTGTGTGTGTGTGTGTGTGTGTGTGTTTTTTGAGTAATAAGACCCTACTAATTCCAGACAACTCCACCTCTACTTAAATTAGAAAAATGCTCAAAAAGAGGAGAGACATGTCTGTACATTTTGGATGGAAGGAGTGTGGGCAGTTTGGTGCCCAGTGTGGGAAAGTTAAGACTCATCTTTGTTAGTTTGGCGCTAATATAATCCTAATAACCCACAATCTTACTAGCAGAATTATTAAACATGATAAAATGCAAAATAGCTAACCTTAACTAACAAAGCAAAGTTGAGCCAAAAGGATCGCCCCATTCGCCGAACTGACCACACAAAAGATGTCATTTACAAAAAGCTTTGAACTTTACTAAAAGAAATTGGCTTTAACTACTCTTTGACCCAACATTTGAAGGTCATCTTATTTGGTTAAACTGGGTTGAATCTGTTGCAGTGAAATAAGTAAGCTATGTGCTCGATTCAGTTATGCACTGTTTCCACATAAATCGGAATGATGTGCACCTTTGAAAAAAGCAAATGCATTGTATCACTTTTTTCATGTTTGCGATCCAATAGACTCTGTTGATATACCATTATGTGTATATAATTGATATTTGTTAGTGAGTGTGTGTGTTTGTGTGTGTGTGTGTGTGTGTAACAAGACATTTATTAAAGATCTAATCTCTTGTTGATTGTTCAGCATTTAAATGTATGTTTTTGCTTTACTAGACGGTTAGTACACCAAGCGCCAAAACAGCCAAAAGCAGTGTATCAGCTCCTCCAGTAGAGATGGACCCGGGCTACTTCTTGCAGGCTGCTCTCCAGAGCGCATATCTGTGTCTGCTGCACAAAGGGTGAGTGTATGTGTGTGTGCGTGTGTGTGTGCATGTGCATTCCCTTGGTAATAAAAGCATATCTCATGAAAACTATATGTCTTTAAATCATCACCAGCCGCATAAATAGACTTTCCTATTTTGTTTCTGACAAAGGCACTGCATAACATACTACAACAGTGTTTCTTAATCCTGCCCCTGGTAACCTATTGAACTAGGCAGTTTTACTATTCCCTGCCTCTTGGGTGTGAAATAATCAGGTGACTGTCAGCTGTTAGCTGTTTTAAGACATGCTATAAGTCTATGTGAGATATCAGCTTTGCGGCCGATGGTGATGTAGTCAGGGAGATTGCACAGTGCTAATTGGTGAAGTATAAGCATCTATTGATTGTGAACTAAATTAGACCCATAGCTCAGTTTCTAATACTGCTAATGTAATGTCTTGGCTGGGCTGAGAGTAAAATCTAGCAATTTGTTTATTTATTTAGACAAACTGTTCCTTTAAAAGTGTTTTCTTACTTGATCTGAGCAATGGCCAGTGGACATAAATCCCAAAATCCCAAAAAAGGGACAATCATCGTGTACAGCATGTGCCAGTGGTCCTCTGTGGAAAGCACTGTAGGGTTTGGGGCTATTACTTGCTTGTATTGTGGCATATTTTGTCTACTGTACACCAGAGGGCAGTAAAGCTCTGTAGTTCTTTCCCTCTTATCAATATCCCACACCTGATTCATTCATAGCTTTCACAGCAGGGCTTGTCTTGCGATCAGACACTGAAGTCATCAGTGCTATTCTTGGCTTTTCCTTCTGTATTCACTTGAGGAGTGTTCTATTTTAACCTGTTCTGTCCTCATATCGCTCAATCCTATCTTCTGTCATTGTGTGTGTGTGTGTGTATGTAATAGTCACTTGGCTCAAGGGACTCACCAACTGCGTCGAGTTTTAAGAGTAGTGGAGAGTCGTGGCTCTCAGAGCTTTCGGAAGGTAACAGGTCACTGGGACAAACAGTCACTCCAATAAAAGATGACACAAACATTTTCTTCCGTGAGGCATTTCTTTTCTCTTACACACACTCTGTTGTTATTGCGCAGGGAGTATCAAGGAAACTAGCAGAAGTTTTGCTGAGCTCGGTCAGTGAAGACAGTTACTGGGGGCCGTTGTCCCCCCCACCCCCTGCCTGGCTGCACATGGAAGGGGCCACCCATCCAAAGGATGCCATCTATCCCTCCTCCAGACCACCACAGCGCTACAACACTGAGGGGTCAGACACACACACACACACACACACACACACACATTGGGGTAGTCAAAGTCCTATAACCATTGATATGGATTGTTGCTATGGTGACAAATCTTATTGCAGGAGGAGGGAAAAAAGTAATGTATGTTATTGTAAAAATTTCCATCAAGAAATGTTTACACAGTATAAAATTGTGGATACTTTTATTATGTTAAAAAATAAGGAAGAAAATGCATTTGCAAAAGAATGATAAGACCTTTGTAAGCCGAACCATAAGCCTCTAGCAAGTAAAAACATTTAACTTCATTAAGTAAAAAACAGTTTACTCTTTCAGCTATAAAAAGAAGAAAGGCTTACCCATTGTAGGTTGACCCTGTTTTTCTCAGATCTTTCTTCAAAGTCAGGGCATTTTTGTCCTTGAATATGTATAAATGCGCACACAACACACACACACACACACACACATTCTCTCTTGCTCCCTCCTGCGGACTTGGCTCCATCCCCTGCTGTTAAGTCAATTTCTGTCATATTATTTGTGTCTAAGTGTTTACTAGCAGAAAGGATAGGAAGACAGAGAAATACAGGATGTAGAAAAAGAATACAAACAAGGATGTGGAATCTGCACATTTTTTTTGAGGTTTAGTGAGGCAGCAGGGTTCTCTCTTACCTGTGAATATAGTGCGGTGTAACTTTATCTTTGACTCTGAAAAGGAAAAGAGACTGAAATGAACCGAACTGAGAAATATAGTCCAACAAAAGGAAAGAGGATCACAGGCAGATATTCACTATTAAGCTGAGCAGGCAGGTCACAGTTCCTCTTTACAAAAATGTAATAGAATATGCAGTACATTCCAAGAGCACCCATGTATAGAGAACAACCGTGTTGTTGTGATGTGGTAAAACAATGCCTAAAAATGCCTATTTTTCTAGTGTAAACCCTAAATATGCCCCCAAATATGCTTCCAAAACACTTTAATTTTATTTTAAACTCAGTTTAATACATGATCCTGAAAGAAAATGTACAGGTAAAACTGTATTTGTACTGTACAGTTTACACTCCAGCAGTGCTAGAATGTAAATACCAATATTATTCCTGTGTAGACTGAATTGTAATTCATGCATGTGCGTTTTCTTTGGTAGGCGCTGTTGTTTTCTTTGGTATAAGCAGGTAAATACAGTAATACATTCATTTAAATTACAGTAATAAAAATACAGGACTTTAAGAAGAACAAAATGAAAAACATGAGAACAATGGAGACGCTCCCTGGGGGAAATTCTGGACTCCAGCTGCGTCGAAGGGCAGCAGCCAATCAGCAGCAAGGAGAAATAAATAACGTTACTGGATTGGCTACTTACAAACTTCCCGCCTCTGAGTACAGCAGCATTTCTCCATCCCAAGGCGCACTTTCTTTGTGTTCTCTGGACGGTATCAAAAAATGTATAGTTATTTTTTATATGAAAATATAGCTGAATTTATGTTAATATGTATGTTACAAAATTAGTAAATTATGTTTTTCTGTATAATTTAGCACTTAAATGTATGAAATGCTTATACTGCCACTATCACGGTGGGTGCAGGGAAGGACGCACTAGCAGGAAACAGTATTTGGTTCAGTGGGTTTTAATGACAATACTATATACAGTTCAAATATACGGCTTGCACACACACACACAACTGCAGAAGATGTAAACTGGAATTCTGGAGGAACTTCTTTCCAGACAAAATCCTCTCTCTCCAATCACTCCACACTCCGTGGAGATTCTCTCTGCACGAGGAGCTCGAGTGTTCACGCCTGCAGGAAAACACAAATGAAGGGAGACACACAGAGATGAGTCAGACCACGAGTTTGCCCAGCTCTAGATAATTCCAACTGCTGCGGTTAAACAAGGCTTGGGTTGGTGGCTTTGTCTCTTGGAGAGTCCGTCCCAAAGTGCCAGTGTGACCGTTCTAGTTCTTGTTTCTCTTCTCTCTTTTCTGCACCGTGAATCAGAAGCAATAATACTTTTCAAATCTCATTTACCCGGACCTCAAAACCACCGTATGAATCTGGGTGACCACGCACTGACTCTGTGGGTTGACCAGCCATTTAAACACACACACTCACTCAGACAACCAATCATACGACACAGACAATAATTACAGCCTTTTACTGAAACAGAAAACAGATGGACTTGCCCCTAGGCATCTAGTAACCCAGGTCGCATGCTAATTACGTTACTCACTCCACCTGGATTGCCTAGGTACCCAAGGACCACACACACACACACAGAGCAATCCCTGACGTACTACTCACATGTCCAGAGCTGGGGAATCCCTAATACGCTGACGAGGAACTCCGTTGGGGGCGTGACCGAGATGGACTAGGCGTGACAGTACCCCCCCAGGACCGGCTTCTAGGGAGGGATGAGGGTCAACCCCAACCCTCCTCGAAGCCGCATGAGGACGTCCATGGCGACCTGGTCTGCCCACTATCCCCGGTCCCTGTGGAGGACAACCCCGAGTGCGAGGAGCCGGGCGATCCGGACTGCGCCCATGAAAATCATCTTTCAGTTCCTGACTGAGGACCTCTCGGGCCAGAACCCAGCTCCTCTCCTCAGGACCGTACCCTTCCCAGTCCACTAGGTACTGGAGGCCCCTCGACATCTCTGAGAGTCCAAGAGCCGGCTGACTCTGAAAGCCGGGGCTCCCTTGATCTCGATCTCCGCGGGGAGTGTTAGCTCCACTTCCCCTCCATCCAATGGTCCCACTACGGCTGGCTTGAGGTGAGACATGTGAAATACAGGGTGCATTCGTATGTGAGATGGTAACCTTAACTCATATGCAGCAGGGTTCACCTGCTTCACGATCATAATTTAGCCCACAAATTTAGGGGATAACTTACGTGATGGCAACTTCAGTTGGAAGTCCAGAGTGGAGAGCCAAACCCTATCCCTTACTTGATAATTCAGTGCCTCCCTCCGTCGTCGATCAGCAACCCTCTTGAACCGACCAGCCACTCTGCTGATGGATGTGTGTGCTCTCTCCCACACCCAGTACCAGTGATCTACCTCTGGCACGTCCGTAGACTCTCCGTCCCAGGGACAGAGAGGGGGCTGACGCCTGAGCACACTCAAAGGGCATTAGACCAGTTGCAGAGTGACGCAAAGAGTTCCGGGCATACTCCACCCAGCCGAGGAACCGTGCCCAGTCGTGCTGTTGCCCATGGCAATAAGCCCGGAGGAACTGACTCAATTCCTGCACCGACCGTTCAGTCTGACCATTTGACTCAGGATGATAACCTGAGGTCAGGCTGAGAGTAGGCCCCAGTTTCTTAAAAAATGCCGCCCAAACACGGGAAATAAACTGGAAACCTCAGTCGGAGAGGATGTTCTCCAGGATGCCATAGGGAAAAAACACGGACTGAAACAGAGCCTCAGATACTTCTAAGGCAGTGGGTAGAGAAGTAAACGGGAGGAACCGGACCCCCTTCGAAAATCTGTCCACTACCACTAATACTACAGTGTACCCTTGTGATACTGGAAAGTCTGTTACAAAGTTCACTGCGATGTGGGACCATGGCCTCTGTGGTACCACGGCCTCTGTGGTACCATGGCCTCTGTGGTACCACGGCCTCTGTGGTACCGGCGGGGACATTAATTTACCAGCGGGCAACTGACATGGAGTCTTAGAAACAGCACCGATGGCACGAAACCGAACAATTCTCTCAACATCTGCCTGCATTGAAGGCCACCAGTACTCCTGATTCAGCCTGTAGCAGGTGTGTAATGTGCCCATTCTATCATTTTAGCTCTTAACACCTCTGGCACAAACCTTTTGTTTTCAGGACATTCTTGTGGAACAGCCTCGTGAGAATTCAGCCACTTGATTTCCAAATTTACATTCCAGTTAATGGGGGCTACAGCGAGCGCTGACGGAATAATGGGCTCATTCCATTCTGGTTCTTCTGGCACTGGGAATCGCCTCAATAAGGCATCTGCCTTCCCATTACATGTGCCAGGGCGATATGTAATTGTATAATTAAATCAACTGAAAAACAGAGCCCACCGCACCTGTCTCTGGCAGGCAAAACGGCTCTGCCATAGACAGGTGCGATGGGCTCTGTATTAAAAATACCAGGGCTGAGGTGAAAAGTTCTTTAAGCCGTATGAATGCCGCTTTGGTGGCCGGCGTCACCTTTATATGTTTAGGTTTCCTCTTCAGTAAGCCTGTCAGCGGTGCTGCCACAGTACTAAATTTCCTAATAAATCTCCGGTAAAAGTTTGCAAATTCCAGGAACCTCTGTAATTCTTTCACCGTTGTGGGCTCTTACCCTCATCCATTGCCACCCCCCTAGGGCCTATACTATAGCCAAGAAATGAGCGTTCCATTACGCCAAACTCACACTTCTCAGCTTTAACATACAACTCGTGTGCGAGCAGGCGACGGAGAACTGCGCGAACGTGCCTTATGTGTTCAGCCATATTTTTCGAATAAATAAGAATGTCGTCCAAATAGACGATAACGAATTTCTGCAGCCAGTGTCTGAACATGTCATTCGTGAAGGCTTGAAAACACGAAGGCGCGTTCGCCAGGCCATATGGCATTACCAAATAATGGTAATGGCCGGAGGTGGTGCTAAAAGCAGTTTTCCATTCATCACCTGCCCTAATACGCACGAGGTTATATGCGCTCCGTAGGTTGAGTTTTAAAAATACACTCGTCCCACAGAGGTGCTCGATGGCCGGGGGATGAGAGGGAGAGGGTGCAGATATTTTACCATGACCGCATTCAGCCCATGATAGTTGATGCAAGGTCTGAGGCCCGCGTCCTTCTTTTCAACAAAAAAGAAACTCGCTGACGCAGGGGAGCAGAACCTATGTATGTACCCCTGCCGGAGCGCCTTGGAGATATATTCCTCCATTCCTCTCGTCTCCTTTTCAGAGAGAGGACAAATGCGTGAACGAGGCAGCTCTTTCCCTGGCAGGAGGTCAATAGCGCAGTCCCACGGTCAATGCAGAGGGAGGCGGGCAGCCTTAGACGCAATAAATACTTCTGTTAGATCATGTTACTGCGAGGGAATCTCCACCAGGACCTCAGCCAATGGGCTTTCAATTGAGGTGCTCCCTAACAGGATGGTTTTACAATGGGTGCTGCAATTTGTTCCCCATAGTTTCACCCTTGCAGTACCCCAGTCTATCACAGGGTTATGAATCCTTAACCAGGGTAGACCCAGGATCATAAGAGGCACAGGATGTTCCAAAACGAGGAATTTCATCCTCTCCTCATGCCTGGGGTCTATCCTGATGGTCAAGGGCTTAGTTTCCCACACAGATGATTTCCCCGCTAGTAAATGCCCATCTAGAGCGCGCACAGGGATAAGATTTGGCAACTTCACCACTGGGAGTCCAAATGATGTCACCATCGCTCTGGACACGAAGCTGCCAGCCAACCCAGAATCTATAAGGGCTGAAACAAAGACAGACAAGTTGGCATAACCCATGATCACAACTACATTCAATTGTTTGTTCTCTGATTGTGCTAAAGAGAGAGTAAAAGGGGGAGACAGGACCTTTGGTGTGAGAAGGGGGCAGGAAGCCACATAACGCCCATTCCCCCCACAGTACAAGCAGAGACTCTCCAGTCGACATCTCCTGCGCTCACTGGGCGTTAATTCTCCAGCCGTGTCTGTTCCCTTTTTTAGCTGGAGTAGCCTGGCACTGCTGGACCTGCCATAATCCAGATAAGGTGGCTTTGAACTGGGCTCGGAATTCTGTGTAGTCTGGAGCTAGGGTGCCCCCTCTTGTCCAGATTCATCCTGTCATTCTTTGAGCCGTCACAGACACCTTCTGTGCCTGGGTGATGTCCGGATACTCTGCGAAATACAAGTCGCATGCAAGCAGGAAATTCCTGCAAGCAGCAGGATCCCTCCCATACTGCTCAGGTAGCGAAGTGTGTTTTGGAGCCTTAAAAAACGTAGCTGTGACAGCTGTAGGCGGTGGGGCAGCTCAAACAGCATTCTCCAGCTGTCCTACCACTTGTGTGATGTGTTCCAACTGGGTTTGGTGGCTCGCTACCTGTTGTTAGACTGAGCAAGTGCAGGGAAGGACGCACTATATACAGTTCGCCTATACAAGCTAGTTCGCCTAGCTTGCACACACACACAACTCAAGTGTTCACACCTGCAGGAAAACACAAATGAAGGGAGACACACAGAGATGAGTCAGCCAACGAGTTTGCCCAGCTCTAGATGATTCCAACTGCTGCGGCTAAACAAGGCTCGGGTTGGTGGCTTTGTCTCTCCAGTGCCACTGGTCGAGTCCGTCCCAAAGTGCCAGTGTGACCATTCTAGTTCTTGATAATACTTTTCAAATCTCATTTACCCACACCTCAAAACCACCGTATGAATTTGGATCGACCAGCCATTTAAACACACACACTCACTCAGACAACCAATCATACGACACAGACAATAATTACAGCCTTTTACTGAAACAGAAAACAGATGGACTTGTCCTTAGGCAGCTAGCAACCCGAGTCCCATGATAATTACATTACTCACTCCACTTGGGTTGCCTAGGTACCCAAGGACCACTCACACACACACACACACACACACACACACACACACACACACACACACACAGCAATCTCTGATGTACTACTCATGTGTCCAGAGCTGGGGAATCCCTAATACGCAGACGAGGAACTCCTTTGGGGGCGTGACTGAGACATACTAGGCGTGACAGCCACGAAAAAAGCTGTGACGTCCAGGGGTCGTCTGCCATAACCCCCTCCTTGTGCTGGGTTGTTTATGTTTGGGCTTGGTGCTTAGCAACCCAGCACGAGGGGGCATGGAGGACGAGGCCCAGACGTCACAAACATTTTTAAAAATGCTGAGGATATCCACAGTTTCCGCGGGGGTTTCAGCGAACAATTATTAGTTCGGTTCTCAAAAAAATTCCTTGTTGGACTGAAACCGTGACTGCTGATCCGCTTTGAACTGGGGGTTTACTGTATATGACAGTATTTTCTGTTTTTGTTTTGGATTGTAATGACACCATGTACAATTTTGATCATACTTTATTTGAATTACGCACCATAGCTAATATGCTCAAATTATTAACAAACTACCTGGTAAAACAATAAACAGACTTTGACTTTTTGGGCTAAATCTTGATGGCTAGACGACAGGTTCAGAGCATCTGCAAAACGTTGTGTCTGGTGGAGAGTTCCTGGTATGCACTGGTTAGAACCAAACAGGGTATGACAACCAACAAATTGGCGACAGGGTCATGGGTGCCGTGCGGTCCAAGCCTACTGAAGAGCTGCTGTAGCACATTAAGTTGAAAATGTTTATGTTGACGGCGATAGAGAGGTGTCAGAACACAACACACATGACTGGCTGCTGCCTATAGGGCCGGGGTGTCATGAGTGCCCATGTTTACCCCTGTCTAGCACCAGAAATGCCAATTTAGGCCATGGAAGAAAGTGGCCTAATCTGAAGAAGCACATTTTTTTACATCATGTGGCTGGCCGGGTGCGTGTGCATCGCTTACTTGGGGAAAGGCAACATCAGGATGTACTATAGGAAGAAGGCAAGCTGGTAGGGGCAGTGTGTTGCTCAGGGCAGGGTTCTACTGGGAAACCTTGGGTCCTGACATAAATGTGGATGTTACTTTGATATAAACCACCTACCTCAATATTGTTGCAGACCAAGTACACCCATGCATGGCAACAATATTGCCTAATGGCAGCTGCCTTTTTCAGCAGCAGCATAATGTCCCACACTATAAAAATGGTTCACTAATCACACTAGATGGGCACAAGGCCACCAACCAACTGCATACACTCGTGAGGGTTTATGAGGCAAAGTGAAATGAATTTGTCAGTAAGCTCAGGACAAAAGAAAACTGAAAGTGACTTAGACTCCATTATTAATAATAAATGAACTAATTTCCCACCCAAACCACAACAAGGGTGTAAGTCTACTCCACCCAACATTAAAGTATGTTTAGAATACGTTTAGCTGAATGGACGTTAAAGACAAAATGCAAGCATCTGTCAGGGAGCATGAAAATAAATGTAATATTACCTTCATTTTCAGATGCTCATGTATCCCCAAAGCAGAGGACGCAGGCAGGAAGACAGGAGGCTAAAAGGAGAGACAGGAAATGGCCCACAGTGGCTTAGAGGAACAATAGCTGCTATGTGTCAGACACCTGAGAGTAGGCTACAGTTTTCCATGATACAAGAAGAGCACCTCTCTGTTACAGACTCACACATGTAACTGGACACACATGCTCAAACACGCTCACACACACCTGCATGACGTGTCCTATCCCCTTCCTGTTTCCCGGGGAGCAGAGCGTTCTGTCCGCAGGACGTGGTGGAAGAGGCCGTCCTCCTGCTGCTCATCGCCGAGTCAATGGTGAGACGTTCTTTCACACTCCTGTTTCTCTCCTCTTCGTGGCTCACTCTTCTTTTCTCATTATATTCATCTATTCTATATTACAGTTCTGTTACACTCTGTACAGTACAGCCAGATAGCCCTGAGTAATACTGTACATTCAAATGGGTGTTAGTTATACAGCTGGTATATTCTAGAAGGGCAGGAATGTGTCACAGTTTGCAGTTGGATATTATGTGTGCCGTATCACTTTACTGTGGTGTTTCCCAACCCCTGCCCTGCACCCCTACCCTGCACACCCACGACAACTCAGTAAGGGTTTATTAATGAGGAGATCAGCTGAATCAGGTATGTTGAGAGCAATGCAAGTATTTAAATTTGCATGGCAGTGTGCCTCCAGGGCCAGGGTTGCAAAACACTGCATCACCATGATTATTAGGACTTTGGCCCAAAGGTTCATTAGTGGCGTGATGCCGCAATCAAATTCCACATTCCAAAATCAAAATGTACTTTTTTTTTTTTTTTACCTTTTTTAGTTAATGTGCACTGAACATAATTTATTATATCATTTAAAAGACAAATGAAACTTGTTTTTATACTTATAGAAATTTTATACTTCCCCCATGATATTTGACTGCCTGTATAATGTTTTCTGATTTTTTGGCATCATGTTCCCAGTCATGAGAGGGCAGAGGAAACAGTATTAACCGATAAAATAGTATTTTTAATCTCCTCCTCCTGTCTTTGGGTGAAGATGCCCATTTAACACATAGACCTTCTCTTTAGATACTCTTCAGTGTCAAGGACAAAAGATTAGCTATTCGTGATGTAACTTTCACTTTTATGAATAAAATATATGAATGCTGACTGTTTTACCATCAAAAAAGACAGTGTTGAAGAAGTAAACAAATGCATAAAAATTCATAGAACCTCACATTTTATTCACATTTTATTGTTACTGTGATGAAACAGCTCAGAAACGAGCAGTTAGCGTTCTGAATTCCATTTGGAATGTGTGTGTTATAAAGGCAGAATCACCCACATGTCATGACAGAAAACAAAGTTGCACATAGAAAGCCCCAATTTCTCATGATATGTTTTGCTGGTATGCTCAAATAACATGGACATGCACATGCTCCAGTTAATGAGGTAATGGGGACAGCATCAACATCTCTGAATGTGTCGCCAGTGATAAGGCAGGTAATATGGGTTTAATAAAAATTCCTGATCAGTGTATGCCTACTTTTTAGTATATCTACACTAACAAGTAGGGATACACTGATCAGGAATCTTTATTTTTCCAATTTCTTTCCCTGCCAAATGGTCAAAAGACCAATTGCACGAGTGCACTTACCAGCCTTATGTTATTTCTGACCTAAAATTGCATCATCCAAAATAAAAACAATGAATTGGCCAATAGCCAGTTTCTTGACTGGAAGAAAAATCAGCCTATTCTGATCCTGACTGACTTTGAAGTGTACGCCTCTAATGACAAGCCCTTTCTGGGTTGAAGTGGGAATGAAGGGAAAACACAAAAATGTACAGGACAAGAAGTACTCTAGGACCAGCTTTAGGAACCAATGTGCTGGCTGAATGTGTCCAATATGAGAGTCTATCTGTTACCCCTGCAGGCCAGTGGAGAAGCAGTGATCAGCCGCACGCCCGAGCACCAGGAGGCGCGGGAGGCTAGCATGCAGGAGGCTTCCACCGTGTATGACCTGCTCAGTATTGGCATGGCCAGGAGGGGGCAGTATGCCATGCTGTCTCAGGTAAGGCCAGTTCAGAGCTCGGGGGAAACCCGCCCATCTAGTGCAATACATAGGCCTACAACCATTTGTAAGGAGACTGCAAATCAGGGCCCTGTTGAAGTTACTGCTCCTCTCTCTCTTTGCTTTTCTTGTGTGTCAGATGCTGCCTCTCTTTTCTTCTGCTCTCATTCCTCCTCCCTCTCCCCCTTTCTCTCAGGCTGTCACTTGTAGACCAGGTGCATTCCAGCACGCTCAGGTGAATTCAGGAACACTGATAAAGATTTCTATGAACTCTAACAGATATCCTCCACCGATAACATCTTGCATTATTTATTACTAACAGTTTGTTAAACGCTTCCTGGAAAGTGCTTAACGTGCACCCGTGGGGAACCCTCTCCTATTAAAATGTCATTAAAGCTTCTATTATGTGTATCATTTGCCACATCACTTCACATTCACTGCGGAATCCACCCATATCGTCACTATATACGCAGTAATGACAGGCCCAATCAGGAATTCCTGAACCAAGCAGAGTCATGCTGACATTAGGTTGGAACATACAGAAGTCTTTTAGTACTGCATGAAATGGTGAAAGGGTCAGTCAGTATATTGATTGCTGTTGTCAGTATTTTTGGTCTGACCTTCAGGAAACAGTGTTGGACATTGGGGAACAGAAAGTTCAACATTTGATAATTAGTAAGAAACACAGGTACATACTGCAATTATTTTGACATTTATTTGGTCTCTGTAAACTATGACCCATTTTTAATTGAGCTATCCCATTAATTTTAAATTTCTATACCTCAGTGTAATGTCATAAAAAAAAATAGTTGCTGAATTTAAAAACAGGCCTGGCAGTAGCAGTGATTCCTGGTTGAGGTTATTAACATAAAATCATGCAGAGAGACTTACCATTTCGTGTCAAACCAACACTCTAGTTATCGTCGCTGTCTGAAAACAAGGAAAAAATATGTAACTTTTATTTTCAGTTCATGTATCAAGATCTATTGTAAGCCATTTTGGACCATTTCTTATGGGTACGTTCATCATAAAATTTTCACACAACAGTTTTTATCAAACAACAGCTTTTTTCAAATGACATTAACAGACAGCAACGTAATGTCAGCATAATATATTTGTGAGTAATGCTTAATGATTAATATATTTTCATTTGATATAATTTCATGTAATTATGCAACCTTCAACCTTCATGTGTGTTTGTGTGTGTATGTGCGCATGTGTGCATGCGCATGTGCCCGTGCATGTCTGTGTGTGTGTGTGTTGTCAGTGTTTGGAGCGGGCTATGAAGTTCTCCTTTGATGAGTTTCACCTCTGGTACCAGCTGGGTTTGTCTCTAATGGCGAGTGGAAAGGTGAGATATAAAACCCGAACTCAGTGCACCTCATTTAACACAGAGAACACGCGTGAACACTGGAGATTTTGTACACACACTTCCTACCACCATTAAAATGAATGACGTTCAGCTGAAGAACCGCCACGTCCTCTGTAAAAAAATATTTCATGGCCCGAAAAAGGCTAGTGTGACTTGTTAGAATCTCATTTACCGGATACAGTCGAAAAATGGGCAGAAACGTCTGGTATGCTGACCATGTGTTGGCAAGTACACATTCTTTTGTGAGTGTGTGTGTGTGTGTGGTTGTGGTTGTGTGGGTGTATGCATGCTTGCGCCTATGTTTGTCATGTTCTTTCATATTCAGAACAAAACATGTCCTTAGTAAGAAAGAAATGTAACATACAAACATTTGGAATCACTTTCTTGTTTAACAATTTCTGGTATTTTATTCAGTTAGCATCAGACAGTATTATAAAATATATTTTTTTAAACTTTAAAGTGAACACCAAAAAGCTTATCTTCTGAAATTACTGGTTTACAGTAATTCGTTGATCAGTTTTCTGCATCAAGAATTGATCAACTTGTAAAATACTTTTCACTCTGGATATTCATTTTATTTTAATTTTACTTTTAAAAAATCAGTCATCTAAAATCTTTTCCATTTTGTAGATAAATAGCTATGTAATTGAATCATGTTATACATGTATCTGCAAAAATAGCGATTCAAAACCTTTACACTGAATGGTACTGTGTATACATATAGTGTAAATGTGACATGAACGTCCTGCAGTGGAAAATACACTGTAAATTTTAAAGTCTTTTACTGGTGTCACAGAGACCCGTACACTACTGTAAATTTAGAATACTAGGGTGTCATATTAATTTTCATCTTGTTCCTCTGTTACTTTATTATAGTAAACAGTACAGACTCTGTGCTGTAGTTTTGTACTTGAACATATTTTCAACTCATCTTCAATTAAAACAGTAATAAAGTTAATTTAAACATCTGACACCCCACAGTGCTTTATAGATACACTATAATACTGTTAAACAAAATTACATCACCTTGCGGTTCAAAATTAGCTGTATGTTTACACATTTTTACAGCAGTTTCATGTATTTAAGACTAAAAAGACAGGAATAAGCAAACATCTATCAGCAACATTATGGGATGACCACTTTCCCAATGTGCATTACAGATACTCATTAACGGTTACTGCAACACATTTTTACTTCTTTCACCAGAAGCTGGACCTGTGGTATATTTTTAAAACAATCGGCTGTATAGTACATTAATGCAGAATTTCTTACCAGTTCATCTCTTTCTAGCATTATACTATATAAAACTTGCCTGTGTGTGAGAGAAGAAGTGAAGTTAAGTGACAGTGCAGATCAATGAAGGCCTCTGGAAATAGGCCTCTCTCTGTATATGGCTGTGGCATTAGATCTACTTCTATTTCCAGTGTGGGCGTGTTTCACTGTCACTGTGTCACTATGTCACAGCATATGTCTCTGTGTGTGTACGTGTGTGCTACTGAATGTGTGTTTATGTTACAGGCTGAGGGGGCAGTATCTGTATTTAAGGAGTGTGCCAGAATGAAACCTCAGGACCCCACACCACCACTGCTGGCAGCCAAAGTATGCATCAACCAGCTGCACTGGGTAATCCACACACACACACACACACACACACACACACACACACACACATAGACACAGATACAAACAGGGAGTAAATCCATGTTCCTGTAATGTTCCTGTAAATCCAAGTCATTTCTTTGTGTCACTGAATGGCCATTATGTAAACTGCCCCACATAACAATGCCATACAATTTATGCCATTACAGTACAGTACAATATCCATCACAAACTCAAACAGGCACCTACCCAGTGATAGAGGGCTTGACAGTGAGGAGATTAGGGCACATCTGCTGGATGAGCAGAGAGCAGGACTGACATGGGGAGTGCAAGTTATAAGAGGCTTATTCCTTTTAATCACAATAGGCCATTATAGTTGTAGACCTCGACTTTGAGGTCGTGATTTAATTCTTCTTCTCGGGTCACTCACACTCACCACTGGGATTCTTGGGAGCAGTGATTCTATTATCAGCCTGAACTAGAGACTGACAGTTACAAGAGATTTGTGACATTACTTTGGGTGTGGTTTGCAGTCTGCATGTTTGAACTGATGCAAGTTGTTAAGCTTGTTAGCCACTGAGTTGTTAATAAGTTGCTGGAAGTGTGTACCATGTGTTTCATTTCATCTCTGAGCAGGCTGTCATGATGTATGTATGAGTGTGTGTTCAGCTGTACTTGTTTTCATACGTTTCTAATGTTGAAAATGACTTTGTAAAATGCTTTTTCATTCCTTCGTTCTTTTTCCAAAATTAGTTATTTTGTAAGTTAAGATTAGGGTCTAGGGAATTCTTACATACTGTACCATTCAACCACACCGAATGAAAACTGTTGGTTACAGCTTAAAGAATGTTCAGAACAAGAAGTTAAAAATGGCAAAAGGTCTATGTTAGACTGTGAGCAGTAAATTAACTGTGTAAATGACCGAGCAGCAAATTAAATTAATCTGAATGACCCTGGATAACACCCTCAATTATTATACGGCTTCGTTCATCATGGACAGCATTTCTCAGTTTTCAACCGCTTCCCACAAACAGTCATACATACAGTCATATGCAAAAGTTTGTGTTCTCTTGATAAAATTGCATTTTATATATA
>JBBPCX010000154.1:10927552-10960963 GCA_037974365.1 Hydrocynus forskahlii | reverse complement strand
TATATATACAAATGATGTACGTCGCTCTGGATAAGGGCGTCAGCTAAATGCCGTAAATGTAAATGTAAATATATACAAATAAAATAAAAAAAACTGAATATATAATGAAGACTGTGCAAATATTGACTATTTTTCCAAATTGTTAAATTAAACAAATAAATAGAAATTATGCTCTAGCATAGCCCCCAAAATGCTATATTTAATTGAGCTCTCTGTAGAGGGTGTGATAACTTTTTTACACTTAGAAAATTGATAAAACCTGTCATTTGTGAGTCTGTTCCAACTTTTGCATATGAGTTGCACAAAATTGATTTTACATCATTCAGAATGGTGGTGCGTATGTAGTTAAATGTAGTTAAATATTAACGGAACGTGATTTTAAAAAGTATGTGTGTATTATAGCTGGAGGATGCTGAAGCTCTTGCTCAAAGTGTGGTTGCTTTGGGAGAAGGAGCTGAAGAGTCTCTTGCCAGGGCTCACTTGGCAGTTGGTCTGTGCTGTAGTCTCCGGGCTTCAGACGGTAGGAGTATCACTGTCTGTGTTTTCAGTACAGTGAATATCATTCATTAACTCTATTCACCCTCAGACAGACCTTTAACATCTTCTTCCATCTTGACATGTCTTCTCTCTTTACCTGTTGTGTTGCCGCTCTTTGTGTTAACAGCCACGCTGAAAGGTGACCGGGATGAGTTCAACAGAAGAGCTTTACAAGAACTCCAGAAGTAAGTCTAATCACGAAGAGTCTTCTTTCTTTCAGTCTTCGCTGCAGTAGCATGGTACGAATTGTCTGTTGATTTCTTCTTGTTACTAGAGCACATGAAATGGACCCCCAGGACCCTCAGATTGCCTTCTATTTTTCTCTTCAGCTTGCCTTGGTGCGGCAGGTGAGGATACATTTCCTCTCAGTCTCACATGTTCTTATCAGGTTGACATTTTCATGCTGTACGTTCTTCAGCCCATTCGTTTTGGATACGTTAATAGGTCCATATTGCCTCCATAGTGTATGATAATGATATCACCCCAGCAGGTCTAGAATTCCCTTCCACACTCTAATAACTTCATATCATCATTGTCCAAAAGACAAGTATCTTCAAAATGATAGCTTTACAGGAGGAAGCAAAACTCCTATTAGAATGGAAATGCATTTTTATTCCGAAGTAATTTTGGAGCATTTCTATCAATTTTTTCATCATAAAAGTTTAACAGGAAATGGGAAAAGGCAGCTGCTGTGTTCACATGATGCAGATAAATAAAAACTGGGGAAAAAATGGAGATACATGGTTTTCTTGGCCCACCAATGACGTGTCACATATTAGTCTGTAGTGGGTGATGAATAATTCATAGTATTTACTGGACAGTAAACGGTATAATGAGCCTTGAGTTTAAGGAGGGACACTGCTCACATGTTCAGCTTCTCATTCTGCTTTCATAAAATGTATCTAATTTATGTCTCTTAGTCCTGTTCAAGAGTAAAAATGGACGCCGTTTGATGTTTTGATCCCCCCCCCCCTCTCTCTGCTGGGAAGGTGTCAGCAGCGATGGAGCCTCTGCAGCTGTCTCTGAGTCTGCGCAGTGATGATCTGCACTCCTTGCACCTGCTGGCTCTCTTGCTCAGCGCCCAAAAACACTACCAGCATGCCCTTGATACACTCAGCGTGGCCCTCAACCAGTATCCCGATAACTTCAAGTATGTTTGTGAGAGTGTACTTTTTTTGAGAGTGTGTAAATGTCCTGACTTTATAGGAAAGTTTTTATTACAAAACTACATGCTTTAATATTGAAAGAGCAAAACATTTATTTTTGGTTACTGAGCTTGTACATTATGAAGTTATTATACATTATGTGGGTCATATGTGCAGTATGTCACAAAAGTGAGTACACCCCTCACAAAGATATAATAAAATATTTTGTAAATATTTTCATGGGACAACGCTGGAGATATGACACTTTGATACAATGTAAAGTCCTCAGTGTACAGCTTGTATAACAGTGTAAATTTGCTGTCCCCCCCTAAACACACAGCTATTAATGTCTAAACTGCTGGCAACAAAAGTGAGTGCACCCCTAAGTGAAGATGTCCAAATTGTGCCCAAAGTGTCAATATTTTGTGCGGCAATCATTATTTTCCAGCACTGCCTTTACTCTCTTGGGCATGGAGTTCACTGGAGCTTCACAGGTTGCCACTGCCTCTTCCACTTCTCCATGATGACATCACAGAGCCAATGGATGTTAGAGACCTTGCGCTCCTCCACCTTCCGTTTGAGGATGCCCCACAGATGCTCAATAAGGTTTAGGTCTGGAGACATGCTTGGCCAGTCCAGCACCTTTACCCTCAGTTTCTGTAGCAAGGCAGTGGTTGTCTTGGAGGTGTGTTTGGGCTCGTTATCATGTTGGAACACTGCCCTGCGGCCCAGTTTCCGAAGGGAGGGGATCATGCTCTGCTTCAGTATGTCACGGTACATGTTGGCATTCATGATTCCCTCAATGAACTGTACCTCCCCAGTGCTGGCAGCCCTAATGCAGCACCAAACCATGACACTCCCACCGCCATGCTTGACTGTAGGCAAGACACACTTATCTTTGTACTCCTCACCTGATTTCTGCCACACATGTCTTCAGCAAACTGTTTGCAGGCTTTCTTGTGCATCATCTTTAAAACAGGCTTCCTTCTGGGATGACAGCCACACAGACCAATTTGATGCAGTGTGCGGCATATGGTTTGAGCACTGACTGGCTAACCCCCCACCCCTTCAACCTCTGCAGCAATGCTGGCAGCACTCATACCTTTATTTTCAAAAGACAGCCTCTGGACATGACGCTGATCATGTGCACTCAACTTCTTTGGTCGACTATGGCGAGGCCTGTTCTGAGTGGAACCTGTCCTTTTAAACCACTGTATGGTCTTGGCCACCTTGCTGCAGCTCAGTTTCAGGGTGTTGGCAATCTTCGTATAGCCTAGGCCATCTTTATATCGAGCAAAAATTCTTTTTTTCAGATCCTCAGAGAGTTATTTGCCATGAGGTGCCATGTTGAACTTCCAGTGACCAGTATGAGAGAGTGCGAGGGCAATAACACCAAGTTTAACACACCTGCTCCCCATTCACACCTGAGATCTTGTAACACTAATGAGTCATATGACCCCCGGGAGGAAAAATGGCTAATTGGGCACAATTTGGACATTTTCACACAGGGGTGTACATACTTTTGTTGCTAGCGGTTTAGACATTAATGGCTATGTGTTTAGTTATTTTGTGGGGACAGCAAATATACACTGTTATACAAGCTATACACTGATTACTTTACATTGCATCAAAGTGGCGTATCTTCAGCGTTGTCCCATGAAAAGATATAATAAAATGTTTACCAAAATGTGAGGGGTGTACTCACTTTTGTGAGATACTGTATGACCCCACATTCTGACATTGTATAAAACAAATGCATGTTGTATCATGCACATGTAGACCTGGAGCCCAGCAAATACGCACACTTCTAATAATAAACTATAAACAATCAAATTCTATCATTTAAAGTAATTTTCCTAATCCTGACAGTATTATATTTTGATAGTTATATTTTTAATGCATTAGCCCAAAGCACAGAACACAATTGAAGGTGAATAAACAGTTCCAGATTTTGTCATTGAACATTCAGAACAGCAAAACAGGTTTCTGCATTCCTCCGGCATTTCCCTTTAACTGCACGGCTAATTAAATGCCTTAACTGATCTTTGTAGTCATGCCGAAGAAACACGGCTTCCTTTGTATATTCTTGAGCGACCCATCAGCTCCAGTCCTACGCTGCGCATGGGCATGGCCTGTTTGGTAGTGTAATCTCTTGACCCTGCGAGAGTGTGTGTGTCTGGGAGGATAAGTATAACTGCTGTGTGTAGCAGCAGTAGTGGCTGAGCTCAGAGACCCCCGCTCTGCCTTATTTAGAAAGGCCAATCCTGGCATCCTGGAGTCCTCTCACTGAGCTAGAGGTGGTCTGATACACCACCAAGAACGTAGAAACACACCATTCTAAATATTGTAACTGCCTGTCCTAATAATCATATTTGTTACAATTTAATTCAGTAAGGACTTACACAGTTTAAATTGAAATATCCTAAATAGCAAGGAGCATTTTTAGTCACTTTAGTCAATATTTCAAGTTTTTTGTAAACTAAAGGTTTATAAAAGTTATTCAGTGATAAATAATATTCTATAACAATCTACATCAGTATAAAAAAAAAACAGGCATTCTGTATATTCATTTTTATTATGGTTACGTCTTCACGTTTCTCCATCCTTCTTACAGTAAAGCAATGAAGCTGCAAGCTTCTAGCATCCTACTGGGATCATTTTAAACATGTATCATTTTAAACCTTTGTTTATTGCATACATTGTTGAAAGCAGTGATTCCAAACTTTTGAACAGTACCGTAGGTTCTCAGAAGCCTTTTCCACTAAGCTATACCAACAACCTGGTTATAGTCTAGGGGGATTGCTAGCCTAGTTTAAGGTACAGCATCCTGATTTGTGTGTGTGTGTGTGTGTGAGCAGTGACATGGAAGTAGGTTACGTGTTATCCAAAGTGTTATACCATGTGTTATGGGGGAGAGGGATTTCATCAGCGTGGAGAATGGCCTACTTGGCCAGACAGCACAAGCCAGGTCCATAGGTTCAGGTTTTGCACAAAGGAGGTGGGAAATAGCTTTTTAATTATAAATGAAGGACTCCCCCTAAAAGGTATACAAATCATAAACAATAGGGGTTTCTACCCTATTATTTTCCAAATTCTGTCAGAGTAAAATCTGTGCCATCCCACTGGTTGCAGAGGTGGAGAGCATTTGTCTAAGACCGATGACGAACTCTGAAACA
Organism: Hydrocynus forskahlii; assembly: GCA_037974365.1. Classification (NCBI taxonomy): domain Eukaryota; kingdom Metazoa; phylum Chordata; class Actinopteri; order Characiformes; family Alestidae; genus Hydrocynus; species Hydrocynus forskahlii. The sequence continues at coordinate 10,956,105 of JBBPCX010000154.1, read as the reverse complement.
GAAGGCGTCCTCCTTATGACACTGGTTTGATTGTTAGTCTGTGACAGTGATTCAACAGTGGATTGTGACAAGGCTGGTCGCCATGGAGTCAAGAGACACAAACAGTTTAAGTAGAACATGGAGATACAGATTAAGCCTCACCTTTAAACCTGATATGACTGTGTTCATGTGTTTAACACTGTCTCTTACGTGCTTCACATCCTAGCCATGTGGGGTCAGTGTCGTTCTCCAGAGTTACAATTAGAGAGAGGCCCTCAGAGACAGGAAATAATTAGGCTTAAGATCAAAGGCCAAACTCTATAGAAGGATATTTTGCTTATATGTACACATACATGTGCATCCATTTAAGGAGGTTTGCTGAGCTGTATGTGTGTGTGTGTGTTTGTGTGTGTGTCTGTCTAGAATGACAGAGCTTATTTAAAAAATAGGGACACTCTTCAGTCTTTCTTTCTTTCTTTCTTCTCTCTCTCTCTCTCTCTTTCTTTCTCTCTCTCTCCTATTTCGAGACCTAGATCACACCATAGTAACTGCATGAGCCCTTGGTAAACTGAAGCGGGGCTGCAATCAGCCCTTGTCATATCATATAGCTCATATCACATGTCCTCTATGTGCACACCATGCTCTGTATCTCACACCATGAATGGCAGCTCGAGTTTTGTTTGGAGGATCACTTTCACTCACTACAGACAAGAGAATGGAGTCGCATTTATAAAACCAATGTATGCGTACCCTCCAGTCTGTCGGTGGTCAGCAGCAGACTTTAAGTCTTTTTGTTTTAAATGAGACTTTAAGTGACACTGACTATAGGAAAAAAGCACAGAGGGTCAGCTCAGGGCATTTAAATGTACTCGGGGCAGGGCTAAACAGAACTGGTTTATATATTTACGGGGGTCCTCAAGTTACGACGGAGATCCGTTCCTGCAACAGTGATGTAACCAAGCCTAATTAATAACCTGTCCTATCACAGTTGTGAAATCTGTAAACAGAAAAAATTACAAAAAATGAAAGCCATGATAAAGGCCAAAAAGTTGCCAAACAAAGCAACATAAACGGAACACTCATACGGCGCATTACTGCGTATTCTGCGTATTCTTCCACCGCGCGCCACAAAATTAGTTTGCCCACGTGAGCGTTGCAAACTCGAAATGTCGTATGACGAGACCCTCGTAACTTGAGGACCCCCTGTATATAAATATGTATTCCTATATATTCCTTTCATTTAGACTTTATGTAAAGTAAAATAGCCCCTTATAGTCACGCGTGAACACACCACAGCACAGCACAGCACACAGTGTCAACAGTGTGAACTTCTTTCTCTGCATTTAACCCATTCACCAACAGAAACAAGGGTCTGCCACCAATGAGGGCGCCCGGGGAGCAGTGTGTGGGGACGATACCGTGGTCAAGGGTACCTCAGCGATGACACTAGCAGTAGTGGGATGCCTAAAATGTAATTATTTATTCTAAATTACACAAATAAATTTGTCTGACCCAGAAGCAAATCTGTCAGATTCAGTTTCTATTGATAATTGAGAGGGACATGTTCACACACCTGTGTAAAATTAGTACATTGCAATGTAAAATGATACACTGAATGAAAGCACAAGAAACATTTTCTTGGACATTCTCTTAACATTTTGGAGGTTAACATATATAAGAACTGCTTCAAATTTTTTAAGGTCTTTACAGAATGAAAAACAAAAAATTAATTAACCGAGGCCCTTAGTATTAGGTGAACCACTCACAATCACAGCCTTTTTATATACAATCTTCAATTACTGAGGAATAATTAGGTAAATGTATAAATAACTAGTTAAATAAATGATCCAAAAAATGTAAATAAAATTGTTGTGTTTAGAACATGGTCACAAATCCCTTGGAGTCAGTAACTTGCCTTAAGATGCTGGCATGTGTCCTGTTGGTGCCGAGCCATGCCTGTATTGCAGCCATTTTCAGTTCCTACTTATTTTAGGGGCTTTTTGCCTTCAGTTGTAGATAGGAAAGCCCTGGAAAACACAGCTGTGTTAGTAATATGTTTGAGGTCATTAAGTTAATGTGAACTGAAACTGAAACTTCCACTTGGTTCCTGGCAAGCTTTGGATGATAAGCCATTTTTTCCTCACTTCTTCATTCCATTGCTCAGGCTGGTGGATCTGTATCTTCCTTGAGCCTCGCAAGTCTATGGGGTTTTATTATATTTTAGCAGACTGTAACCTGGCCTTCTTTTGATTCTCATTTCCTGCCAAGTTGTTAGTCATTATAAAACTTGCTAGTGTGTTCTTGTCAGCAAACAGTTGATTTGGACAAAAAGATGGTTCTTAATTTCAGACTCATGATGAACAGTTTTACTGAGAGTATTTGATGCATCAAGATCCCTCCTAAGACATTCTGTCAGACATAGCATCCCTCCGTTGCACTTGCCGTGCTTGTGCCAAACGATTCAGTGCTTCACTGCTTTTGTCACACACACATACCACACACACACACACACACACACACATTCGCCCTTCCGCATATACAACCCCGTCCACCCACTCATGGGCTGCTGAGGAGCCATGCTTCAGTGGGAGTGTGTCCCCTGGCTGCAGTAGCGCTGCTGGGCCGTGGGTGCAGGTTGTCAGCATCACACACAAGCAGCACACACACACACGCATACGCGCACACACACGCACGCACACAGCCTTCATCTACACGTATTAGCACTGCTAAAGGCCTCAGCTCAGAAAAATGCCACTGCACAGGCTTTTTTAATGGAACATAGCAAATGGATGACTCACTGGTCTTATGTGTACTGTTGCCTTGTCATCGCCTTTTGTTCATTAAAATGAGCTTGTGTGCTTTGCAGCCTGCTCTTCACTAAAGTAAAACTGGAGGAGGCTCTGTTTGGCCCTGCTGTAGCGCTGCAGACATGTGAGGACATGCTTCAGTTGTGGCAGAGCCGCTACGACTTTGCCCGGCCCAGGTAAAATATGCTTTTATGTGTAAATGGCTGTCTGTGGTTGCTGGGTGTATGGATGCTTTGGGATAAAGCAGACCTTGTTGTTGCAGCGAGGCTGATGACAGTAGCAGTATCCCTCCTCCTGAGCCAAGCCCTCTAAGCAGAAAGTCCAGTGGCCTACACCTCACGCTACCGGACTTTCAGGAGACAGAAACGGGTCTGTATAAGTAAGTGTGTGTGTGTGTGTGTGTGTGTGTGTGTGTGTGTGTGTGTGTGTGTGTGTGTGTGTGCGTCTGTGTTTCCCTGCTCAAACACACCTGATTAACAGCTAGTGACCTGCAAGGCCCGACCAAAATATATCATTTGGCTGATATTAAGGTTCTGATATTAAAAACAATTAAAAATAAACACATTCCACTCATGAAGTCATTCAATTTCAAACACTTTAACATTGTAGTCGGTATAACAAATCTGCAAATATTCATAATTTTATTCTAATCTTTATACAAAAACAGCTTAGTAAGTAGGCACCTCTGAGCTCTGAACTTAACAAAATACCAAAATGGTTGGAAAGAAATTGTATCCAAACAAGTGTTGTAATCTAGTTTTAAGCAGTGAGTAAACTAGGACCTGATCATGGTTAACAAGGCTGGCCAGTCTGGTGCATAGCTGTGTCAGTCAAATTTCAAGTTTCAAGTTTCATATCACTAGCAGGGCAGTGATGCGTAATATGTAATTTTTTTAAAAATATGACATATTTGAGTTGGTAATAAAAATACAGTAAAATAAGGAATTAAATTATAAAACATATATTTGTATACAAAGTGAGATAAATACTGAATACTGAAAAAATGAATACGTTCGGCTATGTAGCTCCATTAATATCACGTATAACTCATGCTTCTACTCCTATAAATTTAATTTAACTATTAATATTCCTTTAATATTAAATAGTTATGATTTTTAAGGCTTGTTCAAATAACGTTGTTTGCTTACATTAACGGTAACTCACGAGGATCCATGAGAGACTATTCAACCACACACACACACACACACACACACACACACACACACACTCAACTGTCTCACTGCTGGGGTAAATCAAGATTCTGAAGAGGCTGACCTTTTTCTGTTCCAGGCAACCAGCCTTACAAAGACAAGACTCCTTTTTAATAAGGTAAAAGCATTCCTAGCAGTAATTCATTGCAGTGTCTGTGTGACCTGCAGTTGAGAACCTTAAGGTTTTGTTTTCAGGTCGTTTCTAAGAGCAAAGGAGAATTTCAGGCATAAATGTTAATTTGTTACTTTCCTTTCTTGTATCAAAATTTTGTACACATGAATCTCACACAGCTCACTGTGCATGTTTTAGTAAGTAGACACAAACCCCAGTGGTTTCCCAGCGGGTAAAGGCTGCTGTGTATTCACACCTTTTTGCTTGTTACAACGCGAGAACGTTATACGTGAAGAGAAATAAGAAAATAAGAGGTAATTGACAGAAACAATATTTATACTGTTCCACTAAGATACTGTAATTTATTGTTTGGCTATTAGCAATTTGCAAAATTTGAAAGCATCTTGCAGTCACATTTAACAGTTCATCACCGACAACTGACAGTGGATTAAGTAAAAAAAGTTTTACTTATACTGTTGGCTCCTGTTTAATTTCTTTAAGCATGTCAAACGATGTAGGCTGATATTTTTGTGTTTTTTTTATTTTTAAGCTCTTTTAATTGACCATTTTATATGATTTCTGGGTACCAGGTTTAGTGGGTGTGTTTGACCAGGGAAATCACCAAACTGTGCTGAACTCTGGCTTTCCAGGACTGGAAGTGGATGTTGCTGGTGTGTGTGAATAAGAGCGTGCTTATGTGTGCGGATGTGTAATCATGGTCTTGTCTCAGGTTCCCAGAGTGCTCTGTCTCTGGCCGTGTCTCGACTGGAGCAGGCCATGTCTGAGGTGTCAGCCATAAGCTCCACCCACAGACAGGGCCCCGCCTACATCTGGACCACCCTGGAGCGCATCTGGCTGCAAGCAGGTGAAGAAAACATGAATCTCATCAATGAACATGAAAACAGAGACCATTCATCAGAGTCTATTTTACTCAGAAAACCATGCGCTTAAAAGAATGCCTTAGCATTGACAATGGCTTTAGCTTTATTGATGTTGATCAGTTCATAAACTTCATGATTCTGATCATTCAGTTCACTCTGGGCAGCCTTTTGTGGGAGACCCTGAAGGTCTGCATGCCCTGAACATGAACCGTATGTTATCTTATGTTATTTATATGCTGCTATGTATGAAGCGCCTTTCCCAGGGCTCTTGCTCCGGGTATTTGTGCCCTCTCACTTCCATTCCCAACATTCCTTCACCAAGGGCTCATTTCCTGCCCGAAATGGCCGATATCCTTGTTTTGGACCAGAGAGAAAAGCAAGCAGAAGGCAGTGAGTGGCAGCCTGGCTGATGTAATACTGGGGCAGAGCTCCACACTGCAGCCATTGCTCAATTCGGCCAGACCACTGCAAGTGGAAAGATGAAAGCCCTCCACTATTAGGCAATAGCAGGACAGGCAGATAGGCTGTAGTGTTATTTCCCCATTATGACAATGTCTTCCATGTGAAATTAATTGGGACACTCTGGGAGAACCTGCAGTGACGCAGAATAATCTTCAGTTATTTTGCAATTATGTGTTTGTGTGGAATATGAAATACCCGTTTCAAAATGATTAAATCTGAAAACTGAAATCTGTTTTAAAATGATGACTTGGTCATGAGTTCTGGTAGACGCTTCTTGACTATTTTTCCCCCGAACAGCTCAAAGCTTTAATCTTTATTTTCCCTCAGTGTATTAGCATGCCCAAATTATCCCATCTGTGCTGCTGAAAAACAAACATGCACGCACACACTCACACACACACAAACACACACACACACACACACACACACGCGCGCATACATAGGCTTTAATGAGGATGTTGTGATATGGTGATGGGCAGCCGTGCGTGCCAGTACAGAGCTGTGTGCGCGTGTGTGTGCTTTGTGTTAGCCAGTAAGGAAGGAGTGTGCAGCTGTCTGGGATACCCCTCCCTGCAAACTGCAGCAGCGACCGCACATGGCCTTATTTAGGCGTGGAAATGAATATCCTCCACTGTTTGCATGCATATGTAAACAAGGACTAAGTAACCAGTGTCACATTTTAAGATGTCCAAACATAATGAACTTAAAACACACATAAAATAAACATTCTGTATTTTAGTTGCGTGTGTTACCTTACCCTAAATGAAGCAGCGAAGATAGTTAAAGATAGTGCTAATGATCTTGGAACACACTGCTGATTTTACTTCCATCTCAGAGATACTTAAATTCATTCTGTACATCCATCCAACCATAATCTGAACTGCTTATCCTTAACCAGGGTCATGGGGGTGCTGGAGCCTGTCCCAGCTGTCATAGGGTGAAAGGCAGCCAATTAACTACAGTTTATAGTCATTCGCTGCAATTCTTTATGTGTTAAAGTAATCTGCTGTGACTGCTATTCACAAATACTAACCACTAATATGTGTGTAATCAGTGTAAGATTTTAACAGGTTAGTTCATAGGTTTTGTGTTGTTCGTCATATCAGGCTACAGCCTTAATTCACTGACTCAATCATTTATGTGTGATTTCCATTTACTGCAAATACAGTCTTTTAGAGGATTGCTCCTTTTAAATAACTTTATGTGCAATTTCTGTCTTTTCTTTTTTTTCACTCGCTAACCTGCCACTCAGCATCTGCCATGCTTTTCTATTTTTTTAGCCATGGATAGCCTCTTACTTTCCACTTGATGCCACAGCATTATACTCAAAAATTCATGGATTCTAAGCACATGTGATTAGAATAAGTAATGTGCTAAATTATAAGCACTGAGTTCAATAGGTTCAGATAAGTGTGTATGGATGTAGAGCGAAACACTCACCAGGCGTAATAATATTTGTTGTCTTGTGGGGACTTTTGGCCTTGCCATTATTTCCTCTGAGCTCAGTGGGGCTGTAGTCAAGACTACCTTTGTCTAGTCTGTTGGTTCCCAAACCAGTCCTAGAATACTCCCTGCCCTCCACATTCAAGTGTTTACACACACACACACTTTAACTCAAGAACAGCTGGGTAATTAACTGTCTAGTTGGTTCGGGTGTATTGAGAACAGGGAAAACACTAAAATGCGCGTGGCAGAGGGTAGTCCAGGCCTAGTTGGGGAACCACTTGTCTAGTCCTAGACTATGACTCCTCTAGAAAAGCTTAAGATTAATTCCAAATGAAACCAGGTCAGTGCAGAAACTATTGTTTTTACCTGCTTCCAGTCCCAATTTCAGGTCATTTAAAATGAGCTAAATCCCTACCGATTTGCATTTTTATCTATACAGATGACAGATAATACATTCATACTTTCATACTGTACTCTTTAAATGAAATTATTTACAGAATAATTAATTTCATAGTTATGTAATGGAGTACATTTACGTTCTGTATCGTGAAGTTTGAGTCTGCACCCCTTTTCTTAATTGGAGCAAAATGCAAAGGAAGGTTTTTCTTCAATAACTATTCATCACAAAACCTTAATTCGGTGGGTCAGGTGTCTTACTAAGACCAAAGCAAGTCTAAATACAAATACTACCACCCCCGAGACAATAAAAAACACCTTGAGTCTGGACTACTACAGCGCTAGAGCTAAGAGCCAGCTGGTCCTTCAGGAGCAGCACTGAGTGGGAGGCAGGAATTTAGTGAATACATTACATAATATATACTCAAAAACAGTCAGAATACATGTTGAGTCTATAACTGGGACACGACAATTGTAAAACTGTAGTCAATGTTGATTGTCATAAAAACAGCTGTTTTCACTCTTTGCGTTCATGTGCATGAGTATCTGTGTATGTGTGTTTATGTGTGTGTGTAGGGGAGCTGTTCATGGCAGACGGGCGGCTGAAGGAGGCACAGTTTTGTGTTCAGGAGGCAGGAGCGCTCTTCCCCACCTCCCACTCAATGCTGCTCCTGAAGGGCCAGCTGGCTGAGCTCAGAGGCAATGATGCCGAGGCCAAAAGTCTGTATGATGAAGCGCTGGCCATCAACCCCACAGGACAGCATATATTAATACACCTCGTAAGTTCCTCTCTGTACATCTACTGTATATACACACATGTCGTAGCCCCTAGACTTATTGCTCATTTCTTAATCGTATGATTCAGGAAATACTCTCAATTTTCCGGTGACTATTATGAAAGTAACATGTAAGTTATGTAATTACGGGCATGAAGGATGGAAGCGTGGACCTGCATACGGACCCCCATCTCACTTGCTTTGCTGAGCACGCAGCAGCCAGCTCAGAATCATACAGCGTCACATTTGCACACACACAGCCTTCAGATCCACTGCCCACACGCACTCAGGTCTTATACTTAAAGCGCAGAACCCAAATTAGATTCTTGATACATTGATACTGCATGTCTCGGGTCATCTTCACACCACGACAGATTTATGTTGCATAACACAAATGTGAGAGTTTGTGACACGCACTCAGCACCGCTAATGGTGTCATTCAGCACATCTGCAATATGTAGTTTGTAGCGTAAATACATGTGTGTGCTCCATGCTCGGGGAAAACGGGGAGAGTTTTTCCTTTTTTCTTCGTGTTTCATTGTTTAAGTAAAAATAACATTATGTCAGTAAATCCGAAGTTGATATATAATATATGACCTAATGAATAACAAAAATACAAGTGTCTGAATACTATTTTGAAGCTCGTGTTCTTCACACTTTTTCCTCACTTCTTTTTTGGGAGGCATGTTTCAGGGGCCATGCTTCACTGATTTATATCTGCTCACAGTTGGCAACGGCAGGAGGCCCACTTGAAACGGCAAACACCCAAGATCCGAGGGGCTCAATAATTATGTTGTTATTTGTTGTCAGTTTTGGCTCTTGTTATTGTCAAATAATGGGTTTTTTTTTTACATAGAAAAAATTATTTGATTGTGATATGGCAGTGGATGAGAGTTGGGTCAGTTTTGCCAGTTTCTCTGTAGCTTGTAAAGTGGTCATATGATTTCTAGTATGACTCTGGCATTGCCAAAAAAAAAAAAAAAACAGCAGCAACCATGGTTTCTGATTTAGTTTCTGATTTAGCTCCTTCACTGCATTAGGTTTTAGGTCAATGATTACAGACTTTAATTCTGGCTTGTTTGCTAGTGTTTTTTAGACATGGTGGCCGTCTGGCTGATCTTGATTCTATGATAACTGTGTTTGAACAATCTACAGTATTTCTAGCTTCATCCTTATACCTTGGACTGGCCCACTTGGTGCCCCTCCAAGAAAGGTTAGTAAATTCAGCACGGGTGATAATGAAGAGTTTAATCCTGAGTTTGTAATTGTACTGTGCCATGCTGTACTGCCCAGTGGAAAAACGCCGTGACACACAAATGAATTTACATGAAGGCAGAAAGCTTGTGTCTGAGAAAAAAAATCAGATTATAGCAATAAGGCTTGTAAGGTGAATGCAGCCTTAAATACTTCAACAGAGCTAGATGTGCTGCTCACACTGCTTGAGATGTGTTTCCCTTCTGGCTTCCTGGTGTCACTAGAATCGTCATAGTATGAAGTGAGAATTTAGGTGTCGGGAAAGAGATTATTTGCAACTCCTGTTTCTGTAGGACAGTACACTTGCCGTAGCATGAGGAGGCTGCTGTTGCAGCCCACAGGGGTAGGTGAGCTAACATTAGCACTGCCTCCACTCATTCTGACTCCATAATGTCAACGCTTTCATTAGTCAGTGCTGGAGTAAGCGCAGCGAAAGCTGGGCCATTTTCTCCCTATATTTGGCCAATCAGAGCACATTTCCCTGCTATTTCTGGACAACAGACGTACTCTGTCAATCCCCAGAGGTGGTAAAAACCTGAATCGCAGCCAGCTGGCTCTGCTGTATGCGGTACACAATATGTCTTCATTACAAATCAACAGTGGTGTTGAGCTGATAACAGCATGTTCAGCTGGACAGTGTTTTTAGGAAATAGCATCATCTAGATCCACTGCGAACTGGCATCAGCTCTCTGCTTTTAGAGTGGGAGAGCTGTTCAACTGTGTCTTACTTTCAACCGCAAAATGGCATACTTCAGAAATGACTCAACACATCTATTTTGATTGAACATTGCCAACTTTGCCTGAGCCAAAGAATGTTGCTGATGGCTTGGTTACTAAGAGGACACATATTTTGGAGTGCCGAACTAGAGGACTTCTGTGTTGTTAGTCAAGCATTACCAAATGCCCAAGCTGTGGAACATGGAGACTCATGGCAAAACCGTAATCTAGATTTTTTTGCAAAATGGGTTACTGAATTTGAGGCCAACCGTATCTTAGGCAAGAGTTATAGATGAAAAGAATGGAGATCTGCTTTCTCCGTGCACCAGCGCTCTCTTCTTTATATGAGTGTGGATGAACGTCCATTTTCATCTGCTGATTCACACACACCCACACACACACGCACATGCATACACACATCCACCCATATACATAGATCGCAGCTAAAGAAACATGGCCATAGCTGAAGAATGAACCTGTTTTGTTTGGCCTTCTTCAAGGACAAAAGTTAAGGCATTCGATTCTGGAATTTGAATCCACTTTCTTGTCCTGGATTTTGACGCCAAGTGAAAACAAACAGGACTGCAAATATGAAAATGTTTATTATTAAAGTGATGAATTACATTACAGTATGCCACAGTTTCATTAATACTTCTAGAACATTCAGCAACTGCATGTTCCATGACAGAAATGGAATAGTTAGTCCTTTTTGATTTGATTTAGTGCAGGACAGTATAGTGGTAGTTTCTGATAGCAGTTTTATATGTGGCACAGCTGGCTCTTTTTTGCTCGCTCCAACTTAACAAATGCCAGAAAAAAATCAATAATGTGACATATCACATATCAAGGCATATCGTCCTCCCCTATCTAAAACCTAGATTTAAGGTCTGCAGTTGAGGATCAGTTAGAAACGGTTATATTTCTATATGAAATGTATAGATGGATGTGATGGATGTATGTGTGTGACACATTGCTCTGGGTGGCCGGTTTTGATGTTTTTGGGATAAGCGTGGAGTCAGTTGAGTCAAACTCAGCAAAACTCTCTGCCCTTGTGTCATTTGAGTTTAACCACATTAGATCTGCTGTGCTGCCTCACTGCATCTTAGTGTGACTCAGCACTGGCTCTATGTCTCTGTCCTGCTGCTCAGCATACACACTCACTCACACACACACACACACACACACACACACACACACACACACACACACTCACACATTTTCTCTCTCTCTCTCTCTCTCTCTCTTTCTCTCTCTCTCTCTTGCGGGATAGTTGGCTGTGAGCTGATTAGATAATGCAAATACATTATTTATAACACTTCACTCCTTCTCAGGCCTTGATGGGATTGCCTAGCAACGAGGGAATTGTATTTCACCACCAAGAGGTCTGCTAATGAGGGAAAGACAGAAAGAGATACTCGGATTAAGAAGTATATATATGTGTGTGTGTGTGTGTGTGTGTGTGTGTGTGTGTGTGTGTGTGTGTGTTTGTGTTATTTGATATGTACATTTTATATGCATGTCAAGTACAGTACAATGCCAGCTTTTAGGCCAGACAATGAAATTTCTCGTTTACAAATCGCTTGTAAAAAAAAAACTATTCCCTCAGCAGCACCTTAATTTAATCCAATGAAGGACTGTTTCGCTGAAGCAGGTATTGATTTGAAAGTAGCTATAAAAATGAGGAGGGGTTTGGAAATGGTTACGCTCACAATCACGCTTACAGTCACTTCGATCACATTAATATGTTCATGTGTTTATCGTTCTGTCGCTAAGCAAATAAATGTTGACGGCTCAGATGAACAGGCTTTACTATCTTTTCCTGTTTTACAGTACTGTAGGGGCGTGTGTGGCCTCACTCTGCTGTACTGTAACAGCTGGTGACAGTGGCCCAGGTAACGGCAGCTGATCCACACATGGATCATATCTGTGTCCAGCAGGATTAGCAGGTTCAGGCGCAGGTCTCCACTGGGCTGTAACCTGCTGCAGACCGAAAAAGAGCCTAGGGATTTCTGGGCAGTGCCTTCGCCGTTCACCCTTGCTGTGCGCCAACGACCCGTTAAACACCGCTACATAACACTGCCCCAAAGCTTCCTGCTTGACGTCACCCCCGTTCATGCTCTGTTGATGTTCTCCGTGCCAGTGTTGTCCCATCCAGCTTTTCAAAGACTCGGAGGTCACAGCCTTAACAAGTCAGCGATCTACACACACACACACACACACACACATAGTATGCTGCGTTCAAAATCTTCTAGTCGCATATCCGCAACTTTGAAAAATCCGTAGAACTAAATTTGCTCACCACTCTGTCACACAAACATGAAAAAACATCATGCCTTCAGTCCACTGGTATTGCTTACTCATAGCTGCACTTAAGACTTTCTGTGTTACAGATGGAATTAGTAGCATTACTGAGTCAGCAGAGAAAAATAGGCTAAAACTCACTCGCGCTGCCTTTGCACTGCTGCAAGTTACCTTGCAAAGCCTAAAATATTCATTCTAAAGTCAGGCCTGTTGTTCGTGAGGTTTTTCAGCGTCCATTATGCATCTTTGCAGATACAGATGCTGAAGGGCAGGGACATAAAGTGGCCCCTTATAGTCACACGTGAACACAACACAGAACACAGTGTGAACAATGTGAAATTGTTTCTATGCACTGAACCCACTCACCAAGTGAAGCAGGGGGCTGTGACCAACAAGGGGCGCCCGCGGAGCAGTGTGTGGGGCCGGTACCTTGCTCAAGGGTTCCTCAGTAATGACAGTAGCAGTGCTGGGGTACCCTTGAACAAGATACCGTCCCCACACATAGCTCACAAAACAGGCTGAAATTGTGTAGTGATAGTATAGTGGATGACACTTATTGCATATGGTGGACACTTGGAAGGAGGAGCTTGTGGGAAGCTCCTTTCCACTGTGGGAAGGAAACCATTACAGAAGTATTCTTCCATAAATTACATAATTGCACCCGAGAGGGCTCTGATTTCTTAAACGTACACAGTCCCATGACATTAGGTACTTTGACCAATGATGATGGCAAGGACAGCAGAAACATCAGTTTGCCAAGACATCCTGTTTTAGTGAGTTCATTTTACTTTTTGTAGTGTATTAAATCAGCGTTTGTACTACTTACTCAAGACAACACAACTGGGTTGTTTCAAAAACACTGGATATCTCTGTTTTTCATTCCATTTCATTTCCATTTTTCTGAGGGTTTGCCATGGTTAGCATAATGAAACACTCCGTTCTGCCATCGTACAATTGTTCCTTAGTGAATTTGGCTTCCGCTGCTGTGGTACCAACCAAGATTGTAGCTGTCTCTACAGCCATCAGTGCTTAAAGTCTCTATTATTAATCTACCACTTATGCAGTTTATAAGTGTGGGGAAACATTGCCGTCGTAGCTTTATGCGAGTCAGATCGCTGTCCTCTTTAGAGTTACACTTGAATCTTGAAACCACACAGTGCTTTGTGGGTTCCATGTCCACCAATGCGCACTGCCTATTGTGGTGCATAACAGGATTGTGAGAGTGTACTGGATGTCCTCCACTGTGTTATCAGACACCACTACAACATGGCACGCTCCCAACATAGTGCACTTCACAGTGAAAAGGGCAGCTTAGATATAACCTATAATTACCTCCATTCTCTTCTGTGTCATCAAGTCATGGGTTTCTTGCCATGTTTCACAACTGTTTTCTAGGGGTAGAAAAAAAAATTGTGCAGTAAAAGGGAAACTGCAGGCACCCATTTTACAAACATGTTCTCCACTGAGCACCAAGCTTTTCATCCTCTCTTCCCTCTATCTCTCCTCTCTCCTTGTACCAGGAGTCACTCTCTTCTGCCCTCAGCTTTTGAAGTACCCGCATAATCAGCAGCCATCTGTTGCCGCTCCCTGCGTCTGTGTATGTGTTTTCCCATTCTCTGTCACTTCTACTCTCCCTCCCCCTGCTCCCTCTCTCTCTCTCTCTCTCTTTCTCTCTCCACCTCATACCTCTAGTTGCACAAGTACTTGAGTGTGTGCGCGCATGTGTTTTGACATGAGGGACTGTGTAAGTGTAATTGCAGTCTGTGACAGCGAGGCTAAGGGGAGCCAAGTCAACACACACACAAATGTATCCATATATTCCCTCATACTCACACATTCATATCCACCCTCCTTCTCCAAGCTATTTAGAAGCCAATTTCATGCTCCACACAGACGACCTGGTTCTGCTGTCCCCCACTGAACACAAACAGCTCAGCATTGCCTTCATTCACTAAAGCAGTACAGAGGGGCCTAAACACGGGAACCGAAAGCAAGCGTTTTTAAAATTGCTTGTAAAGCTCAGGGAGTCTGATTCCATTTATGCTGGAAATTGCATATAGACCGGCAAAATAAAAATTGACACATTATATACATGTACGCTCTCACACCACGTTAAAGTCTTTGGGACTGACCTCGAGTGCTAGCTCTAGTGACGGGCTGTGAATAATGTGACGAGAGATGACAACACAAGTGAATGACTGACACATCAAAACACTGATACACAACCTGCTCACTCTTATCTGTCCTTCTGGATGGACTTAATGCAGATGAAATGAACAGTAACCAATCAGACCGTTATATGTGGCACCAGCCCATTGTTTGTGAGATTCATTATTATGGTATATTCATTTTAAAGGTTATAAACAGTATAAGGCCACTTTGGAGCATAGAGCTAGCCTATAGCTCTGGATGCACTTTGACTCTGGGCATCTAAAACTGCTTGTGTCTTAGACAAATGGACAGAGTTTGTTTACACACGGCAAAGAGCAGTGAGGGAAGCGATTTGGTTCACAGTAATAAAAATGCAGCAAATGAATAAAACATCTATAAATTCAAATCCCACCCTACAACAAGCACATATATGTCTTTACTATTTAGTTATTACTTTTCATCTATTTATTTGTGTATTTTTGCAGTTTCCATGAAATAATCCTAAACTCTAGGCATGCTGCAGCACTCTTAATAGCACTTCCCCACTTCCTGTATCTCTGGGTTTGAATCAGAAGTGCTTCTTTCACCTAACATGCTTGGGACAAGAGCTCCTGCTCAATGCACAGCTGTACTGTGATTGTGTAAAAATAAATCACATACATTTTGTTACTCTAGATTCTAAGCTAGTCGAGTAATTCTTTCGTAGCAGTTATGATTGGCGACTCATGAGAGATAGTGAAAAGGCCTCACAAATATACTCATTATGCCACTGTGAAATAAAGAGAAACACTGAAAGAGCTAGCAGAAGTAGTCAGCATACCAAGACAACCCTGACTGATCTTAGATATGCTCTGAGTGTATGTGTGTGTGTGTGTGTGTATGTGTGTGTGTGTGTGTGTGTGTGTGTGTACTTCTTTGTTTGTGTAAGCAAGGGTGAGTCGCCTTTGTGCTGGTTGAGCTGTGCCATGCTGTGATGTAAGTCTTGAGAACCCTATGAAAAAAAGGCACGACCACTGTTGTCTCACCACAAACACACACACACACACACACACGCACATGCACGCCCAGCGCATGATTTGAATACACACTTTTATTTCTAGAAAGAACACACAAATCAGACCAAATCTGCTTGAAGTGTTCAATGCTAGTGGTAGGACACAGAGCACTTTAGCCCCCAACTATGAAAAATGCAGTAATGGTAAATTCAAGCTTGAATGTTCCAGCGAGAAAGTGACCCCTTTCTCTCTTTACCTGCTTCTGGTTGTGTGTGTGTGTGTGTGTGTGTGTGTGTGTGTGGCCAAGTACTGAGCTATGTATCTGTTGTTTAGGACAAAAATATTAACATTCAGTGACGCTGCCGTGCTGAGAATTATCACCCACCCAAGTAATACTTGTTCACTGGTGGTCCTGTGGAGGTCTTTACCACGGATGAACAGGGTAAAGGTCACAAATGATGCAATTAAACAAATATACTACAGCATTGTGGACAGGTTGTGTTACAGAAGTTCTTCTGTGTGATTAGACCAAACATGCTAGTCTTTGCTCCCCGGCTGCATTACTGAACCTTGGGTGCCTAGGAACCTGGGTCAACGGTTTTCCTGTCTTGGACCACTTTTGGTAGGTACTAACCACTGCGTGCTGTGAACACCCCACAAGACCTGCCATTTTGGAGAAGCTCTGACCCAGTCATCTAGACAGCACATCACTTTCAAGAACTAACTGCCTGCTATATCCCACCCCTTGACAGGTGCCACTGTAAAAAGATAATCAATGTTATTCACTTCACCTGTCAGTGGTTTTAATGTTGTGACTGAGCTGGTATTTCTTTTTCCACTCTCTTTCTCTACGTGACTCAAAAGCCAATTTCGTGCTCCATACAGACGACCTGGTTCTGTGGGCTCTCACTTAATCCAAACAGCACAGCACAGCCTGGAAATTGCATGTAAATCTCAATCTGATTCAGGTTCTGCATGAAATTGCATGGAATAGATCTGCAATTGAAAAGTGACACAGATTAGATTAATGCACATATTCACACCACACACATTCTTCGGAATAAACTCCTTCATTCACCCATGAAATGCGTAGCAGTACTGTGAGTGGCAAAATATGTCTGAGTCTGAGGGGTCCAGCCAAACACTGCTGGACCTGAATGTGAAAAACCGAAACAAGCATTCAGAACTCTAGGATCACTCTAAATCTCTCTTTCTCTCTGCAGGGTAAGCTGTTGGTGCGAACAGGCCGGGTTGGTCTGGGGGAGAAGGTTTTGCGGGACGCTGTGCAGGCTCACAGCGTGTCCCATGAGGCATGGAGCGGCCTGGGTGAGGCGCTGCAGAGCCGGGGCAGCACTCAGGCACCCGACTGCTTCTTGACCGCACTGGAGCTGGAGGCCAGCTGCCCCATCAGACCCTTCACGATCATCCCCAGAGAGCTCTGAGAACACAACCCGAAGGAGACGCACATACACGCATTCACGCGCATGCACTGACACATATATTCAAACATGTGCAAACATGCACATTGCATTGAATGACATATTTTGTCCCCGTTCTGTGTCCCCATTTTCTGATAGTTATATGCCTCTGCTGTTGTTCTGTAGAAGACGCCATTTCAGAATTACTGATTAGAGCTGCTGTAAACATTTTGTTGTCCATGTTTCTTGTGTTATTAATGAGTTACACTACAATCTGCAGATTGTCCATGTTAAATGTATGTCCTTTGATTAATCTGTTTCCCTCATGCCAGCACATACATTTGGCATATTTATTACACAATTTATCGCGCAAAATTACAGGACACAAACACCGAGCACTGTTATAAAACATGATCTATGCATACCAAAGAGGACTTGGAGCCGTGCTGTATCACTGAAGCCTGCTGGACACCCAGGCACACCTAAAGCATATAAACACTCTGCTGCACTAATTTATGTCCATCTCATGGATGAACCTTCCTATTACTGTAACCTAAAGTACTGTATTATTTTAATTCAAAAATCATTCATTTGCATTGATTCCAAAAGCCTCTATCATTGTGTGTGTCTGTGTGTGTGTTTGTGTGTGTGTCTAATTCGCTCTCATTTGTACCACGCCATTATCCACAGCTCTGTGCGCGAGTGCCACGGCTGTAGCTCAGTGAGATCTTATGTAATGTTTCCAGTGCTGCTGTGAAACTGGAAGCCCAGTTTTTCTTTCTTCGAGGCTGATGTGGTTGCCTAGCAGCCTGGGCCTATGTTTGAGTTACAGGGGACACTGGGAGGGAGCTTCAGTGTTTGGGCCTTCCAGCACGAGGGCCTATTTGAAAACCACTCACTTGCCATGGGCTCTTTTCTGCCTGTACTCTTTTCTGTTTGATGCAGAGGCTCAGGCTGTTAATAAGAGAGGGGGATGTGCAGCAGACGATGGAGTTTGGTTATGTAAGCGCTGTTAAGTGGGTTCCTTAAAGCAGAATGGATTCTGTCCGCTCAAACCTAAGAGCGTGATGCGGGAAGCGAAAAGAAACTCTGCCTTTTTTGTTGCCTGAAGAGCAGCAGGTTCATCACCTAGTGGGTGTTCTGTGCTTGCAACCAGAATTTTCTCTCAAGCCTCGAGAGCAGCTCAAGCCTGTGTTGCATCTCTTCGTGCTGTTCAATTGATGCAAGCTTGTTCCCTGTCATTCAGGGGCCCAAATGTCCCTTCTCCTCTGTGGTCACTCAATTTCCCCTCACCTTCCTTACGACTTTCTCACTCTCTCTGCCTCTTTGTGTGCGTGTTAATAGTTTTGAGGCGCAGTGGGCGGGCAGTAAGGGGAGATGAATGGGCTGAATAGCCGTGGCGGGGCTGGGTGATGTATAGGGCCACATGGGGAGGTCATGACAGCGGCTGGTAAAAGGAGACAGATAAATGAATGGCGTGGCCTGCCTCTCTGACATCCGCTGATGAAGGGTGCTAGGCAGCGCTATTCATCGACTCCATAGCCTGAATAATTAGGCAGGCTAGCAGATCCCTGCAACGCTCTCCTCTCCTCACACGACTCCGGCCCAGACTGGAGAAACTGAAAACAATGATGGAAGGAGGAAGTGAGAGAAAGAACAATAAGAGGGATGAGATGGATGAATGGAGGAGAGATATGGCAGGATTAAGAATGGAATGCTATTGATGCGAAGGTGTGTCCTTCAGGTGTCTCTTCCTTTATCACTTAATTGCAGATGCAATGCTTGCACAAGGAGTTTTGTATCAGTTTGTCTGTCTGTGTTCACAGCTTTGTTCACTTACTACGCAGAGGACATTTGTAAAAATCTTTACAATCATGCATTTCTATGTTCTTGCTTAAAATTATTAAGCAGTATACAAATTTCAGTGAAGACATTAGCTTACTAGCTTAACTATAGGAAGTTTAAACCACCAGTAAGAACCATGCACACTTCATGTCTAAATCATCACAAACCTGCCAGGAAAAAACACAGATACAAATGATGACTGAGACAGTCTGCTACTACGGTGCATTGTACAGTGTCAGATAACACAGTCTGAGACAAGTGTGTGATTTAGGACATTAAGCATGTTTTGACTGATTGACCGAATTTGTGGCATCTAGAAAACTGTGTGAATTGTGTGGATGTTTTGCAAAGTTTACCTTAATTACAAATTTTAATACAAATTGCAAAATAGTACAATGTTGTGACCACATCTAAGGCTGAGTGTGCGTGTACTGCACAAGGCATTCTTTTTGGTGCTGTATAGAACCATTTCAAAAAAGATTTTTTAAAATACAATTTACAAATGGTCATCATAGAGAATCATAGAGGAGAGCACATAATGCATTATGCATCTTTGGGTGTTCATGATTCTCTGAAGAACCACTGCCTTCACTTAACAATCTTCTCTTTTAGGGTGCTAATCTTACCTGATGGCCGAATCCTTTCAGCCACAGCCTACATCTCTGTGTGTGTGTGTGTGTATAAGCTGCTCCTCTGGTTACCAGCAGACAGCATGGTGGCCCGTGGTTCCAATGGCTGGGAGGCCAGACCTTGGGAAGGTCAGATATCCAGACTGGGTTACAGCTCTGAAAGAAGGCAGCTCCACCACCTGATTGATGTGTTTGTTTTTTGATGAGGAGAGTGTGTGTGTGTGTTTTGGGGGGGGGGGGGAATGCAAGGAAAACTGGGCAGATGTTCCAATCTTCAATCAGCTTATTCTTCATCTTGCAGAGAAGTAAAGATGGAAAGGAACTCTCTGACTTTACCATCATGACCTAACACATAATACCCTATTTTCTAAATTATGACAATATTATGTCTTATTAATGTCTCATGTTTTGTCATTATCTGGATAATGGATAATGTTACATGTGTCTGCCTCTTCTGCAACCTTGATAGCCATGTATATCTTTATATCACAGCAGTCCTGCCTTGATACGAGATCGTTTATCTGAACCATTTCCCTTATTGGAGTGGAGACAAACAAGCTAATCATGTGCAAAGTTGCCCTCTTCATATTTCACAAGCACAAACAATGGGATCGCTCTCAAATGTGCTCCATCGAACCCTCAAGCCTCTTCAAAGTTGCATGAGTCATTTAACAGAACTCTGCCGTAGGACTAACGCACCTGTCAATGGCCAAGTCAAATGATCCGAGACCACATGCTGCTTTTGTTTTGCTTGATGTGTGATCTGGACATGACCCTGGCTCAAACGACTCGTGAGCTCCCACAAGTCCTCGGGATGTCCCCCAGCCAAGTCCTAGGGTTTCACTGATTGGCATTCTATTTTTAGGAAGAAACAAGAATGGAAATTACAGACGTTCTAGCAGTGCATGAATGAGTCATTCGTCTTATGCAGGTGAATGTTAATTTCATACTGACAGAACAGTCAAGGTTAGCTGGGGACATAATGGCTGTGGGCTGACACAAATCTTCAGCCAGTATCCAGCCATATGCATAATAAATCTTCCTGAACGCTTTTTCCAACAGAATGGCCATATCTGGGATGTCTCTTTTTGTGCTGTTGCCAGATGCTTTTCAGAAACCAAAGAAGACTTAATCCGCTCATAAAAATCTGGCTTCTGCCACTTAAAACTCCATTCCCTCATAGACAATTTCTCTGTTTGAATTATTGTACCCTACTGCAATAAATTATAGAGCTGTACTTAGATTTCAGCACACGTTTACTTCATCCTGTATGCCACATGTAGACTTATGTTTTTTCGACAGGGTTCCAGGAGGATGGCCATGCGTGCATCTACAGACATTTGTTTGGATGTAGAGTTGAAGCGGGGTCAGATTGGTGTGATCTGATGAGTGTGCTTGTGCATCACAAGCGAGTGGCGCTCTGACGTACTCAAAGAGAAAACTGGTGGTGTTAGATCATAAGGTCCTTATTTGAGGCCTGAGGGCAAAAGGGGATTAGCAGTGTTGTGACCCAGAGACATGCAACAGCTCTGATTTGAAACAAGAAATGCGACTTCATCCTTTTGTACTTTTAGCCATCAAACCTATGATGTGTTTACATATATTTTTTCCATTTTGTCTAGAGAGAACAGACACATTCACCCTCATGTTTTATACTGCAGACCTAAAAATCTAAATGTTTCCATATTGTTTCACAGAAAAGGAAGCAATGGGCAAGTCAGTTGCTTTTCATAAATGTTATTAACTAGAATTACAGCCAGTACAGGCTTACTCAGGAAGACATTTCATTTCAAAGACATAATTAGGAGGAATATGGAGTGCAGTCGCAGTGGCTTCCCCTAAACCTATATCATAACAAAGCACTAAAACGGCTGTCTCCTAACTCTTACTGCAATTCAGTGTTTTAGTGATATGTAGTGAAAAACTACATAAACTATAATACTACACCCAGGTGTGGTTTGTTTATTCAACATCAGCTGTGTTTCACAGACAGCTTAGCCAGCATGAATGTGTTTGTGGAAGTCAGCAAAAGCACAGCCCATAGAATCCTGTGGAAACCTGGCTTCCATGTGTTTGTGGCACATTCAAATACAAGCTGTTTTAGTGGAGCAAAGACTAACGCTTATTGGACAACAGGCTGTTAGCCACATCGTTTTGGGCCGCTCCTGAATGCTAGGCTTCACTGAGTGTCTATGAGGCTATCAGGAGAGCCTTTTGCATATGAAAATCACCTCAACATTTATCGGGCTGTAGGCCTTTTCAAATGTAATTTTGGTCCTGCCTGAAAGCTCAGTTTCTGTAGGGGATGAATCTTGAAACAAACTCTCAAAACCCACCCTGTAACATGCATGGCTGACACTGCCTTAAATATAAAACAGAAACTAGCAAAAAAAAAACTGCAGGTTTTAATGGTCTTCTTCCATCATCAAATGGAAAATATTCTGAATAATTAAAAGTACATGCAGAGATCGGAGTTTAGTCATTTTCTTTTATTTGCTAAGTTCCCTACTACCAACCCTAAAGCATTCAGTAGTTGCTTTAAGTAATATAGAAGCTATAACTCTATATTAAGGTAGCTGGTTTATTTTAGAGGATTAACTAGAAAATAGTTGGTTGCATATAAATGACTAGTAGCAAACTAATCAGAGAAAAAGTGTTTGAAGCATCCAGAATGATAAAGAGAGCAGTCAACTAATAAATTAAGGGTGACTTTATAAAAAGGGGGTCAAATCTTATGGCAGATTGTCATTTAGTATCAGTCATTTAGATTACTTATCTGGAAAGGTTTATTAATGTATTGTTTAACTCAAATAAAATCTATCAATATCTTTTAGTGTTTGTAATATTTAACTCTATGTTTTATATACAAAAATTATGAAGTATATGATATCATCTTAATATGGTAAGTTCCAAACTTTTGCCTGGAATTTTTTGAAAATTAAGATTTTTTTGCCATTAGATTAGCAACCACTAGAGTGTTAAAAAAAAAAAGCAATTACTATTGACAAATGACACGTTTCCTGTGTTCTTCGAAGAAGCTGAAGCCAAACTCCACTGGCCAAAACCTACAGGTGTCTCAAACAACATGTACATATCTACAGCACAGTTTAAACACAGTACGAACTCAGAAAACAAGCAAAAACTGCTCTCTGCTGCACTGGACAAAAGACCTATAGTTGAAATGTTATACATGATTATAAATATTCAATAGAGAACTGAATCCTCACTCCCACCATATATAACTCGTGCCACTGGGATGTTTTGGGACCGCTCACACACATTTCACTCTCTGGCTGTTTGGTCTTGTGTGCTATGGGGAGTGCTAGAGACAGCTGTTTCATTGTGTGATACTGACCTCTTTGTTCCAACTGAATAAGTTCGGCAGGCATGAGAGTCATCACAAAAGGTTGGGTATTATATGGACGGCCAGCCTGCATCCAGAGCATGGCATAGCTGAGATAGCTGCGAGGCACGACAGCAGGACATGGAGCAGAGAGAGTGGAATAGGTAGATAATGAGCTCCAGTTCTTCTCTGATGCATGCTAAGCAAACGACAGTAGGCCAAAGGAGAGGGAGAAATGCTTCTGGAGCACTGTGAACCACTGAATGCATGCAGCAATTAGCTTGTCTGAGATAACATTCATTTGCTTGTCTGTGTAATGTAATATGTGAGAGGCAAACAAGAGCGTTAGAAACAAAGGCTGTCTGGCATTTTAATGCGAGTGGAAAATAAACAAGCAGCCAATTGTCAAATGGCAGTTGAGATGATGCTGTGAAACAGCTTGTGAGGCTGGGAGAGCGACACAAAATGGGGTTTTGACTGACAGGTGAGCGTGGAGTTTTAAAATACATTGCGGTAGAAGATTCCATGGGTGCGGCCCATTTTTGTCTCCGTTGCGCGCCGAGGGCCACTCTGCCACGAGGGCTCATATGTGCCAGGTCCAGGAGTCCTCTGTCAGAACCAGAAGAAAAAAAAATGGACATTAGCACCAGAGAAATGAGGTTAAATACATTTAGGTATGAAATTGCTATACTAATAAGAGGAATCAGAAAAAGGCATAAATGTAAATAAAGACTTCATCTACAGTTAGATGAGGGAGCTATCAGACCGATACAGATTTATATGATGGCTTTTTTAGGCTTAGGTTCATTGTGCAGGCATTTTAAAGAACAGGTGTTAGGGTTCTGAAGGGTGACGACTGGAACTCACAGAGCGCAGGCTGTGGAGGCGAGGCACTGTAGACCTGAAGCAGGACGTGATGCCTTTAGTTGGGCTGGGTGTCAGCAAGTAATGACCAGGAGGTGGTCCTTCCTTCTAAAATATATGAAATCAAAATCCAGAGCAAAGCAAGGGACAAAAAATAAGGTTATAATCAAGTTTTCAAGTTTTGAAACTCATTTTAAGAGATGTCCCCAAGATTGTGCTGGGGTGCAAACATAACAGCCATATTACAATTCACCCAGGATTCATTTCCTTCCAGAAAGCAAAAGGTGAGAGGAAGAGTCTTACAGCCAGCTCCCCCAGGGCCTTGTACTGCATTACCCTGCGCCTGAGCTGTGGCCTGCTATTATTACGTGCCACTTGACTCCACCAGCAGCTTCAACATGATCCGCCCCGGAATGCCTTGCGGCGTGTGGAAAGCTGAAATGCGCCTGAGGTGTTAATGCAGGTGTATTTCACAGGGGCTTTTTAAAAGGGACACTGGGGGGGAAATCGCCTCCCACTGCCCACCACCTAATGAGCAGCACGCCTAACGGCTCTCTGCGGCATGGCCCCTCCGCCGGCCCACATTCCACTACAGATAGTTGCCTCATAGCATAAATGTCTGCTGAGCCATTGACCTTTTCGTTCATTAAGTGAGGCAGTGTGCCCAGGAGGGGCCTTGTTCAAGCTGTCTCCATTTGGCCTACCACCACAGCACAGGACGCTTCAAGCAAGTTACTCCTGTGGTGTCACAGTCTCCGCTAGGCATGAAGCTAAAAGAAAGCAGTGTATTCGGTCAATAATTGATAGCTGAAACAACAATGCCTTGTTGCTCCAAACAACAAAGAGTTATAGTCTTACCCCTTCAGTCATCATCCGTGGTCTATTTCAAATACGTCACTAAAGCGACTCGGATCGAAAGCAAAATCAGGAGCTTTGTTCAAATACTGTGTTTTAAAGATGATTCTGCCCAACAATTAAGTCAACATTAAAAATATTGCTGTCTATTAAGCTTTCATTATTATAACAACCATACAACATCTTCACAGCTTAACCTCTGACACCGCACATGTCTTACATTAAGTGCTGCGCCATTAAAACCACAAACAAAGCCCTAACATTCACCATAATGACACCCAATGGGTGGCTTAGCAGCCTCACTCCTCTGTCACCACCTGACAGCTGCCAGTCGCTCTCACATATCCAGCCAGTGGAGATAACTGGGAGCAAAGCAGTACCGCACATATGCATATGGATGGTGTGAATGTAGTGCTCAGTGAATTAAAAATGAATATTATTATTTTAATATACAGTCTTGTAATGTCAACCAAACTATTAAGAGTGTTTGACGTACTGTGTACAATGCAATAATTCTTTTAATGTAGTAATTAAAATGTGATTAACCTCTGATAAAGGTTTGATTTACTTTTTCTATACATCATATCTGTTAACATTTTTAAACTAAGACAGAAGAACAGGACCATTATTTGCTCAAAGGTAAAGAAAATACTAATTCTGACAAATTCCGATCAAAGGAGGAACACATCCCTTTAAAGATCTAAACACAATATGTGATTCTTTTCTTTGGATATGTTGTTTAAGGCCAAATAAACCATCTTGCTTATTTTACTCCCGTGCCTATTTAAGGGCCAACATGCACACTGACACTGTGAACCGGTGAAACTTTTTCTTCTCACAGAAACTGGAAACTTACAGGGATGAAACTGAGCCTCTGCACAGCCGAACGAAACATCACGTGCCTGCAAGAGGAGACGAAGAGAGACGTGTCATGGAAGAGGGATAAAATGGAGAAGAGTGAGGACAGGATGGAGAGGGGAGAGGAAGAGAAGAGACGGAAGTGAGGGGGTGAGAGCATTTTTAGAGTAGAAAGAAAGGAAATGAGGAGACTGTGGAAAACTATTCAGAACTGGCTTGGATTAAGGAGGTAACTCAACTTCTAAAAAGAGAAACCAGCTCACTGTTACAGGACATGGTGTACAAAGACAAACTAAAAAGCAGAGAGGGATATGACCAAAAATGGCTACTTACTTGCAAGGTAATTTAGGAACAGGCTTCTCTGTTACACTGTAGTGGCAAGGAGAGAGGTCTATGTCCTTAAAAATAAACATGCACATTTTAATGACACTTTTTTTAATGTCATTGTTAGCGACAACATGTTGTAAAACACTGGCTGACTAATGCATAAATAATACTGTCCTCTGCCAAGGAGTGTAGTGTTGTTAGGACACAGAAGTAATTACGACACCGATCGCTGTGGAAAACACTCAAGACTAATCCTGACCCACCTTATCTCGGATGCCCAGGGTGTAGCTGTTTGGTCTGGGGCAGTTCTTGAAGGAGTAGGACGCCCGGTGCTGGAGAACTTCTTGGGTCGAGTCAGTAAAAACATATGCCCCGGGCAGGAGCATGTCCCCCTTCTGTACACACATCATTTGTGTGTTACGGCCAGTGCCCTTGAAACCATAGGTCTTACGCACAGGATTGAGGCTGTTCTCCTCTATAAAACCTCGAATGTGGTAACTGCCAGGGATTGGGGTATTCTTGAAAAAAAAAAGAAAAGAAAGTTACACTCAAGAGTGTTCCATGAAAACCATTCTCACATGAAGAATTCAATCTGCTGTCTTTGAGGCCTGCTCAAACTGAAATCACTGAAAATGCAGCCACAGGTGACTGGAGACACGCGGACCTTGTTGACACCCGGTCACTTCATGTGACTAGTATGAGGATTGTACAAGGATATTCGCCATATGGGTTTACGCTTGGTAGTCAAATGTGGCTAAGATCACAATTTAGCAAGACACAGTGTTCATCGCCATCAGGAACCAGATGCGTTAAAACAAAGTGCACTGTGGCGAGATAGTTAAAAAAAAAACCCAACAACATAATGTAAAGTTCAACAAAATGTTCTTTAAGCTATGGAATGTTATTAAACTTAAATGAAATTTAAACTCAGATCAGCAGATGAACAGAAAGAGCAGTGATGTGCCTACAGTGCTGAAGGGCGGTCTCTTCCATTAGCTGAACAGGAGAGTGGCTCGGTCACAGTAGTGGAGAGGATTTAGTTGTCACATGTGTCTTGGAGAGACAGATGCATTTACACTACTATAACACGCCTCAAATGTGTCTCAGACCACCTCCAGAAGTGGTTTGAATGATCAGATTTATGTCTGTTTTAAATGTGTCTTGGGTGCATTTACACCTATGTTTTTTGTGGCTTGGCCTCATCCAGATTTACATTAAACAGACAAAAGTATCAGGACATTACAGGGACTTTAATGACATTACATTCAAATGGAGTTGGTTTGGAGTGTTTCTGTGGGAGTTTGTGCCCATTCATTCTGTAGAGCATTTATGAGGTCAGGCACTGATGTTAGGCGAGAAGGCCTGGCTCACAATCTCTGTTCCTGATGCATGATGTGACCAGGTGTAAACGGGTTGTAAGTGTGATCGCCAGGCCTAGCAAAAGGTCTCATCGGTTCATTAACAACAATAACTTACACAGCCCATTTCAGTTTTCTCTCATAAGCATGTTTAGAAAATCACCTACCTTCACTGTCTGCTTCCACCAACCACTTCTGTCAGTCAGTGCTTCTTTCTCCTGACTCTGAAGAAACATGACATGAACACATCACTCTGACAGCCCTGTGCTGACCTGGACAACAGCCTGCCACACCGTTTTTGTTTGGTAGGAGTGACAGTAGAAGCTCTTCATGTTTGCCTTGTGATTCCGTGGTGAACCTCTTGCCTGTAAGCACACTTATGTTATTTTTTTGAGTATGAAACGCAAAACCTACCGTCTCTGGCCCACTGGAGTGGTGAATATGTGTTAATTTCGTAGCTCCCCTCTCTCTTCCTACAGCCATGTCTCTACCGTCTCTTATGTGGAGAGACACCCTGCCACCGCCTCTAACCGTTGCTTAGGAACCACAGATAATGGATTAAGGTGTTTAACTATTAATCAAGCCTTTGGGCGATTATTTATTTCCAAATATACATGTGTTTGTTCATGTCCTCGTTCTTTTCTGTGGAATGAAAAACTTTTAAGTGAAAATGACTCATCGGTAGTGTCTGCTATGGCGTGATATACACAATATGGACAAAAGTATTGGGACGCATACACCAACAGGGACTCCAATGGCAATATATTCAAATAAATGTATTTTAATATGGAGTTTGTCCCCTTTTCAAAGCTATAACAGCTTTTCTTGGAAGGCTTTCCACAAGATGTTGGAAAGATTCTGTGGGAATTTGTGCCCAGTCATTCTGTAGAGAATTTATGAGGTCAGGCACTGATGTTGGAACGAGAAGGCCTGGCTCGCACTCTCCCTTCTAGTTAAACCCAAATGGGCTCTGTGCGGGCCAGTCAAGTTCTTTCACACCGAACTTATCCAACTATGTCTTTATGGAGCTTGTTTTGAGCACTGGGGCACAGTCATGCTGGAATAGATAAGGGTCTTCCCCAAACTGTGTCCACACAGTTGGAAGCATGGTGTTGTCCAAAATGTTTTAGTATGAAGGATTAAGATTGCCCTTCCCTAGAAGTAAGGGGCCTAAGCCAAACCCTGTGTCTGAACGTTAGTAACAAATGAAGTAGACATACTATGTACAATACTTAGAGAAAATAATTCAGGATAATATTTGAAGTGATATTTTATGGAACACTAATGTAGCAATGTTAGCTGCATGCTAACCATGGATGACATAATGGTATAGTCTTTCAATAAAAAGAGCAAAAAGCAGGAGTTTTTTTTTTTTTTTTTGGGGGGGGGTTGCTTTCTTACATTGTAATAATAATATAAATGACACAAACTCACATGCATTTATCTATCCATCTATGTATCAATGTAAGTCTTTGTATGTGTGTATCTATGTATCCATCTACACCATGGGTTCCCAAACTTCATCAATGTGGGCCTCCCCTCTGAAAACAGTGACACCTCCGCGCCCC
>JBBPCX010000154.1:10896343-10910337 GCA_037974365.1 Hydrocynus forskahlii | reverse complement strand
ATAATGTGTATATCACCCTTGTTACTCTTAGGTGCCGGAAAAGCGCTTATTCTAACCCCCCTGTTCTCCATTTCTACTTTTGTTGGAAATTTTGCCCAAAGGAAAACAAAGCACATATTTGTGCAACTCTTTTGACAAAATGCATTGTTTGAGCATTATTTACCACTGCGGACTCTTAATACTGTAGCAAAAAATCCAAAGGCAAAAAAATCTCTAAAGCAGCACTTAATGGGATCCATAAAACAATAATGGCTGGGCTGGCTGGCTGTAGCCTCTGTTTAATGGATCTGAGCATTGGTTGTGGAGTGCAGTCCATTTAATTTGTTAATCAGATTGGCTTGGCAATACAGGCCTGCAGGATGACGCTTTCCTCTACAATGCTGATGTTGGTGAAGGAGAATCAGAGTTTTTTTTTTTTTTTTACAACTGCAATCACCTAAATGGTTTTGTGTTGGTGTTGGCTTCAAATATATACTAGAGTGTGAAATTCCAGTCATTTCTTTACTGTTCATTTTTATGTTAGAGGGGCTTGGGATGAGTGTGTGTGGATGTGTCAGATGTGGTGTGGAGACTAGGAGCAGCAGGGATGTGGGCTCGCTATGGTCTGTTTGTGTTCACCAAGGGGACAGCAGGCAGTATCTGATGGTCTGCTTCTCTATGCTTCACTGCCCAGCACTCCCCCTCTCTCACACTGGCCACCTGTCTCTGGACAGAGCCCAAGGAAGTCACAGGTGAGGGAGTAAAGACTGCAGAGGTGTTGTGAGTGCTAGAAACAAACACAGCTTTTGGTAAAATGTAATAGCCTTTTCTGGAGTCAAGACCATAAACAAACCCATATGCATATTTAAACTGAACAAGTACCTCATCCATAAAAAATTAGTAATGGGGTCATATTTTTAAGGCTATTCACTTCAGATGTTTTAGTATAGATGCATTTGACAAGGAAACCAGAATAAAAAAGTTAACTCTATAATTCAGATTATTACACCTGTATTTGCAGTGGGCATATAGTGTCCTTTTTAACGTGTCTATTTTCACTATGCATGTGTGCACATATGCATTTGGTTGAGATCCAGAAACGCTGAGCCACTTACAGACACATTCGCACACAAACAGGAAGTAAATTGTCCACACCCCACACTCTCACCCACCACACACATGCACATGCTGTTCACTCATGTCATAACGGTTCTTACAGCTGAGACTGCTGGTTTGATATGACATGCCAGTACATAACTGCCTCAGCCTGCCACTTGCTACAAGTCATCGCTGCTTAATCTTCCACACAGTGGAGTCCATTCACTCAAATTTGTTTTTCTGAACTGGGAATGCAACTCACAGAGAGGATTATGCAACACAAGGAAGAGAAATGTCATACAGGACCCTGGATGCATTAGTCACAAAGGGGAAAGTTTCCAGGATTAGGCCTGGGGTGGACACAGTTTGTGGTCACAGTTGTGTGTTAATAAATTCTGCATGGGATTTCATTTGAGCTGAATTGCTGTTCACTAAGTGATACCAACATCTCCATATAGCCATCGTCCGGAACTGACTGGAAAAGAGATAGGCTTCACATTTTGGACCCAGTGGCACCTTGGGGACTTGTTCCATGTTGATAGGTCAGAAGTCTCCTGGAGAACTGTTTAAGGGAATATACTCCAAGAGCATATTAATGGGCTATAAAACCTGAAATCCAATTTATCAGATGCGGAGTGGCTGGGTTTCAGCCAAGTCCTGTGCAATCCAGTATACATCTGTCTCGTGTGCCTCATGCTTCGCTACCAGCATTTGTGTTTGTATGTCCATGTGCACTTACAGGACAAGGATTTGCGTATCTCTGTTTGAGTTGTATGCTTTTTATAGGCCAGCTGTGTGATTGTCATGAAAGGGCTCTTTGTGGGTGCGAAGAATGCTGGCATTTTATCCCGGTTTACGTAACGTGCGCTTGCTGTGCCTTCAGCGTGAGATTGTGTTAGTGCAAGTGCACATACATTAAGGTCTCCGGCATTACGTGCTCGTCCTAGAATAGGCGCAGGAGGTCGGTGCATGAGGAATGGAATACTGTATGTGGGTTTGAGTGTGAAGGCAAGTTTGTGTCTGCGCTGTTCTAAATCTGTTCCCATTCCTGAAATGACTCACCATCCTCTGCTCTCTGAGACCATTTCTCTGTTCTCTTGCTAGGCTCGG
Source organism: Hydrocynus forskahlii (assembly GCA_037974365.1). NCBI lineage: Eukaryota > Metazoa > Chordata > Actinopteri > Characiformes > Alestidae > Hydrocynus > Hydrocynus forskahlii. Next base: position 10,908,150 of record JBBPCX010000154.1, on the reverse strand, counting down.
CTCTCTCGGAAAAGCATTTTGGGTGACTGGCTGTTTCTGTAGCAGACCAACGGGCCCTTTATCTCAGCTGGAATGTTCCAGAAGATGAAATGGGGAAGTGTCAAACTGAGGAAAGGCCCCAGGAGCCAGGCAGGGTCAGACGTGACGGGGTCCTGGCTTGAACAGCACATGTGGCCTGGTTCTGCAGAGGATGCCGTGCATGTGAGGGAGCATTGAGAGCTGTGCTGTGGCGTGTTTTTTTTGAGCTGGTTCTTCCAGTAATTTTTGCCTCAGGAAGGCCTCTCATACGCCCCCTTCCCCTTTCCTCTGGGCGAGGCCAGATGAGACCCAGGTGTTTACCTGTGTAACCAGAGGGCGCACCATATTTAATGTATGAGGCCCAAGACCGCACAGAGCGGGTGAGTCAGTTTTCACAAGTGCGTGATAGTCTGCGCCGCGATACTTAGCTGTTGTTTGTAAGGGGGCGTAGGTGCCCTTGAGCGCTGGAGTGGCATTCGCTGTGTAATTTTAAACTGTACAGGCACCTGTATTTGAGCTATAGACATATTCCAACAAAATATGGAAGAAAAACATGATTCTTGTACACTCGCAGTCAGCAGTTCTAACCCGCATTCAAAGCCATACTCCACGTTCACATGTCGGCGACATCACTGCAACTGCAGATATGGCAATTAAAGCGAGCCCAGGGTCTCCACAGATGACGTAAGGAGAAGATAAGGCTTCTGTGTCATGAAAGAGCTTAGTTCAAAACCTTCATGCTTTATGGCTTTACAGCCATGTGATAATAGCCTGCAGTGTGCAAAGTCCGGCTGCAGGCTCGTGAGCATAATGGCTGGGCTCTTGAAAACAAAACGCTCTAGATTAGGCGTCATGTCACTCTTGACCTGTGCTGATAGCGGTTTGTCATTTAAGCGCTGGAGGAAAGGTGTTTCAGAGAACTTGTGGGGGTGGGAAGGAGAACAATACAAGCAGATATACGTAAACAGTAAAGGCTACTGGTGGACTCTGACCAAGGCAAAAGTACAGTGTGTTATGAAATATGAATGGTAGCTTTGCAAGAGGAGCACAGAAGAGGAGGTGCTGCCAGGGAAATTAAGGAACAGGTAGGTTCCAGTTTTATGCATGCAGTCCGAAAGAAAAAAACAAAAAGGGAGGGGAGGGTGAGAGACAGAGAAACTGAATTTGAGAATGTGTGTGTGGGAGTGTGTGTGTGTGTGTGTGTGTGTACGTGCAGTGCACTGCCCTTGACCCCCACTCCCTGTGTGGGACTCCCTCTGCAGTGCAGGACTGCAAAGTGCTCTGATGATCTCATCTTGCAGGGACCACCACACATAAGCACACACATGCACACGCGCGCACACACACACACTGCGTCCATGCTGCTGCATAGACAGACTAAGAGCTGCAGAGGTGTCTGCCCTGACTAAAGCACTTTGCCTCTTGTGATTGACTGCACCCTACCAGAAACACTATTGCACACTGCCTCCCAGTGGTGAAATCTGGGAACTGCACCTTAACCAACGTGGCACTCGTTCTGGTATCTTTTACACACAACAGACATTTAGAAGCTGAATAACTGTGTGAATGTCTTTATGTACTAATCAGTGTTTGATATTTTATAAAATGTCCTCTAAACGAAATGAAAAATAAACAAATGCATAGAAACGGAATCATTTGACAAGCAGGCTTAAAATCTGCTCCTGTTTAGTGTTTCACAGGATTCCAGACTGAAGCTGATTTTTACTTTGATGTCATCCCACCCAAATCCATATCTCAAAGACTATTTGGGAAAAAAAGCAGAGTTGGTGTCAGATCAGCTCATCATAGCAAACCCACAGAGAGAATCACGGCAGTCTGACAGCAAAAAGAATGATAGAATGGCACCATAAAATTCACAACCTCATATTTTCACTGTGCTGGATGCGTTTACCGATCAATGGTAAATTATATACCTTTAAAAGGCACATATGGAAAAACTCGATTAAATAAGTTTGATTTACTCCTTGTTAAAGTTTCAAAACATGCTGTTCGCTCCTTCATTCACACGGCCCATGTATGGAAACCAGGCCTTATTTGAATTGACTGTTTGTTTGTGATGTCACACCAACCAAACCATTTACATATGAGGCCTATTCAGCTTGTTTACCCCTCTCTTGCAGTTTAACCGCCCCCAAGCTCACGAATTTTTTCACCTGTGCTGCTTTTTGAATGAAGACAACCGGAACTGAGGACATTTACATACATCAGCCTTTAAGGTACATTGACAAAAATAGGCTGTTGAATTCTAGGGGACAATAGAGGTTGCAAAATGAAGAATAGACATTTCTGGTCCATAAACACACACACATGTTAAAAGCCAACAGAGAGGCAAACAACTTTATTTATGCCATCTGGTAATGTAAAAAAAAGGAAAACAATTGCATAATTTATGTACTGTCACAAAAAGGGAAAAGTATTACAACAAGTATTTTATTGGACCACATCACACAATAACAAATATACTGTACAATTGATCATGGTGCTCTCTAGAAGTCTAATATTGAGGTATGAGTCAACCATTTATAATTTTAACATTTTCATTTGACATTTAATTTACCTTATTTGGTCATCCACATATTTACAATTAAAGATATGAGAGTGAGCTGCGGGTGCCAGACGGTTGAGCGGATGCAGGCTGTGTTACCGTTTGTGTCGCTTGTACTGGGGTGTGATGTTGTCAAGGATACGCGGGCTGCAGTGGCTCTTGTACTGCAGGGCCGGGTCGTCATAGTTCAAGTGAACGCTGAACTGCTCTTGAACATATGCTGGCACCAAGTGAGGAATGCTTAACGAAGACAGAAAAAGAATAATGAGTAAAAATGAGTTTAACGATATAAAATATGAAATGTGCCACAAATTCTTGCGCATGCCACATTTTCTGATGAGTTCAATTCAGCTCGTAAGCAGTAATTGAGCATTAAAATGTATAATTTTAGATTACAAAGGTTTTCAAACCTTAAGATTCAGATTTAAGATAAAAAAAACAAAAACAAAACATGTTATTTGACAATAAGACATGATTGCATCTGTTGGAGCTATTTATTTGTATCGCGCCCTTTCTCGTTTCCCCAGTCAGATGTAGGAGAGGCATGTTTTTGCAGACTTACATTTCTTGAAGGAATTCTGTTTGTAAGTATTAGCTTGAAAAACCTTAGCATAATTTATCTTAACATTTGTGTGTTATCATTTGTCTATCTTGTGTTTTTATTTTTTTCATCGGCACTGTCAAAGCGCTCTTCCTACAGGTGCAATTTTCGTTTCATTTTGGTATAGGAGCTGTGTAAATATTGGTTGTATCATAGTAAAAAGTCAGCAACCTGGCTTTCAGTGTTTGTACATGCCTTCTTTATATCTTTTTCCAGCTCTCATATTTTGTATGTACCAGCTCATGTGTTCCCTGTTACTTCCCGAGGCTGGGCGAGCATTCCAAACCAAACACATTTCCCCCTGATTGATGTTCTGTAAAGTCAGCACTGGCTTTAAAAAGACCTAAACCAATGTTTTATTGCCCCCTTTAGCCAGCGCACATCAGAGCCACGTGTTAAAAGCTTCCACAGACTGCATTAACTGAGCAGTGGGGATCTTGCAGCAGCAGCAGCAGCAGCATCACACCACAGTGCCAGACAGGTTCACTTAACTGATTATATTATCAGTTTTCTTTTAATCATCAAGTATTTTCACTGTAGCGCAAGTGAAATACTGTAGATGTGTACGGGCTCATCTGTATATTAACAGCTATATAACCATGTGTGTGTATGAGTGGATATGATTGGTGGATTAGAAATGTGCTTTACTGCGTGCATGTTCCACTCACTCTCCTGTGACGGTTTTCCTGCGGGAGCAGCAAAAGCAGGCCAATGCGGCCAGAAGGAGCAGCAGCAGGAGGGGGATGCCGATACCCAGGACCAAGCCAAGAATCAGAGGTTTCTTATCCTCCAGAGACTTGGCAACCGTTGTGCCTGTATAGTTAAGGATGCCCCTGTCTGTGGGAGAAAAAGATTCATTTGCCTTGGGTCTGTTTTTCATTTTTTTCACTCTCCATAAATGGCTTTATAACTGGCATAAACACCTTTACCTAAAATGCACGACTGCGCCTCTTTGAGATCAGTGCCGTTACACACACATCTGTAGCCTCCATACGTGTTGGAACAAACGCCTGGCTTTGTACACAGAGTTTCGTTGGTTTTACACTCATCTAGGTCTGAGAGAACATATAAAATAAAAATGAGATCAGCAACTGCTACTGGGCGATGGACAAGTTCTTTGCTTCTTTCTCTTACGCAATTTACTCCCCAATTTTGTTGTGTCCAGTTCCAACTGGTACATAGACCTCCCCCTATCACAGAGACTTTACCAACGCTGATAGGGTGAAGACTAGCACTTGCTTCCTCCAAAACACATGACTTGCCACCACTGATGCCACTGCAGTGTTGTTGACTTGCTTATATCAACTGCAAGTTCTGTTACACTGATGATTCTAGCCAGCACCATGCTGAGTGATGGAGGAGAGGGAGAGCTAGACCAGTCATACTCATGGATTCTGTGGCATTCTTTTGTTTATGTGGCTTCTCACACTGTTTGATATACTGTTATCTATAAAAATGGACACAATTACACACAGTTTCTACTATTGTGTACAGTGTACTATACTTTATGGACAACAGTTTACCATTCACATTGGCTAATTAACTTAAATGTATTTGCCAAGCTATCAGTTTAATTGAGGGTAAAATAGCATGATGGCATAATACATTTAGTTGCCTTAAGTTTTTTCATTTACATTCTGTTACCTCCCACATAGGCAGCTGTGACGCTGTAGTGATGTCCAACCCTGCTCAGGTAGTCCACAACGTACCAGTGAGGAGTGTCGCTGGATACATTCACTCTGTACTCACTCAACCCACTCACTGTCTCTAAGTCAGGAGGCATGACACTGGCATTGTAGAACTTATTCTGAAAACCCAGAGAAAGGATCTGCTCCAACTGGAAAAGACAAGCAATTCTACAGTCAGTTTTATGACGCATTCCAGACACTATTGCTGGAGCAACAAGTTGTAATATAGCCACTGCTGTGCTGAATCAATGTTGTAATTGGTGTCTTGTCATCTAATAAAGACGGTAGCTAGGAAGGTTATAATCAATGAACTACATCACTTTGTTCTAAAAGACAGCATGACCAGCTGAGGTACAGGAACTACTGGGACTCGAACCACAGCCCTAGCATCACACACTCGCACCTGTTGTAGTCGCTGCTTTTCAGTATTTTGATCACTCCAGGCCAACGATACATTAAAAACATTGCAACCTGAAAAAAAATAAGTCAACTTAATACAGCATAAAATACATGAATATAGAGCAGCTGTTCGTGTTTTCTTTACAAGGTCCTCACCTGGAGGATTAGCCGAATCACCTAAAAGGGCAAAAACAAAGAATATAAATGTCAAAGACATATAAAACACAATTAAAACACAACTTTTGGATGCCAAAAAAAGTACATTTTTGAGCATGATTCTCTCTACAATGGGAAAAAACATGTCATTCTTTAAACTTTGTAATTATTAACGTGACCCAAAAAGTATATATCCATTAGCATAAATGAAGATATAATAAATAGGTGGAAGTATAAATAACATTAGTACTTTGTTGCAAAGCTGTTGTTGGTGGTTACAGTTTCAAGACATCTGTGCCAAGAGGTAATTAGCTTTTTGCAGCATTGTGGCATAATTTTCGTCCATTCCTCTTGGCAATATGTCTTCAGTTTGCCAAGATTACAAGGGGCCTGACTTGCAATTTCGAAAATAGGAATTTTCAGTGTGACTCGAGTGCCCCTACCTCCATGCTCACACTGTGAGGATCATAAACATAACCTTTCTTTCTACAGACATGTCAAGCTGAATTCTTGCGTTTGAATTTTCTGACTAGAGTACATTGTTCCAAATGATTTCTCTAAATGTGGAAATTTAAAAAGTAACTTGTGTTGCTTTAAGGGAGACAGAGATTCACAGTCAGTGAATCATGAATAGAGCAATGCCGCATATTAGACTGACCTATATTCTAGCATGGAGGGCAGTGAAGCAGTCAACCATGCATGTTATTCGTGATGTCACGGTCAATGTATGTGATCAAAGCTATAGAAACTTGAGCTCTTAACCATTGCCGCCCAGAGAAAATTCCTTTAAATGAGGCTATAAGGACTGAGGTGATTGTGAAAGTTCATTGTAACTATTGTTCCCACAGCTTTCTGGTCATCCTGCAACTCATTTCAAGAGACTGGCTTTCTTCTTGCCTTCCTTATCAGTCAGAGAGACTGTGGTTTCTTGAACTTTACACTTGCATTTTTGTGGGACCAATTGTACCAACAGGGATGTTGAATGTATTTGCTGAAGTTCTATACCTTTCATCATTTAAGCTTTTTTCATTGTTGACTAATCTTGTCCCTAAGAATTTAAAAAATGTCCTTCTCCTTCTTCACGACTGCTGCTTGTTTGCTTCTTCCAAACTAAGCAATATGCTGACAGCATATTTATTTTTTGCTGTATTGTTATGCTGAACGTTCATATGAAAATAACTTGATATATATTACATTATATTTAGTGTCTGAATACCATTTCCCTGTCAAGAAATTCAAAAGGCATTGTGTGTAAATATATGCATTGGAGATATATTACATTATAAAAAACAGATGTATCTGATGACTTTCCCCTCACAGTACAAATGAAAAAAATCAATCCAGATAAAAAGTGTTTCTCACCACAGCCATCAGACTCTCCATTGCTCTGGTAACGGCAAGAGCAGTATGATGAACCAGGAGTGTTCACGCACTCGTACTTGGCATTAGGGCAGGCTGCAGGGTTTTGACACTCATCTATATCTGTGTATGGCAGAGGACATGTGGGTCTGTGTGTCATGTAAATGCATGGTTTGACCTAAAGCCTAAGCACAAGCGCATACCTGTGCACTCTTTTCCATCGCCAGTAAAGCCTGGCTTACAGCTGCATGTGTAGTTAAAGCCATTGCTGTAGCAGTTAGCCATCTTGTGACAGGGGGCAGGAAAAGGAGGTAGACAGAAATCTGCGCAAAACGGAGTAAGAGAAGTGACATTAGTGTCTTTAAGCCAGCAAGGAAGACATGGTATGCAGAGAATTTTTTAAACTTTGGACATGATAATTGAGGCTAAGTGATGCTGTAAAATCGAATTTGTTCATTGTAGAGGGTGTGACACCAGGGTTAAAAAAAGATGCCAGTGCATGCCATTAATTCTTGAAAAAATGAGCAAAGCAAACCATTCTCAAAGCACTTGTAGCCCTGTCTGTCCTGGGAGACGGTGGGAGGGGGGCACGCTCCACAGGTGAAACTGTCTGGCTCTCTCTGACTGAAGCAGTCCACGCCAGGGAAGCAAGGCTTGCCTTTACACACATCTGTCCTATTTCCACAGTAACGGCCACTGAAACCTGGTGGGCATAGGCACCCCACAACCTAGAGCAAAAGCGAAAAAAAAGACGTACAGCATGTGTGGGTGTATGTACCGCAATGTTCTGAACTTGAGACCTAACCTATCACTGTAGCTATACAATAATAAAGGAGTCAAAAGAAGTAAAGGTAAAAGGAAGTTCCTCTGGTTTGTGTTGATACTCAAGGTGTCAGATGTCATGCTGAGCTTTGTTTGGTGTTCCTGTGTCACCTAGAACCAAATAATTTGTTGCAATTTTAAAAATACATGTAATAATAACCGCTACAGGGGGTTAAAAAAAGGGTGTTACATGCAAATGACCATAAAGAACAAACATGCCCAAATTACTTTAAGAAACAAATAAGAAACAAATACAAGATGTTCTTTTTTCCCTGCCATGTCTGGCAGTTTAGCAAACAGGATGTGAAGCTGGATGCTATGATGTGCCAGACACCTTTTGTTTTGCCAAGAGGAGCAATAATGGTTCGCTATAAGCCCCCCTTGTTACTTGAAATTTTGTCTTTATTTGTTTATTTATACATTTGATTTTTTTCCATAATTAAGATAGATCCAACAGGGGGAGAGAAGAGAGAAAAGAAAAGAAAGAGAAAAGGAAAGGAGACAACAGAGAGAAACAAAAAGGGAGGGACAAAGAAGAGAGACACAAGATCTTTGAACCAAGAAAAAGCACAGAAAATTGTGAGCGTGTAGGAGAGCAAACACTGATTTTAGACAGTTTTAGACCATTTTTATTTGTTGAAATCAGATTCTACTTATACGCTCTGAGTTCTAAGGGTTAAAGAACCAGACTGTGTTCTAAAGCATTGCTCCAAATTACTTTTTTTGGCACCTTTATTACTCTGTGTGTAAGTAAATGCTGGTCTAGTACAGTAACACTGCTGTACAGCCCAGTGTCTAGCCCTTATATTGCCTTTATCTGGTCTTAGCCGGTCTGCATGAAGGGTGCTGGGTACCTGAAACTTGCCCTGCAAGTGGTTCTCAGCCACGCTCTGGTACTGGCAGCTCCCTCCATTAAGACAGTTGCAGAGCTGCAGGATGGGGCTCAGCAGAGAGCTGGACTTGTAATCACTGACCTGCACGGTCAGCAGTACAGGCTGAATGTTGAGTGGAGTCCAGACAAGAACGCCGTCACCTGCCGGAAGAGAAATTACCATTGCGTATAACACTGCGCTAAAGTGAAAACCTACATTTGAGCTTAAAAAATACATTTAAAGCTTCTGGTTCAATACAAAGACCGTGCAGCAGATGTCTCAACACAATCAGTGCTATAGTTTGCAGCACCATTGATTTAAGAACCAAAATTAAGGGGCTTTTAGAGAGGCTTACCACTGCCTATGGTGGCCTGAGGTGGTCGTGGAAAGAGCAGTGAGAAATTGAATGTGTCTCTGTTAGCATCTTGGGCCAAAAACTGCACTCTCACTGTACTGTTCACCTTACAGCGGATCGTTGTGGGCTCACTCAGCATAGGCGGCATGTGCCCTGTTTCAAATAATTAAATAATGAAAACAGAGGTTTTGCTTGTCTTGCAACTTTCATCCTGAAACAGACAATCCTCTATGATTGCACAGCACAAGTATCTCATCCTAACACAGTGCTTTAAGCATAGTAATATCCTTTTTCTAAAATAAAAATGCCAATCGGGAGGTGAAGATTAAACTGTTGTTACCACACTGTACAGGTCCGAAACACATTGGTTGGGGTTATGGTGCTGGGTGTTAAGAGGGGCTCTCTCACCCAAGGTCAGGGCTAGGCTTTGGACCTTCTGCTGGTCCTGCAGAGTCTGTAGGCCTAGGCCTGTGTTGTCTGTGGCCAAGATGTCATGTACACACTGCATGCTGCCCTGGCACGTCTGTTGCACCAACGCCAGAGCGACTGGGCTAACTGACGACATCAGTTCCTCTGTGCTCACAGGCTGGAAGGATGTCAAGGGAGGCGTGGAGAATAGGAGACTCTCCGGAACAGGCACAGCCCCTGGGGGATAGAGGGACATGGTAACAGTGTGTAAACACAACCCTGAGAGGAGCTGGGGTGTTATCTTTCCATAAAAGGATGCACCAGTGGAAAATCAGACGCAAGTATTTTCGAATGTTACATTTAACTGAAGTTTCTCCTCAAGGAGAACCAGATATCTAGCTTTATGTAGTCACATTTGCTTAGTGTGGTTCTCAATCCTGACCCTGCCCTTTGGGTTTTATTGTGTTCTCTTCTCTGACACACTCAAATAACCATTTAGGATCCCGAGTGGCACTACTGTTTAAGCTTTAGCCCGATCATCTGTTCAATCCCCAGTGATGCTGCAGCCATCTGTGTCCAGGAGCCCCAGAGAGCATGACTGGCTTCTGGACAGTTATGGTGGTCAGTGTAGGTATCTGTTAGCTGATGTAACATGATGTAATTGTCAGGGAGTGTCCTCCTGTAGAGCTGTTATCCTGTATTAACAGTGTTTAAAAAGATGTGACTAACACTCTGAGGAAGACTTAGTAACATTGTGTGATGGCCAAGAGGAAAACTGGGTTTTTAAAAAAGCTCATTAAAAAGCCGTTTTCTGAGTTTGTAGCACTCTTATTTAAACTTAAATTATTTAAACCGGACATTCATGGATAAACCTAAACTAAAATGCAAAATGTTATCAAGTTAAAGGAAGGAGTAATAGAGATTCTGTTTCACCAGGTGATTTTGACCTCTTACTTTTAACATCTTATATTTCCAGGTTTGCATCCTACTTAAAATATTGCACATTAAAACTGTTGTCTTAGGCTGACTGAACCTTTTTCATAGCGCACTCACACGTTCAGTTTAGACAATAAATTCATCCATTCATCTAAAACTGTTTCTTTAATGGTGAAACTCATTTAATAAAACAATTTAATTTGATGTGTGCAGAGCAGGGGAAATACTAAATGTAGAGATATGAATACTCCAGTGCTGAGACTGTTGGACTAAACACACTCACACGACTGCCCAAAGACTGCCAGCTTGTCCTCAGAGGGAAGGTTGTTGTCGGGTAAAGGCAGCAGATGCCCATTGGAGAGGAGGAAGTCGTCAGTAATGTTGGAGCTCCAGAGGCCCAGGAGGCCCACAGTGCGATTGTAGAAGCTCTGAGGGACCTGAACCAGAACAGTCAGTCTCCCCGCATCCGCCATCCACACAGCCACGTTCAGTCCTCCCTCATAAACTGCAGCACAGCTCTGCACAGTGGAGCAGCGCACTGCAAAGCCTTGCTGACCCAAATATATTGCACCTGTTGGAACAACAGAGGGCACTAGAGTAACACATCAACGATACACAGAGGGAAGCACTTTACTTCTCAGTTATTTTTACTATGAGGTTGGTCTGACTCAAAGACAAGGAGATGTTGTGTAATGGAAAATGTATTTTAGAGACAACTTTCTGACTAACATTGCCAGCGTCTGTAACGTTTGGTAGAGTGCAGCGGTGCAACTACTCATTCCATGGCCCAGGCCACATCTGGCATTTATGTGTGGCCCATATACTGTATGGAATGACGGGCCAGAAGCAGGCCAGATGTGGCTTCTAGAAATCTATGTGTTTTGTCCTATTTATGCTTTCTGAATGAAAAAGACAATGTTTTATATCTCTAAACAGTACGGTTAAAAATAACATCAACAGTGAAATATAAGAATAATAATAATTACAATAACAACAACAAAAACAAAAACAACAATAATAATAACAACAACAATAACAATAATGACAATAATAATAATAATAATATTGTTGTAGTTTTGAGTGAGTGGTGTTAACATTTCAAAAACCTTCTGGCCTTATTTTAGGAAATTTTATCCAGACCATTCCTTAAAAAAGTCTCACATCCACTCAGACAAAAATGCGACTGAAAGCTCGGATACCACATATTCACGGTGGTGACACTGGTGCTTCCATGTGTTGGACATACTGAAAAGTGGTCTCCAGTCAAAAAAATCTGCAAAAGCCTTATCAATATGCATAAGAGATGCACGACTGGAACAGACAGATCTTACTCTAAGCATGTGGTCAGCAACAGACCAATTTGATGTTTTTATTCTTTTCTATTTCATATTGTAAATAACCTTAGACAAGCGATTACACTGATAATTCATGAGAATGCTACTACACCTGTACCAAAATGTTCTAGCATAATACACGACCCACTGTGCTGTTTAGCCTCTTGCAGCCTTTCAGTGTGTCACGTTATTTGGTTTATATTATTCAAAAACGCAATTGATTTTTTGAGTATACTTTTCAAATGCCAGTTTGTCCTGTAAAAAATGCCCCCCCACGGACAAGCCCTGCCCCC
>JBBPCX010000154.1:10878836-10890640 GCA_037974365.1 Hydrocynus forskahlii | reverse complement strand
CCCCCCCCATGTATGCTCTGTCCATCCAATATATTTTTTTCTGCCCCCCCACACATGACATTCTGGTCACACCTCTGCTATGCATTACTAGTAATGTGTTCAAACTGAAGTTAAGGTCTAGATGGATTAAATCTAAATACAAATAAGTGTTGTTATTTTATTATTGTTCTATTCCACAGTCTTTCTTAGTATGTAATGGTGTAGGTCCGTGCATGTGTCATTCTTTTATCGTGGTATTAAACAGTACACTAAGAAAAAGTGTGATGAAAGGACTTCACTCATATGTGGTGGGTCTCGGGAACAAACATAATCTCTATATGTGGGTCCTGGGTCTATGGGCTATACAAAACATGTTCACGAAGTTCTTTGCACAAAATCACTCTCACATAAAGAGATCTCACCAGCATTATTCTTGACAGTTTCAGTCCCTTTCAAAAGTAGTCGTTTTTTGCCTGTAGCCGTAGCGTTCGGCGTCTTATGCATGCTCGTAAAACCAGCAGACAAAAATGGCGGATCCTCAACTAATCTAGTGGGTGGGGGCTCGACAGATAAGGCGTGGTTCTATGCAAATTTTCCAACTATTACATAACAATGGGGGGAGCCGTCCAAACGGCTCATAGAAGCATATGATTCCTGACACCAAAATCTTTCAGCTGATTCACAGAAAACGGATGGATGTTTTTTTTTTTTTGCTTGGAGTGTTTATAGGAGCAGTAGAGACCCAAATGGAAATACAAAAGGATGCAAAAAGTGAATTTAGCATAAAATGTCCCCTTTAAAAAGTTTGGGAGGCCCTGGAGGTCTTGGGAGTTTTAACTGTGTTACACTATTTTATGCCTCGGCTCCAAAATTACTTGTTTCATTTTTGTCTAGCTTGTTTTGTTGATCCTAAATCTGATTTTAGATCAGTTTTAATAGGCATGCATTTCATATTGTTTCACTTTCTCACAGGCTCTGCCATATTGTAAAAAAATTGTACAGCTCAGTCCTTACCTGCAGATACTGGGATATCCAAGTCATTGATCAGCACAGTAAGCTTATTTTCAGACACAGCTTGTCGCCATTCTACCTGTAGTAACACAAATGAAAAACATTTGAATAGAAAGACAAAATGGGGACAGCTTGGTTTAAGATCATATCCTCTATGAGCCTAGCTAACTCATTGATGCCCTGGTTAAATATTTTTTTCTTCTTTGAGTGAGTTTGTATGCATATGTTACCAACAGAACCTTCACACAGCCTTCACAAAATAACTTTCAAACCTTGCCGAAAGCCTGGTGGTATGCAGCTATGCGCACTAATGCAGGCACTCGTTTAGGCTGGCTGTTGGTCTCCAGCACTGCAGTCTCACCCTGCAGGGTGAAGACATTGGAGCCTGTACTGGAGGACAGACGCACAATAACAAAGACTCCTAGGGCCTTGAAGGTGTAGTTTCTTCCGTCGAATGTAATAAAATGGAGACTTCCATATGCCAAGCCTATATGGATGCAAAGAGCATAAAACAGCATCAAGTTGAAGCTTATTAACACAATTGTTTTTTATGATCCCCCTACAGTTTGTTTCACATTTGCCAGCCAGCAAATGTGCCATTACACTTGAACCTAAAACTGAAATGTGAAGTAATTATTCACTGTAGATGTGAATTATTCACGAGTTAGGTATGAAGTCATGTATGAGAGTTTCCATTTGAGAATGTTCTAAATTCCTAGTGTTTTTCATTACATTTAATAATGTATTAAATGTTATTCTAGTACTTGCCAATGCCTGGTGCACCTCGGTTTCCAGGAATGTTGGGGTCCGAGTGGGTCCATCCAAAGCCCTGACACCGGTCCAGTGGTCTTTTGGCCAGGTATAGATGGCACAATGGGGACTGGACACAGCACCACTGGAAAGGTAAAAGATCCTTATCTGGTAACACAGAGACAAAATTACATGTGTGATTTCTGTGATTTTGTAATGTATATTTGATTCATGTAATGTACATCAAACAAGGACACTTTCTATGGTTCTAAAAAATATCCTAATTATCACGTTAACTACTGAGAGTGCCTGCTTTACCAATGTGATCTTGAGTTTTGTCTCCGGAAAAGTAGCGTTCACTGTATCCAGCCAGAAGGGGGCCCTGTAGGTCATATGTACATCTTTTTCCTGCTCCGTACTTGTTGAAGAGAATGGACTGAAGGACTTGGCCTCCACTTCCACCCCAGCGTAGGCCCCTCAGCTCCTTTACAAGCATGTTGTTCCCCCCTTGGAGAGTCTCAGGGCCAAAACCCAGGTCCTCCATTGCCTGAGCACGGGTACATGGGCATGGAGCCACCCCTAATGCCCATTCCTTGGGGTCTGGTTCCTTCAATGCCCATAACTGGCACTGTCTTTGAGAGTCAGAACTAACCACCGAGGCTCCTGTCAGGTCATACACCTGCTGCCCCAACTGGCCTGTGTTACCCACAAGGGTCTGGGGCCTATAACGTCCACCAGTGTGAAATAGGTTTTCTGATGAGGTGGGGATCTCGTTGTGGAAGTTATTGACACCATCAGTGTAGCCTATCAGAGCCCTGTTGTAAACCCTTTGTCCTGGACCCCAGTTCATGTCACCATAGTGAAGTAAAGCAAACGAGCGGGTTCCATCTGTGGCCAGGATGCTCTGGAACGTATTTGTCTATGAGGCAACATTGAAATGAAACAATCAGAAAAGCTTCTCTGTAAATAACACAATCGCCATTTGCCACCACACAATATATACTGTAATACAGCGTCTTTACAAGCAATTGTCACAATTACAACTTGTTTCACATGGGGCATTTGAGAACCAACAACATATATACAAAGAATTCGGTTGATTTTTTGAGTCGAAGGCAATTCAGCTTAGCCCACAAAGAAAATGTGGAATGGACAAAGCTGAATGCAATATGATACTGAAAATGTGTATATGTGTGTGTGTGTGTGTGTGTGTGTGTGTGTGTGTGTGTTTGTGAGTGACATTTACATGGTAATTTGTGATTCATAAATGTGAGAAAATGATTAATCAGTTGCTTCTTATTATGGAGCACTGATTTAAATAAGTCACAAACCTAGTGTCAATTTTAATCCCACTGGCAAAGAGAAGAATGTAGTTCCTTAATTTATCTTAAATTTATTCATATTAACTCTACAGGACATTAAGGGTTAATCAGCCATGGAATGCTTTAAGCTCCACTGTCCAATTCAAGTCAAGTCAAGTCAAGCAGGTTTTTATCGTCTACCATGTACACACAGTGTATAGTAAAAACAAAACAACGTTCCTCCAGGACCATGGTGCAACACAAGAGCAGAACAGAACAGCACAAAAACAAAACCACAAGAGCAAACAGGACAGAACACAAGAGCAGCAATACAACTAAACGAGACAAAACAAGACACCATTCAGTGCAACTGACAATAGCCACATTGAAGATAAATACAGTATTTTGACCGGTACTGTATTCTAGCAGCAGAGATGTACAAAGATGCAGAACAGAGTTTACGGAGTTTTCATGACAATTATTTTGACTGTCACGTGTTTTTGTGGACTTATTCTGAAATGTTCTCCATGGCTGAGATGTAGACTGTGCCCTGCTTGCATGTTGCAGAGAGCTCCTGACAACTTAAGCCAAAATGAGTTCAAGTTAAGGTGTTCAATTCTGCACACACAGCTTATACAATCTCCACAGAAATGCCCTGCCAACAGAACTGAATACTCTGGATCAGCTAAGGTCATCATGCCCAGTGGCAAGCATCAGCTTTTGAGGTATGAAGGCGCCCAAGCATTGGGCTGTTGAGCAGTGGAACTGCGTTCTATGAAGTAACTGGGCTCCACCCAAGTGTCTTTGGATGAGTTGGAGTGGTGTTTATGATTCTAAACTAATCATTCAGCATCAGTATCTGAGCTCACTAATTCTATTGTGGTTGACTGCAATCAGATCCACACAGCAATGTTCCAACATCTAGTCTAAAGTCTTTCTAAAAGATTAGAGGCTATTACTGCAGCAAAGTGGGACAAACTCCCTAATAATACCCTTGAATTCAGAAGAAAAAAGCAAGTGTCAAATTTTGAGGGGCTTATAATGTATTGTGGCGCTGATTACAGTGTAAGAAATTGATCTAAATTCTTGGTGCCACCATCAATCTCCTTACCTCAGACAAGTTGATTTTCTGATATGAGACAGGCAGTACATGGTCCCATGTGATTTTCAGAATCCATGAAGGGATGAAAGCAGGTCTCCCTCTCTGGGCCTCAAAATGACTCACTTGGTCTACTGTACGGTTGAAGATTATTTGAGAGTAGACATCTGATACATTGAGCCTGTAATATTCCTATTAGAGAATGAAACATAGAATAATTCAAATAAGTAATACTTGACTACAACCTGCAATTGTCACACATTAACACAAGTCACATGAGCACATGCATGACTCCCCCTAACCTGGTAGAACAATTTCCCATCTCCTAATGTGAGGTCAGCATCATCCCAGAACACAGCAAGCATGGGCAGACTTTCATTACCCCTGAAGCCTGTTGGGAACGGAGCAGGAAGCAGGAGCTTCTCATTCTCACTGACAGTCTGGAACTGGACCAGCCCGTTGTCTGAAAACTAAAAAGGTCAGTCTAAGTTGCCCATGTGAAAAATGTTTCATGCCATTGTGCGCTGGAAACTATGAGCTTCAAAACAAGAAAACTAATCCTGCGGTAAAGGTAACAGTATTTAGGCTTGTGTCAATTTTAAAATCCATTAATGCATTTGATAGATGATTGAATTTACTTTTTAAAATTACTTTTAAGACTTGCATACTTACAAATAGCCTGTCATACAGTTTGCCCATAAATGGAAAACCACCTGGAGGAGTTATATATGGAGAATTTCCATCTGGTGTCGACATTGGTAACTCCATATCACCAATCTCCTTTCCAAAAGGAAACAGCCTGCTCTCTGTGGAAATATAAATATATATATATATATATATATAAAATTAGTGCTTTTACATTTCCTTCAGAAGTGCCATAAGAATTTTCCTCTTTGTGCAAGTGGGTGATTCGTCACTGCTGGTTGGTTAAGTGAGTGCTACAATTTGACTTGGATGAAGTTAGCCCTGCACTTGAGTTAATGTTGTATTTGATTTGAATTATAATAGAAAATAAGCTGAAAATAAGCTCTTTTCAAAACATAGAGCAGTTGTCAGTGTTACAGTTTATGCAATCATAATTAAATAGTTCACAAGCTATCTCTAACCATGAGCAAAAAAGACTTGGTGTGTACACAGGATGTTTTTTTTTAAATATATTATAAAAGTAATTATAAAAGTAATTGCGGAAAATGAGTTACTATTTAAGGTAAAAGTAAAGTGACAGATGCAGCACACATTAAACAATTTTTTTGGTGTTATGACGTGATGTCTGACCATTTTGTATCAGCTGTTGACAGGTGGTGTTATCATCACGACAGATACAGCGGAAGGATCCCGCTAAGTTTATGCAACCTGTATCGCCATAGCAAGCACTGGATGAGAGACATTCATTTCGGTCTGTGCATCCGTGTGGTCCACTCCCGTTCTGAGCTGTAGTATCCCAGCCACTGGCACACTTGCATTGGAAACCAGCTATGGAGTTGTAACATGTAGCAGCAGGATGACAACCGCCTCGGTTCTGCTGACACTCGTCTAGGTCTACACATACTGGGCCTAGAGCTAGGAGACCTGGAGAACACGTGCATACATAAGATCCTGGTGTGTTGATGCAGCGGCCTTGTCGATGGCAGGGTGAGGTGGGTGAGGAGCATTCGTTAATGTCCTTACACTGTTTGCCATCCCCAGAATAACCCAAGGGGCACTTACAAGAGAAAGACCCTACAGTGTTCCAACATCGGGCCAGGGCATGGCACACAGCTGTGGCATTCTGACATTCATTTGTATCAATGCAAGTCCCATTCTCCTCATGGTACCCAGTGGGACAGGAGCACTTGTATGATCCAAGTAGATTGATGCACACTTGGTCTGCACGGCATGAGTTAGTGAAAAGACACTCATCAATGTCTAAGCAATTCGACCCCTGAGCCTCATAGCCAAACACACAGGGGCACATGAAGGAGCCAGCAGTGTTTATACACTGTGAATTTTCAGTGCAAGGACTTTTTTCCACCAAACATTCATCAACGTCTTGACAAATTGTACCATTCTGTATAAAGCCCTGATAGCACTCGCATTCATATGAGCCGGGGATGTTCACACAAGTGGAGTGAGCCTGGCAAACTGAACCATTCAGGGATTCTGAGCACTCATCTACATCAAGGCACTCTATCACATTGCTCCAAAATCCTTCATCACACTCACAGTAGAATGACCCAACAGTGTTGATGCAGGTCCCATTCATGCACTGTGGGCCCACATCTGGCTCTGAGCACTCATCTATGTCCCTACAGTGGGTTCTGTTGTCATTACTATAGAACCCAACCTCACATGGGCACAGAAATCCACCGGCTGTGTTGACACAAGTGCTATGCTCTGGGCATGAGTTATCCACGCATTCGTTAATGTCTTCACAGTGTGATGTGTTACCTGCGTACCCATCCCAGCACTCACAGGTATAGGATCCTATTGTGTTTTGACAGTCAGAAGAATTAGGGCACAGTGCCAGATCAGTGGCACACTCATCAATGTCCAAACACAGAGAGTTGTTATACATAAAACCAACATTGCATAGACATAGGTATCCTCCATTTTCATTCTTGCAGGTACTGTTTTCTGGGCAAGTAAAATTTCCCATCTCGCACTCATTTACGTCTTCACAGTGTGTCCCATTGTTCTGATATCCGTCCCAGCATTTGCAATAGAAAGAGCCCTCTGTGTTGAAACAGTAGGCAAACTGTGGACACGCTTCTCCTCCTGCCCAGACACATTCATCTACATCCCTGCACTGAGTTCCATTCCCATAAAAGCCTTTTTTGCAGGCACAGTAGTGTGAGCCCAATATCACATTGCACTCAGCATATGTGCTACAGCCATCAGTGGCATTTTCACATGTTGTCTCACTCACACAGGTACCTGAGTCATAGACCATACCCAAAACACAACTACAGGTGTAGGCTCCCGGTGTATTATGGCAAGTCATATTTCTTCCACAGGATGATGGTGACAGACACTCATCCACATCCGTACACGTAAAGCCATCCCCCTGGTATCCCTCCTGGCAGTGGCAGAAATAGGAGCCCACTGTGTTTTTACACAAGGCGAGATGGCTGCAGTTGTGGGGCAATGTTGAATTCTCAGAACACTCATCCACGTCCAAGCAGTCAAATCCTGACCCAGGCATGCCGAGTGGGCAGGTACACTTGTAGGAACCAGGGGTATTAATGCAGCTGGCTACAGGATGGCACCCTCCATTTTGAGACTGGCATTCATCAATGTCTATAAGTCATCCAAAATGGGACAGAGTCAGGGAAAGAGCCCTAAAAGTACTAAAAAGAGAGCTGAGCCAAAAGCAAAGTTGAAATAAAAGACTTATGAATGGAGAAAATGGCTTACCAGAGCAGTTTTTTCCATCGCCGGTGAAACCACTGAGGCAGAAGCACGAATGACTCCCCACCGTGTTCATACACTGTGCAAAGTCACTGCACTCATCCTTTCCAGAAGCACACTCATCCACATCTTGGGAGGGGAGAAACAAGAGGAATGAGAAAGATGGAAACAAATGTTATTCATTTTTTACTGCATATACAGATTTGAATCAGGGCCACATCATTACCTATGCATTCTGTTCCATTTTGGGTGTAACCTGCTTTGCAAATGCAGGAAAAGGAGCCTGGGCTGTTCATGCACACTGTTTCATTTCTGAGACATACTTTCTTCTGACACTCATCAATGTCTGAACAAATTTTTCCATCCCCCTCAAAGCCAAGGTCACACACACACTGGTATCCCATAGGTGAGGAGTAACAGAGCCCATGTGGATGGCAGGGAGGATTACACCGTTGGCTAGGAGGAGCACAAGTGTTATTGAATGCCACTGTGCCATTTAAACATGAGCAGACGTACATTCCAGGAGTGTTAAGACACACAGAGAAGTCGGGGCAGGTAGTGTTGGAGAGGGTACATTCATTTAAGTCGGTGCAGATGAAACCATCTCCTTCAAAACCCTTTTGACACTGGCAGTAGAAGTCGCCAGGGACATTGAAGCACAAAGCATGTGGGTGACATGTACCTTCTGCCGCACATTCATTCACGTCTACACACTGGGTGCCATTTCCACTGAAGCCATGCTTGCAGGTGCATGAGTAAGAGCCCTCTGAATTGAGACAGGTGGCATTGCGGTGACAGGGTTGACCTACTGCACACTCATCAATATCAGAGCACTCTGAGCCCTTTGTGGGCTGGCTAAACCCCACCTGACATGCACATTCATAAGAACCTTCTTTATTGGAGCACTTCTCATTGATTCTGCATGGCTTTTCCAGCACCAGGCATTCATTGATGTCCTCACAGACTGTGCTGTTGACAAGATTGAACCCAGAGGGGCAGATACAGGAAAAGGATCCCATACTGTTGACACATGTGGCCTTGGCGCTACATCCGCCATTGTTCACGAGACACTCATCTACATCTGAGCATCGAGCCACACCGTCCCCGGTGTAGCCCACCATGCAGCTGCAGTTGTAAGTCCCAGGAAAGTTGGTGCAGATGCCGTTAGAGTGGCATTTTTTGGACGAAGCACACTCGTCTATGTCTATGCAAGATAATCCATCACCAGTGTAACCAGGGAAACACACACAGGCAAAGGAACCAGGGAAGTTTGCACAGGAAGCATACTGACTACAGCGACCTATAGCACATTCGTCCAGATCCTGACACTGCATATTATTAAAAACATAGCCCTGGCCACAGTCACAGTTGAACGACCCTGCAGTGTTGACACAGGCCGCGCTGGCTGGACACACGTTGTTTACGGAGCACTCGTTAATGTCCGTGCACTGGAACCCTCCTCCCCGGAAGCCAGAGCGACAAGCACATTCATAGCTGCCCAGCATATTGATGCATGCCGCATTGGGGTCACAGTTGTTCTTCCCGCTACATTCATTGATGTCAATGCAAGCAAGGCCATTCCCCACAAAGCCTTCCCAACAAGTACATCGGTACGACCCTGGTGTATTTATACAATCAGCGTACATGCTACAGGTGTTGCTTTCACATTCATTGATATCCTCACAGGTTTTCCCATTGCTCTGGTAGCCACTGCTGCAGAGACAGCGATAGGTTCCCGGCATGTTCTTGCAGCCTTTAAAGCCAAACGATGCTGAGCACACACCTGGAGTTTCTGAGCATTCATCAATGTCCAGGCATAGATAGTTTCCATTGCCTTTATAGCCAGAATTACATGTGCATACATATGAACCAGGGTTATTAGTGCAGGTTGCATTCCAGTGGCAGATGCCTGGCCTAGTGCATTCATTAGTATCGGTGCACTGAAATCCATTTCCGCTAAAACCAGTCTTGCACCGGCAGTCTCGGCCACCCTCTCTGTTGGTACAAATTGCATCAGCATGGCAGTCTCCGTTTCTTGCCTCACACTCATTAATGTCCACGCACTGGAAGCCATCACCAGAGAAGCCATCAAGGCACACACATTTGTAGCTGCCTGGTGTATTGTCACAGCGTGCCCTTATATGACAATTGTGAATACCAGTGGCACACTCATCAATGTCTGTACACTGTATTCCGTCTCCACTGTATCCAATTAGGCAATTACAGGTGAAGCTGCTGCGTGTTTTGATGCACTCTGCATATGTGTGGCATATCTTTCCTATTGCTTCACAGTCCTTGAGATCTGCACCTGAGAATAAGAAAACATGGTTCAGTGCAGATATTTGAAAAGATGAGAGCAGAACAACACATTTTTCTAAAGATAAGACTTACCTACACTGGCGTATGTGAGCAAAGCACACAGAAATAGCAGTGGAGCCCTGTATTTCATAAGATATGGAGACAGATATTATACAATAGTGGTTTAGAGATGAGCAAAATATTCACAGTATCCAAAAAACAATATTTACCAGTCCCAGTCCTTTGCAGAACACATGTTAGTGTGTTCTCTGTTTCAGCTCTTTCATTCTAGACCCACAAAGTGCTTTTATATTAGCAGATTAATGGAATACACTTGCACTGGAAAACTTTTTAATCGCCAAAGACTTCCTGTGCATGAACTGTGCTGAATCTGGTTAAATTAGTGATCTATCTTGATGAAAGACCCAAGCATTTGTCAAAACGAGCCACCTTAGTGCTGAGTTTCTATAAGCTAGGCAGTTAAAACGGCAATATTGGTTACAGTTATTGGTCTTGTAAATGTAACTGTAAAGGTAACCTATTTTCACACAGAACAAAAGCAAAGGGGGTACAGTTACTGTTTCCAATTTCAAATTTCCAAGGTCACAAAAAATATGTCGTGCGAGACATAGCCTACAGTACAATGTGTGAGAAGAGCTGGCATTTACAGAACCAAAAGATAATCTCTGGGTGTGTAAGCACCTAAAGGAAGTAGTATGAGTCATCATTTTATACCCAGAAAAAGATCATTTTTCTATACAAATTCAGTTCTGTAAAGTCTTCTGGCTTGTTTGGCCCCTGAAATCATAAAATGTTTAGATAGGATTCTTCTATGATCTGAAACAATCTGGCAGCGAAGAGAGTCTGCAAGGCAGGTGTAACTGAAGTTAGCATCCATGGCTTTATGAATAGGAAAACTGATAACAACAATTTGAGATTTCTGATTCAGTTACATGCTGAATATCATCCCACCCTCTTGGCCTGAAGGTGTTGTCTAGCAGCAGAGTAGCTGGAATCTTTGCGCTCTTGTAGACTGTGTTAAAATATTTCAAGCAAATTTTTCATTTTGCAGAATCGCCATTTTTCTCTCATTGTCATGTGTTAAAATAAATCTTCAGAACTTCAAAAATTAATTCAGGAATTAAAAAAGAGCACATGTCTTCAGCACGGAAGGAGCATTTCACAATGGTAATTCTGAACATATTCCTTCTTTGTTATTTTTTATTATTTTTGTTGCTGCTTCTGTTAAGTCATTTTTTAGGTTTCCTGGTAATTTGGTTAAAATCACAGTATGTATTAACCACATCTCCATTTTAAGAAGTCAGACGTACTATTCAAACACCAAATTCAAATGTTATGCTATTATACTATTATAGTACATAGTAAAGAATGTAGAAAAGTGTTTATAAAGGAATAAATCTGTACAATTAATAAACTGAATTTCCAATGGTTTTATGGGTCATATTTCATGGAATTATTAATATTATATCAGTACATCTTGAAACTGACACTGAATAGCACCAAGTTCAAAACAGTTATTTAAACAGCAAGCTAAAATACATAAATATGTACTTACTGCATATCTCACAGATGGACTGAAGACTATTAGGCCACCACTGGGGCGGACAGCATTCTTTCTGACCGCTCTGGATGTCTGTGCTCCTCTCTCAGGTGATGTTGGCCCACCTTTCTCTCTCTCTCTTTCTCTCTCTCTCTCTCTCCCCCTCTCTCCTGAGACAGAACATAATGGCAGTGACAGCAGAAGAAGGGAAACACCCATATCTCCCTATGATTATGTTTTGTCCTCCTTGCAAACCGACCCACTTTGACATCTCACTTGTCCTTTCCCATCACGGACTCAGTAACAATGAAGTGTCATATTTCGTTGTTAAGGCATCTTGGTAAAGCTGTCTGTGGGGGGGGGGGGGGGGGGGGGGGGGGGGGGGGGGGGGGGGGGGGGGGGGGGGGGGGGGGGGGGG
>JBBPCX010000154.1:10850773-10878826 GCA_037974365.1 Hydrocynus forskahlii | reverse complement strand
AAGCTACCTGTAGCCCCCCCCCCCACCCCACCCCCCCAGATTATAGCATTTGCATTATTATTACCTTAGCAGCAATTTGGAATTCAATTCATGTAGTTTCGTAAACTCTGGGCTACAGCTTGATGCACACCTGTTGGCTTAACTTAAACTCCAGGTTATTTAGAAGTCATTTGTTTGCCACCAGATGTCGCTGGTAACTTTAACCTGCTAGAGACATGATTTAGTACAGATTTAAGCACAGATATAGCACAGCTATTTTAATGTTTGTTACTTAACTTTACGACTTTTAAAGCTTTAAGGCCTTCAAAGATTAAAGCCTTATTACAGAAATGCCACATATATGTCGCATAAACAGATTTAGACATGTATGTGAACAACAACATGTGACATCTGTATAAACCATGTATCATATGGTGTTTTGAAAGTTTCTTTGGTTTGATATTTTAAGAGGCATAAACGCCTCTCATATACTATTACACACACACACACACACACACAAATTATCCAGACAAATAGTCCCACACCATACCCTCCATTGCATAATAGAGCCTCCAGAGTCCCTCACTGTAAGGGTCAGACATTCAGGCCTGTATTGTACACTGATCAAACACAACATTAAAACCAAACTGATTGATGAGTGTAGTGTGGTGCTCTAGGCAACGTTTTACTGGGAGATCTTGTCCTGGCATTCATGTGCATTCATGTGGATATTCCTTTGACACAAACCACCTAAACATTGTTGCAGACCAGATTCGGCCCCTCATGGTAACACGAACAGCTGCCTTTTTCAGCAGGATAATACATCCTGCCACGCTGCACAAAATGGTTTGAGGAACATGACAAAGAGTTCAAGGGTTTGACTTGGTACCAGATTGTCAATCCATTCAAGCATCTGTGGGATGTGCTGGGCAAACTAATCCAATCCCACCTCGCAGTTTACAGGACCTAAAGGGTCTTCTCCTTTGACTGTCTGCAAAGCAGATGGAAAAGAATGCTGTTAATATTTTTGCATGTTTGTATTCTTAATCATGCCACAGCTCTTTACATTCCCTGCCAAAAATTACACATTTTATAGAAATTATATATGGAAAAACTAAAACCATCACACTTTAGTGAAATGCATCAACTAAATATTGTAAAGATTTTTCTCCCTTTTAAAAGGAACAAAGAGATACCAACAACTGAAAAGTTAGCACCAATGTTCACAAATCCCATAAATATTTAATACATTAAGTCATCTAGATCAATTAATGATTAAGTAAATGTTAGTTATTTAAACTGTTACTGAAGACAACAGGCCTGGTCTATCTTGCAAAACTACAGCTGAGGGTTAAAAGTCAGTTTGGGGGTTTAATGGTATCAAGAGAAGGAACTAAACTGAGAGATATGTCTTTTCACGTTGAACTGTACTTTGCCAACAGGCACATGAACCCATTAGTACAATGGGTTGTACTAAAGAGCTCAGTCACTTCAAACCTGATGCTGTCATTGGACAGTGGTAGACCATGCTAACTAAAACACTTGTTAGAGTGAAACTGACAAATGCTGAAGCAAGTAGTGTCTTAAAAATGTATTGTAACCTAATGACATCAGTCATTAAAAGTGGCAAACTGACTCTGAAATGAATATCAGCACAAGAACTGTGCGCCGAGAGCTGCGCACGAGCCTAAGTTCACTATACTTCTGGAGTGATGTAAAGTGTGCAGGAATGTGGAGTAGTGTGTTTTCTGGAGTGATGAATCATGCTTCTCTGATCTGGCAGTCTGATGTCCTAATCTGGATTTGTCACATGCCAAAAACATTATTTACCTGCTGGAATGCATAGTGCCAACTGTAAAACTCGGTGGAGGAGGTATAACAGCCTGGAGCTGTTTATAATGCTCTGAACTAGGCTCCTTAGTTCCTGAGAAATTAATGCTGATGCCACAGCATACAAAGACATTTTAGAGAATAATATGCTTCCTGCGTTGTGGCAGGAGTGTAGGGAAGACACGTTCCTGTTCTAGCATGTCCCTGTGCACAAGGCAAGGACCATAAAGACATGGGTAGAGGAGTCTGATGTGGAGAAACTCCAGTGACTTGAACGGAGCCCTGACCTCAGCACATCGATTAAACATTGATTGCTAGCCAGGTCTCTTTGTCCAGCATCAAAGAGACTTCCCTCATCAGTGCATCAGTGTTTGAATAGGCACAAATTCTTACAGATACTTTCCAAAATGTTGGTGAACGCTATCCCAGAAGAGTGGAGGCTGTGAAGTGGGGGCCAAATTTTATATCATATTTTATATTGTTCTTGTCTTCGCGTCTCTATGTATCGGTCCAGTCTTTGCATAAGCAATTTTCTCCAAGAGCAATAAAATGCTCTGATTCTGAACTCCATATTAATAGCCATAAACCTCCTGGCATTTGTCACTAGTGCTTCTGCATGGTGCAAAGTGTTTTAATGTTTTATGATGGTTGTAATTTAGGCCATAACCTTTCTTCATTTATTGCGTAGCCTGTGTAAAGCTATCAGAGTAACACAGGCTCGAAATTGCAAAGCCAGCTCTACTTCTGCAGAACTTATTCTGCTTATTCTCTCATCTCTCGGTTTGTTCTGTCTTGCCATCAGCCAATTGTGTTCTTTACTTTAATTAGTTGTTTGTTTTGTTTTCTGCAGTCCTTGCATTTTACTGTCCCCTTTTACTTGTTCAAACGTTTATCTTGTTGTAGTTGATTTTTACCCTCGTGTGGTACCTCGTGGGGTCTGTGTGACCCCAGCCCTGTTTAAACCATAGAGACGTCCCTTTTCACGTATTTTCTTGTAAGGCCTTCCTAACAATGTAGCACGCGGATGCTACTTTTTGTGTTTATCTGTTTATTTTTTATATATGCTTATTTACGTATGGGGTCAAACGGACCCCATAGTACCTTTGGTGTAACATAAGTATTTTTCTGTTATTTCAACCCAAGCTGTTCTGGATGTGGTCCCGTCAATTTTGAGAACACACAGAAACATGCCCGCTGACTATTATTTCATGTCAATTTCTTTGGCCGCAGTTTCTTGGCAAAAACAGCAGATGGAACGATTTGATACGTCTTTGATGATGCAAACAATTTTCACGTCCATTGTTCTAAAGAAAAACAAGAGGGTCTTGTTCCTGTCCACAATGCATTCCGAAAAAAAAGACAGATGAGGATAATGGAAAAGAAGAAATCAATGTCTTTTACACCAAGGAAAAGGGTGGTGTGGACAGTCATGATGAAATGTGCACCTGCACACCACAACAATGAAGGCCTTCTGTGGAACGTTTGACAGCGCTGCTTTGAACGCGTTTGTTATTTTCACTGAATGTTCCCAACTTGGGGGAACACAAGAGAGACAAGCGACAAGAGTTCTTGAAGGAACTGGCCCTTGCTTTGATCATTCCACATGCACGTCGGGGATTGGAAATGCAAGCAAACAGCGCAAGATGTCTAACAGGTCATTCGCAGTTGCGGTGTGAATCATATTGCAGTGATATAGTGTGTTTGTTACCATGGGGTCAGATTGACCTTATGGTACTGACACTGCAACTTTTTTCATGGTACCAGAGCAGGGTTTATTATGCATCACTTTGGTTGACTCCTGCTGCCTTTAAACATGCTTTATAAATAAAGATGACTTAAGCTGTCCTCAAACAGTCCTCCAGGCATTTTCATTGTAAAATTACTTTTATTAAGAGTACGCAGAAGAAATGTTGATAAAATAGCAGTTAGTGGAGTGGGACTGGTGTATGTGTTGGACTATGTGTTTTCCTTCAGCGCAATGGCCATTGGCTGCCATGTCCCAAGATGTGATATTTTTAATTGTGCTTCCCATTTTTCCTTTCCTTATGCCTTCACTCTGAGGACATGATAAAGAAATTCTTGTGAATAGTTATACTGTATGGGGGCTATACTGTGTGGGTGCTTGGAAAAAGCAGGGGTTGGGTGGGCACAAAAGCAATGTTCTCCTAGGGGACTATACAGCCTAAAACCACTATTGCACTTACTATTGTATTGTGACTATGATTTATAAGGTTGGATTTTTTTTTAAAGGGTTTTGAAGGATCAGTGCCTGTTACGTACTGCTGCAGAATTTTAAGCAAAATGCATGTCACTAAACAAGACATTTTAACATTTAATAATACATGGTGAATTTAATCTCTATTTTTCCTGATGCTGAAAAAATAAATAACTTGAATTTAATGGCCATTATAATTGGAAATGTAATAAATGAAAAGATGTGTGTGGGGGGGGGTGCTTTTGCACAGTACTGCAAAGTACTTTCTAATTCTCTCACAGTTCTCTTTGGCCTTTATATTACAGCTTTCCCTCATAATCACAGCCTGACCAATTGTACTTTTAAACTTTTTTAATGATTCACAGGCAGAGGCCAGTTGTAAGCCTGTTAGGGCAATATTTTTCATCTGTACAAACTTGGAGCTCCCACAGCACAGAATACGCAAACAGCATCAGTTAGTAATTTTAGTCACTTAATTTTTTTCTACATCCACCACCTGGGAGAGAGCAGCTGTTTCTACCAATATTCAAAAATATCTAAATTTCTGAGTTGTGGTGTGTGCTTACAAACCTGTGCGGTGAAGACCAGACCAGGCAGATGTTTTGTAAACAGGGTGGGTTACCCATACTCACACTTGATTATCATCTAAATGACTGAACCTCCTGACCCCTGCACTAAATTGAACATTCTGGAGGTTCACATTCTGTTACCAACAAAGGAATCTAATGTTGGATTTCTCTGTTCAATAAATGTAGAAAGACAATATAGTTGATGGTGTTCTTTGCTGGGCTCTCCTTATCTGTTTAATCTACTGTTATGATGTCTGAGATCTGATCACATTTTAGGTTAGCCTATTCCAGCTGCAATGGGCAAAGGCGGGGTACACCCTGGACAGTCGCCAGCACGTCGCAGGGTCAGATTTATGTGAAAATCAATACAAATAATAACATAGTGTCATTGTAAGTATAATGTTAAGTAAAATATTAGTACAGGGGTTTGAGGTGGTTGGTTATTGATATTATTAGGTATTGTACTAGGTGACAACACGATGACAATGTCAGAAAGCATGTCCTATCAAGGCTTGAAAGTGAAGCTATAATTCTAAATAGATTTTAGGGCTTTACTTCATTCCTTGTAGTTCTTTATGTGTCTTGACATGTTGCTGGGGAGTGAAACTTCACTGGTTGGTGTGTATTGTTTTATAGAAATGGGCTTGTTGATTTCCCATGTGGCATAAATCTATGTATCTGTCTATTTGTCTGTCTGAATATCTTTGTCGGTATAACTAACATTTACTACATATATATATATATATATATATATATATATTTTTTTTTTATTTTTTTTTTAATTTTTTTTTTACAACTTTTTTAACAATCATAGTCTATGTAGTATGTATATAGCTATACGAGATTAATATATATAGACTATACAGGCTAGTGGACAACTGTATTTCAGGGTAATTTATCCAAGGCTAGCTTTACTAAATTTTCACAGCGAAGAGACGATAATCAGATTCTTTTGACTTTTACTCATTGGCTGAAACTCTGTGCTTTGTTTGTGAGTTTATAAGCTGCTGATACAGTTTATACACTACAGTTTATGCACGGTTTACTCTGTGTGTTTTTAAAAGAGTACATTTTAGTAGACCTCTCTGGGATTTTTTATCCCTGAATTTTTACTGATATCTAAGTTAGTTATAGAACCATCTCTTCTACTTTTCTTGAGGGTGTATCCTGTCTCTGCTGCTCTGAGCTACATTCATCAGGTCTCCATGTCTCTTCCGAAACTGAGGACAGAGAGTGACGTCAGTTTCGAGGTTTGATGGTATCTCTTTGGAGGCGGGGGGGTGATATTATCTAAACATCAAAACCACGACTGGGCGAGGGGGGTGGGGGGCTCGAGTAAATTATCAGGTGTACGAGTTTCACGAGCTTTCTCTTGTCACGAACCTCTGAGTGCGTTGATATTTCTGCTGCAAATGGTCTGTTTTAATGTGTTTGCTCGTTCTCTCAGGCTGTAGGTAGCTGTAGACCAGAGGCAACACCTCAGTCGAAACTCGCTCAACCGGTTTCCTGCGAGAAAAACAGACGGAAAATAGAAACTCGGGCTATCAAATGGGCTTTACACGCGATGGGACAGATGCTCTTACTCGCAAAGTGCACGGTAACACACTAAACAGTGTGTGGAAACCGTACACACCCGGAAAGGCAGTCAGTAACGTAGTATGTACGTGAAATAGCATCGAGAAGTGTGTGTTTGGGACTCAACTCAGGTTGTGATCTCAAATACGTTTTTTTCCCCAAATATGGTCAGGCGGAAAAGCCGAACCCGTTTTCCCGCCCACATCCTGGTCTCACCTGACGTCACAGCTGCACATGTATAAGACTCACCTGTTCTCAGGTGAGGTTACAGTCGAGCAGCGGGTGGAGGTGAGGAGATCTGTTTGTGAATTTGTCCTTGAAGGAAACACTATTTTTATGTGGATCTGGCTCTTTTTCGCTTTGGATTATAAATCTTTACTGTGTTTCTGACTGAGTTCTTTGGAGCTGAACTCCTCGATTTGCTGTCATCTTGAGCTGGTCCCCTGTTGTTTGGAACGGGTTTGTGATTAGACTATTTATTTTGCCTGCAGAGTTCACATTCAAGATGAAATCCTTGGTTGCCTTGTGTCTTCTGGCCTTTGTGGCTGCTGCTTCAGCACAGTGTAGTAAGTGTTTTATTGTTTTATTGCTCTTGTAAATTATGCCATGTTTTCTCAACTTATCTATAAGGGATTGTAAAGTTGTAATTGTAGTTTCTCTGTAATTAGGTCTCCTATGGCTTTCCCTTCATTATAAAATGGGTTGTAGTGTTGGGGGTAAGAAACAAATGGATCTGGGCTCAGTTAGTGGTGGGGGAGGGTATGTGCACACCTGATGTTCTTTCAGAGTAACGCCCATTGGTTGCCATGTTCCCAGCTCACGGCCACACCTGTGGCTTTTGAGCACAATACCTCCTTTGGTTGTCCTTATTGTGGGGGTTGGAAAACTTTTCTGGCTCTGTAGCTTCCTTTAACTCAATTATTAACCCCACAGCTTGCAATAATTTGAAATGGGCAACCTGTGATGGAACTCCATGCACATGTTCAATTCCGGTCGGACAGGGAGAGAAGCAGACGCTGGACTGCAACAAATGTAAGTTCCTGATTAACTTTCTTTTTAACCTAATAGTCAAACTGTTTTTGGACAATTTAATGTATTGTGTTGGGATAATGTGTCTGATACCAGAGAAGAGCTGAGACACTGGGTAATCACTGAGCACCTGTGTTCTCTCGTAGTGATTCCCAAGTGCTACCTGATGAAGGCGGAAATGTACCGCGCCAGGCAGAATCAGAGCACTAGATCAATCGGTGGCAAGCCGAATGAGTATGCCTTTGTAGACAACGATGGGATTTATGATCCAGAGTGTGAGAGTGATGGGCGTTTCAAAGCCGTCCAGTGCAACAACACTGAAACGTGCTGGTGTGTCAACAGCGCTGGTGTCCGCCGATCTGATAAAGGAGACAAGAACATCAAGTGTGAACCAGTGGAAACTATGTGAGTGCACTCAGTACCATTATGCTATATGGTAACTGCCATGAGTCATTTCTGTGCCATCAGTATTTGGGACTGTGCATATGACCTTTTCAGGTGGAGACTTTAAGACTAGTTTCAGTATAAATTCATTCATTTTGGAAGACTAATGTGATCTTTTCTCTCTTTAGTTGGGTTCGTCTTCAAATGAAGCACAAAGCAGCAAATGGTGCTGTGGATCTTGCTCCTCTACAGACGTATGTAACTAGACTTTGTTCCGCTTTTATATGCTAGCAGGGTATAGTGGGCTAGTATTAAGGTCTGTTTTTAATTTCCCTACTACAGTGGGATAGAGAATGTCATCTTGGAACGTTACAAGATTGACAAGAAGTATGTGAAGGAAGTTCAGGTAAGAACCATCTTTGAACTGTCGGTCTCTTTATATATTTACAAATGTTTCGTAGTGAGTAGCTGTACTTAATTCTTGGTTGCACTTGATCTGTTTTTCAGTATGACAAGGATGCTCGTCTAATTGTTGTGGATGTCAAGAAAGAAGCAGCAGAGCGTGATATTGACCTCTCCCGCATGGCCTACTATTTGGAGAAAGATGTGAGTTTCTGCTTTGTTTTGTACTTGCTTAATTTAGCCTCTCTGGACAGTATTTTTATTTTTTATATTACCTTTTTTTAAAGGTCAAAGTCCTGCCTTTGTTCAAAAGCACCGTGCCCGGTCTGCAGCTCAAAGCTGCAGGTACTGATGTGCCTTTGGAGGATGTCCTGGTGTACTATGTTGACGAAAAGCCTCCCACCTTCACTATGAAGGCTTTGACTGGTGGTGTGATTGCAGTCATTGTTGTCGTCGTCCTGGTTGTGGTCATTGGACTTGCTGTTCTGGTCAGTAGAGCATTTTCACCTGTACAAATCTGGTAAAATGGACTGTTTTGACCTGTGTTGGTGTTGCCATGTGCTAATACTCTTTCTTTTTTTAGTACTTCCTGAGGAAAAGAGAGGCCAGGTTCAGCAAGGGACAGGTAAGTGCTGTAGCTGCTGGAATTACTGAATGGACTGACTTGACATTTTCTACATATTTTGATTCTCCTCTTATAATGGGTTTCCTTTGTTTTGCAGCCCAGAGAGATGGAGGCCATGTCATAGAACAGCCATGCAGCTGTGGAGTGCTTTGCACAGGAGGACACCTCTTGTAAATTGTTTTTAAAGCTGGGTTTTTTTTTTTTTTTAAAGGGAATTCAATGTGTCTGTTACATGCTCCACACAATTGTGAACAAAACGGTCTTCTACAGTTACCTTTTTAGGCTCTCTTTAGACAGGCAGCCTTGTCTTTAACTCCCTGCCAGGATAAAGATGGAAATTTTTAAACTTTGAACTGTCTAAACACAGCTAAATGTTTCTCGATATTTAAGAATGTCATTCTCCAAGTAAATATTCAATACATGTTATGTACAGTGTGTTTTTAATAAAATTCTCAAATGTCTTGTAACCAGAATGCTTCTTGTCTGGTATTGAATTTAATTTTGTATGACAAGTTTTCTGGTGGTCAGTCTTGCCTGTGGTGTAAGGGTATACATGATCACTTAATCAGGTGGGCCGTTAGATATGAAGTTACTGATCCCTGTTTTATTCCCTGGAATATACATTCTCTTGACCACTAATCTAGAGAATTTACTCATGACTTGCAGATGTATGGGTTGATTTAGAATTGTGACTCCAGAGATGGAGCAGTGCTTGAGGGAGTGTATTGTGGGGGAGGGGAAGGGTGGGGTCTTGGGCTTGGATGCCATTTGCTTTTGAATCCAGGGTTCTTATGCTGGCAATGGCACTTCCTTTACCTCCTTTCATTCTACCATTTTAACATTCAAAGAGTATTAAGTTCCTGCCCCCCCAAAAGTAGTTTTCATATGTAAGGTGGAAATCCAACTATTTGTCTTGTCAGGGTGTTTCTGAACATTTTAAACTGCTTTTCATATGGAACCAGGTGTCCAGTATGGTCTGTGAACTGTGAAACTTAATCCAGTGCTTATTCGGAGTTGAGAAAACCGGCCTTACTAGTTTTGTGCTCCTTCCTCCCTTTTCACATGAACTGTTCTCTGTTTGAGCACAACAGCTTTTTTTCTATACGGTTCTTTGTCACTTTTTCCCCTCCCTGCAACAAACTTGTAACTGGAAACCACGTGAGATTCCATATCATGTCTCTTCTTGCACATAGTTTACGACCACATCCACCATTCCTACATAGATCCCACCTATGTGCTCATGCTTGTGAAGCACATACTGCTTCCAGAGGCTCGTGGTGACGTGTTTTATCAGGACTTCCTGCCGGGAATGTATAGACCCTTTACATACCTCAGCTTCATTTTCACATTTATTCTAGATGTTAGTTTCTTTTTCAACTCCGTGTGAGCCACATTTAGCCATGCCATTGTGAAGAATCCATCTAGAGGTTTTAAAAAGGTTTCCCTGTGTTAATGTGTAAGGTGAAATCAAATCAGCCCTCTTCACTTACATGATCAGAGTGTTTTTATGGACATTAAGCTCATTTACTGACTGAAAAGGGTGTTCAACATTGACTGTGAAATCTACCCCAATGTTTAATGGCCGTTTCGAAAGGAATCTCTGCATGTGGTGGTAAATAATTAGCCATATGTTTTTCATATAGCCAAGGCACAACAGACTTCATATAATACCACGTTACACAGAGCTTTGTTGAAACACACGCACTGTATTTTGCGCGATCCTTCTGTTCAGGCAGCCAGGAAATGTCAGTCC
This sequence comes from Hydrocynus forskahlii, assembly GCA_037974365.1. Taxonomy (NCBI): domain Eukaryota; kingdom Metazoa; phylum Chordata; class Actinopteri; order Characiformes; family Alestidae; genus Hydrocynus; species Hydrocynus forskahlii. The sequence goes on along the minus strand of JBBPCX010000154.1, from coordinate 10,868,465 downwards.
TGGCCACACCTGTTCTCATGGAGCAGTAGGCAAATTAGGGAAACATTTGAATGACTCTTCATTCTTTGGTGAAAATTGTAGGGGCGTCTGACTCAACGTAGGTCGTTTTAAACGTTGTGACAGTTTCGTACATAAACATACTGAGTCATACTGATGTAGTATCCTTCAGTGATGAGACTCATGCACAAGGTGTATCGTAAAATGGTCGTTAGTGACGTTAAACATATTTAAAGTGTCCCTACTGAACTAAAAATAGATATCTACAAAAAGAAAAAAAAGAATAAAAAAACCCAAATCTGACACAGAGTTGAAAAACTCAGCGTAGCACTAATGCTTGCTGTTTGGAATCAGGTTAGACCAGTCTGACTGTTTTCTGTGTTAAATATACAGCCTGTGGCGTGCTACAGATAATGCCTGCTGTCTCCAAGTGTGAGCGGAGTACAGTGGCACTCGGTTTCGATGGAAATAATGTGTTAGCTTTTAACAAGCACTCTCCTGAATGGCTAACCTGCTGGTAAACTTTAACTGGCCCTCCTGAAGCACCAAAAAAGCTCTTTTAAAGACTGTGAATCAGGAGACTGGCATTACATGGAATTCGATTAAAAAGAAAATGGGGTGTTGCCCATCCCTGCTCTGATGTACTTCACCACATTCAAATGTAAACAAACCGTATGTAAATCTTTAGGGCTCTCAGCTCAGAGCTTTATTTGTTATGTTTAAGAGGCGACAACATCACTTCTTCCCTACTTTTTATGTTTTTAAGAAAGCCTTAGATGAGTGTTTAAAAAGAGAAACTATGGTTGAACAAGGTCATTTCCCAAAATAACAGGTATTACACTGACTCTTTGACAGTCTCTAACTGAATATGCATACATTTTTATTAAAAATAATAATAAAAAAAAGATGGCACTCTGATGGTGTTAGATTTACACAGTTCTCACATAATTGTAATTTGTCTCATTTCATCAGATGCACTGTTACTATATAATGTTTTTGGGTCATCATCCAAATCCAGCCGTGAGCAATACATCAGGAAATCTATCTGAAAAATTCTGAATATGGTTATAAATTAACATGATCGAATGAACATTTCAGAAATGCAGGTGTTCTAGAAGTTCTAAACGTAAGGAAAATCTGGTTTTGGGACAAAGAATGGGTCTCAAAACTGTATTAGCCTGATCTTAAGAGAACATACACAGTTTATGTGAATACTGTTATTACAAAAAAAGGAAACAGACATCTATTGATAATTAGATTTAACATGAAAGCTCTTCAGTGTTATTTGATGCGACATGATTGTGCCCAGTGTGGAGATGAGCTTTCATTAAAGTTAATAGATCTTGGTTAATAGATCAGCAGTGGATGTGAACTGGCTAAACACACTGATGTGAACTCAAGTTTTTGGAGTTTTGACTTTTTTGTTTACCGTTTAAAAGAAAGCATGTTTTAGATGCAGGACCAGAAGTGCTATTCCAGCCTGTAGTGTCCTCTTGAAACCGAATGTGAGTGTAATGTAATTTCCTGTGCTGAAGGTGCTTTCACATTTGTGAAAAAAAAAAAAAAACAACCACTCCTCGTTTTTCTTTTCCATTTTTTAATCTTTGCGCAACTCTTTTAACCTATTGTTTTCCACAACACTGCCTGCAGCGTTTCTAGTTCAGACAGGTTTGGGTAGCTCGTGTTGAGACCGCCCTTCATGCTCTCATTCCTGAATGCAATCTAAGCTGGGTTTCCATAGCAATAGAAGGAGGTTTGAAACCAAAGGCCAATCAGATGAGCCATACTCAAGAACAGGCGTGACAGACGCCACAACCACTAAGTCGCTACTATCGACGATACCGCAAAGCTTAGGCTCAAAGAAACGAGAGAGTTGAGTGTGAGATTTCCATTTCCATCTTCATTTCTCAGCTTTAAGTAATTCTCAGGGTTTTTTCTGCTCTGAGCTTGCCTAGACCACCCCACACTCTTACTCTCGAAAGAACACAAGAACAGTAGAAAATTCTTCTACAGAGGAAAAAGCACACACACACACACACACACACACACACACACACACACACACACACACAAATACATACACAAAATGGTAACTGAAAAATATGATGGTGTTTTAGCTTTTATTAAAATTAAATACCACAAGATAACAATAGTAACAATAATAATAATAATAATATTAATAATAATACAAATAAAAACAACAGTAAATAATCCAAATGACTTAAGACTTTAAGATATCATGCCCACGACGATCTATTATCTGTATCAGAGACTGAACCACAAAGTTCACTTTCATGGTGAATAACAGCCTTACAAATTACAGCAGCAACAAGCATCAAAGTCCTCTATTTAATATAGCGAATTACAAAAATACAAGAGAAAACATACAGAGACAAGGTCTACTTCACACACTTAGCACGTCACATTTACAGTTAACCAAAGTTAACTGCAAAAAATAACCCCTTCCTGTTTGTGCACTGAGAAAATACATGCCACTTTATTCTGAGTTCTGGTTTTAGTCAGGGCATGATAAAAGCTAGAAACTCTTCTTCCTTCTTTTGCTGTCTTCCCTCTTTCTGTGTCAAAATCTGGTCCCACCCAGAAAAACACACTATCAACACAGCTTTAGCCTTGATGTACCTGCTCCAGTACACCAGTCTTTTACTTTATCAAGCCAACAAATCTTATATCCACATGCAAACCCTCAGCATTACATTCACATGACACATTTTTCTTCAGTTCAAAACGTGTGCTTTCATGACAAATTTCGTTTGTAATTTCTGAGTTTGTTTGGAAGAAGGCCTGCTAGTTTTGGAATGTCCTTTTCTTTCCTATAGTCAGGTTAACAATTCATCTAACGGTTTTTAGACAGAGTACATGAACTGTTCCGAATAATTTATAGTTCATTTCTCCAAACATGTCTTTAAAATTATATTTACTTATGATTATATTTCCTTATGAGCAATGCCAGCTAGTGCCTGTGACATTTCTGTACTTCATCAAATCATGACACGGCCACACAACGTGACAAGAAAGGGAAGGTTTATTTTTTTTACACACACCAACATACTTTTTAAAAACAAACAAAGTTCAAATGCCAATCAGGTTTAAGTTTCTGCTACCCTCGCTTTAGCAATTCTTTATTATTTTGAAAAAACTGCACACATTTACATTTCAGTTAGTCAGATAATGTAAGCCTCAAATTAAAACCTGTCCAACAGGACAGGTGAGGTGTGGGAATTTCTTATTAGATAGTCGTCACTCTTGGCTTAAATTATCCAGCCTTCCTGAAAAATCCTGCTTTTGAACTACTTCACAGGTCTGGTGTCTGTCTACAGCAGTAGTGATCAGGCCTTCCCCTGGAGACTTTTAACCATGGGCGCTGGAGGCATTTTTAATGTTGGGGGGAGGAGGATGCTGGGGTCTATGTCTTGACTGTTGTCTGGGAGGGGAAACGTCTGTTGTTCAAGAAAAGTGAGGAAACTGGGAGGACGGTGGTGTTTGGTACTCAGTATCACAGCAGGGTGGGAGTTTTGCTGGGTCTAGAAGAGGCCGCAGAAGGAGATTTGCTGCGTTGCTCTCCGAGCTGGGACTGGTCCAGTAGCAGAGCTGGGGCTGAGAGATGGTGGGCTGCTGACTTCTGCTGGTGGGCACTGTTGATGTAGCTGGCCATGAGCGTGGTCATCTCCTGGATCTGATACAACACAATAATGGTTTACATGCAAGCAATAGCATGTTAAGTTCTTAGTGTAAGAAACTCAACTGAACCAAAATGTTGACAAGTTGACGCTACTATGAAAGACTATTAATTTATAGCCAGTTTACACAAATGCTAGCAAATTCTGACTTCACTGCAGCATACACATTTTCTCTTCACAACACACTTGTTCCTTTTTCTTGTATATCCTTTACCTGACCAGAAGTGCCACAAAATGTCACAAAAAACCTTTCAGTGACGTTTACATGTTCAGACTTGTCATGTAAAGAGAGATATTGGCCATTGTTGGACCATGGTGCTCAAACAATGTTGCTGGTCATATATGATATTATGGACAAAAGTATGTGGACACCTGACCATCACACTTGCATTAACTTCAAGTCAAGTCAAGTAGAGCTTTATTGTCATCCCATTTCAAAACCATGGGCATTAATAATTTAGAAGGGTTTCCATTAGATTTTGTCTTTGCTATTTTTTTTTTTTGGAATCTTTGCATCAGTAAAAAGAGTGTTTGTTAGGTGTTGGACGAGAGGGCCAAATCAAGTGTTCAGCTGGGTTGAAGTCAGGTTTCTGTGCAGGTCACTGGAGCTCCTCCACCACAGACTTATCAAACCATATCTTTGCAGACATTCAAGCTAATGCTTGGGTTTGCACATAGTGATCTAAGACTGTGTTACTGCTCAGCGAAGAAATCCCATGCAACAGATGAGTGTGCTGTGAGAGTTCGCATGGTCTACCGCTTTGTGGCTGAGCTGTTGTTGCTGCTAGACTCTTACAGTTATAGCAGAGCAGACAGTTCATTTGTGGCAATAGTGGCAAAGGTGCCACATTCTTTGCACTATTGCAAGCACAACATTTCAAGCTGTTGAACTCTTCGGTGCGACCCATTCTATGGCCAGTGTTTGTCTCTGGAGACTGCATGTCTATGTGCTTGTTTGTGTACACCTCTTAGAAGTGGGCGTGGCTGAAACACCTGAGCTCAATAATTAGAAGGGGTGTCCCCACACTTTTGGTCATATTAGCCAGACTAATACTGAACCACTGGTGTGCATGTCAGTGTAACTAATGACAGAATACTGTGCGTTTCACAGCTTTTACAGCAGACTATGCAACAGGCCAAGTGACCAAAGGAAACAAGCCTGAGGAAGAACACACACAATTAACTTTATATTTGCACAGGTCTGAGAAGGCATTAACGGGCCTAAAACTTTAAAAACAAGATCCTTTTGGTGTGCAGATGTAAAACTATGTGAACTGTAATAAAAAGTCAAATATTTTCTCTACCTTAGAAGGGCTCATGGCAAACAGATGCTTTTCGGTGGGCTTGTCTCTCACTATGTTGTTTCCAGAACTTTGGGACACCACAAGTGTGAAGTCCTGACGACAGCCTCCAAATGTTACAATGTTCTTATGGGAGTAGGACACCAGGATTTTCTGGAAAAAAAAAAAAAATCAAGAAAGCTGGAAGTACCTCATGTAAGAAGACATAACTTTTGTTAAGTAATATGTATCAGCTTAGTGTAGGTCGGAAGACATCTTCTTACTATGGAGGTAAACTCCAACACACTCAGTCCATCCTCGTGCACTGCTAGCCACACGTGAGTGCTCTGCTGAAGAAGGGGTGACAAAGGCTACGGGCAGAAGGAGAGGGAGAGAATAAGAGACAATTAAACAAGGAAGCACAACATGAAGCATACTACCATACATTTCTTTACATGAGCTGTGCACTCCCACCTCAGCCTCAAACAGCTTAGCTCCGAAGAAAGGCCACTTGCGAGCCACAGTCAGGTAAATCCGCACACACTCAGAAGTGCTCTGGCCCCTCAGTGACGCCCACCGAGCAGCAAGTTTTTGACTGAACTTGCTGGTAAATAGCAATGCAGAGATACATGTTAATGAATTACATTAGCTTAAAAAGCATTATAATGCCTCCCTAACACTTATCAAGCAGACCTACACAGAAATACCTGTAACAAATAAGAGATCATTCCGTTACATACAATGTACAGATGGCCTGTTAAGTAAATCTGCAACAGATGCATCACTAGTGTTTTCTGTACTATGCGGCATACCTGTCAGATTGGAATGTAGCTAAACTACAGTTCTAGGGTGTGAGCTGTAGCTCAAAGATCATATGTATTCGTGCATGAATTTCTACCTCAGCTGTTCCTCTGTGCAGGCTCGTCTGTAGTGCTTGGGGTAGAAGCGCTCCAGGACCTGTTTGAGAGACTGGTTAGATTTAGCCTGTCCAGAGCCTGAGCCAGCTGCACTGGAGAACGGGCGCTCAAAGTCTCCAAACTCTACCTGTGGATGATAGAAAAACAATCTAACTGAAATCCAAGCAGCATCATCATTATCTTTGTTTTATTTTTTGTATTCTTTGTCATAATCATGTGTTAAAATTTGGGGACAAAAGGAATTTAACGTGACTTAATCAGTGGAAAGGAACTATACTGAATATGCCACACACCTGAGCAAGTAGAGCCGACATTTCTAAGGCGAGTTCTTTGTTTACAGGGAAGTGACCCGCCACAATCTCCTCATTGGTCTGATAGGCCAAAAGCAGGCGCTCTCTCTCAGTTTCTCCTCTCAGCTGTTGACAAAAGTACAACCTGGGAAGACAGAGAATGGTAGAAGGACTGAGGGTGTTGAGAATGTTACCATTAAGAGCAGTCTAGTAGATTCCTCCGTTACCTGTTCTTGTAGGTGAGTTTCACAGTCCTGGTGTTCTCAGATTTTCCCGTGTGAAGCTCCTTACAGGCTTGCTCCCATTTAGATATTATATCACAAATCTACAGAAGCATAAACAAAACTTAAAATGAGAGCTCTTTTTGGAAAGTTTATTTTTTATATGTTCTCCATGATGCTAAACATTTGGTGAAGGTTTCAGTTGCAAATAGGATGCATTATATCTAAAAAAAAAAAAAAAAGTGTTATTTACAAAAACTGCCTTGAAGCCAAAATGTGGCATGTAAATGTAAAAGTGTATCTGATTTCCCATATGTACATATTGAGGTAGGACGTTCACAGAGAGAGGAAGTTTATTATTATCACATTACTTGTGTTAGTTCCATTATTGCTGTTAGTTCCTTATATTAGTTTGTGTAAACAGCTGGTCTACTGGAGGTGTGTGTGTGTGTGTGTGTGTGTGTGTGTGTGTGTGTGTGTGTGTGTGTGTGGGGATTAATGAGAGTCTGACCTTCAGACTGCTCTGTAGGTAGTGCTCCAAGTTTTGGCTGGTGGGGTCATCTGAGTAGAGACTAAAGCCAGACTGGCCCGTCTTTCTCATGCCCGTTTCCTGATTCAGACGGTTCTGGAACTCCTCCACTGTGGTAGAGGCATCAAAACCAACAACCTGCGAATAAAACCCACAATCAGACAAATTCGAAGCCTGGGATTTCCAACTGTGCTTCTCATTTATGATTAATTCATATTTCCCAGACCTGATAAGTGTTGTTGAGAAAATGTACAGGAAGACTGAAGGGCAGTGAGTGGTGGTATGGGTTCCTCAGTAAGATGGACAGAATCTCCATGCGTGAGGGCCTAGCCTGCCGATCGCCTTTCTGCTGGGTTCTCTCCAACGAGCGCTGGCAGTAGATGGCATACTTCCCCACCTCTGTTCTATAGTTAGAGAGGAAAAGGGTCACCTTTTGATTTCATAAATCAACGCATGTAGTATAGACTCAATGGTCACTTTATTAGAAAGCCCTCGTGAGTCTTGTGAGTCCATCTACTTGGCAAACAGAGGATCATCTCTGTTTGTACAGCAGCTTAGGTTTCATTGCATATACTGTTCATTCAACCTGACTCATACCACCTGACTCATACCACCTGACTCAAGACTTTACACTAGTAATGAGTGCCGGTGATATGTAAGATCAGGAGTGTGCTGTTGAATGTTTATTCAAAATGCAAAACACTTCAAATGACTACAATTATATTAAACCAGACATGCTCAACAAACAATCTCTCATGAGAACTATTCACTAATATAAAGGAGCATCATAACAGACTTCTGTATTAACTACATTACAATTAGTCATCTAAAACTGTTCATTAACCTCAGCAATAAAAACTGAGGTTAGGTATTACTGCCCATCAATATCACTGTATTTATTAAATACAATACTAGTTGTTAAATACTATATTAGCTGCATATATATTCATTTCTGTAAGACACTGAGTTGGTTAAACTAAAACAGAACGCAATGTGTTTGACTGTTTTTCTGCTTGTTAAAACCTTTTCACACATATATAGCCCTTGCAAGTGTAATCACTGTAACACAGATCAGTGTAGCATTAGACATAGTGTTGAGAGAGAAAAACACAGGCTAGAAATGCACTTTAATTACTTCATGAAATTACTTTTGAGTGAGACTCAAAAGGACATTTTTTTACATCCGCTTGCACATATATTTTGTTAAATTTAACAATCAAATTACAACACACTGTTAACAAGCAAAGTCTGGATATGTTGAAAGTGAGCAAAATGTATCCCCCTACAAATGGTGTAGAGGAAACTTGCTGTGTCAAATCTAAACCTATGAGTTTTAGTCATTAGACTGTTAGCCTGTGATCAGGGCTCTTTCTGATCACAGAAATACTTTTGGGTGAATATTTTTTTAGGAGTTGGACCACTCTTAACCACAAAGTAACACTGACACACACAGGGACCCAGGAACCACTGCCGTACCTGATACATTCGTACCAGGTCCGCACATACTGCCTTACTTATATGCCACTACCTTGTCAGCATCACTTATGAGAATGGTCCACTACCTAACTGGTCAACAAAGGTCCCATGGTCAGAATCTGAGCAGTGGTGAAATTAATAGGCTCAAAACTGTACATAACTACAAATATGTACGTCTGTAATTGTCCACCTATACAGTCGATGTAGAATGGATGAACACATAAATTGTCCACTGAGAGGAACTAAAAGGGAGGTACTACTAGAAAAAAAAATAGTGAGTGTATGACTTTCTGTAAGTATGTGTAGTCACCTAGAGTCTGCATGCTTTTTGAGGTGGACCTGAAGAAGCCAGAGGATGGGGTGTTGGGGCAAGAAAAGCCCTACACATAACGCCAGGAACTGCCAACCCTACAGAGACAAACATATGAGAGAAAACAAAAATAGCCTGTTCTGTTTAGAAACACTGCCCAACACTCCCCCTTGTGGAGACACTGATTACTTCCGGCTTTATCACTCTCCAAGGTTTCACATTTCAAAAACAAAGCACCTGTGCCCTCCCAGTTGAGTCATCGCTGTGATCTCAGTTCAAACTCCCTTGTGTTAACAAGCTACTCTGTAATAATGAACTTGCTCAGCTAATTTCCCAGATAACTGAACCAGCAGAAAGTGTTTGTTTGTTAGAACAACTACAGTTAATGGATGCTGGCATAGCTGGCATTTTCCTCTGCTTTCACTTTCCTTTTACATTACTCTTTCTTCCTTCTTTAATGAACTTAAACCAGTTTTAACCAGGCAGGCTGGACTTATAGTTATTATCATTTTATTTTGTTATATAGTTTCTTAAATGTGTGATCTTATGACTGCTATTATCACTGCATGATAACGAGTGCTGTCCTGTCAATTCATGACGAGCCAGTTTAGACGTAATTTTGTCTGAACACAAAACTTGATCATGTAATTTGGGTTGGACTCGGACAGTACATTCTCAGCTATATTTGGGTTTGAACCAAAAGTTCTATTGCTCTTATGAAAAGCTTTCAGATAAAAGATGTAGTGAACTCCATATTCATGTCCTGCATGGGTGTACAATATATGCCCTCACCTGCAGCGGGCCAGGCTGGCCATACGGCTGTCTCCTGCGTGTCTGTTTGATGAGCTGGCAGTAGATCTCATTCTGCAGCTCAGAGTGTGCGAGACACACCTGCAGTGCACACTGGGCCAGTGTCACGTGGTAGTCTATGGCTGGAGTGTCAATAGCCACATTGATGAAAAGCTGGCATGTCTGGGGCAGAGGTACAGTGCAGATTCATTAAGCAATGGTATAATATGTGTATGTTGTGTTTGAAACATAATACGATCACATCCAACCCTTGTATCTCTTTAAATCTGGTGATAATATTTCATGCCAAATTATTAGACCATTGCTATTGGTCCATTCGTAATGAAACAGTCACACGATGGAAAGTGCAGCTGACATGAGCTTAAAAAATGAGAAAGGATCTATAATCAAAACAGCACTTGGCACGGCTAGGCAGTAATCTGACCTTGAAAAGTTTGATGGCTTCAGTCTGTAGGGCTTGTGAGGGCAGGGTGGTGAGAGGAGAAATTAGGCCTTCTTTACTGAAGCACAGCATGGGGTGCCTCCACATTTGAGAGCCTGCAAAGGGACATTTCCTTAAATACATTTTCTCCGTGAATGAGGATTTAGGGAATGGAATCACTAGAAAATGTTTTTAAACCGATTCAACATTATCCTGACAAACATTCTTCAGTGACTCTTGGCTTTGATGTGCAGTTCCAGGAAAAACTGGCACAGAGCCTTTACATTATGTGGAGGTTCTTTACACGCACACATCTTATTTACAAAATATGTTTCTATATGAAACATGTATTGATTGTGGTTTTTCTGTGGCTTTTTATTTCAGCGCATATTTTGTGCCTTTATGTTTACGAATGCGTAGGAGACAGTCTTACCTGGGTCACCGTCTACACTGAGCAGTTTGCTGACCAGCTGCTCAAACTCGGTCCCCACCTGCCCCATACTGCCACCGGCTGCCACGGACAAGTGATATAGCCACGCCGCCTGCGGGCAACAAGCAGCATGGGAAAAAAATTAAACTTTATTAAACCGTAATTAAACCTTAAACCCCGGTTTTAGCTAGCCAATTTCCTTCCTGGTTGCTAAACTGTTATTATTTGAGCATGGCAACACTGTCAATCAATTACAGTGGCTGACACATCAGGATTAAACAGCTCTCTGTGAGGCATTTGTAGGTCAGCATAACAAAAGTTTTATACAGTATCACAAACAAAAAAAAAAACCAATTGAACTGGGAGAGCAAGTTAGGCTGCATTACAGCTTTTTCTCTACTCTTACCTTCTCATGCTGGGAGTCTATGAGCAGGTAAGTGGGGGCCTGGTTTAGGGGCTCTATGGAGATGGTGGAATGAGCAGACAGCCCACTCTGCTCCATCTTATTCTCTTCATCACACGACTGCTCCATTTCTTTAACTTGCACCTCCCACAGCCTGATCTGACCCAGGGGGAACTGAATAAAGAAAGTATAGCATGCATGAGTTAATTTACACAAACACAAACTTAAGGGTAAATATGTGATGGCACCAGAGCGTGGGGTGTACCTTGTCCTCTTGACATCTGAAGTAGTACAGCGTTTTCCCAATAAGTGCACACCACACCCGTTTAGAATAGCCATGCTTCACCTGAGCACAAATAAGATAGTGTTCTCTTATATTGAGATCACATCACAAAAAATGGCCCAACCTAAAATCGCTTGCTAGCACCTGGCCCTGCTAGATTTGATTCATTATAAGTTAACATTTTTATTAACTGAACTGTTCTGTTACATTAGCCTTGTGTTAGCATTACATCTTTTTGTAACCCAGTGACAATAACTGGCTGCAAGAGGGCAACAATGCTCAGAATGTAGGAGCACTTTTGAATTCAGAACTGCCCTGCTAGATATACTATATGGACAAAAGTATTGGGATGCCCAGCCATTATAACGACAGGAAATTTTCATTCAAATACATAGACATCAATATGGAGTTGGTCCCCCCTTTGCAGCTCCAACAGATTCCACTCTTCCAAGAAGGCTTTTCACAAGATTTTGGAGTTTCTGTGGGAATTTGTGTCCACTCATTCAGTAGAGCATTTATGAAGTCAGGAACTGATGTTGGACAAGAAAGCCTGGCACACAATCTCCATTCCAGTTCATCCCAAAGCTCTGTGTGGGCCAGTCAAGTTTTTCCACACCAAACTCATCCAACCATTTCTTTATGGACCTTGCACTGGAGCACAGTCATGCTGGAACAGAAAAGGGCCTTCCCCCCCAAACACAGTTTGACTTGATATGATAAAGCATTAAGCATTAAGCCCATCATTGGAAGCTAGGGGGCTAGTCCAGACCCTGAAAAGCAGGTTTGTCCCAATGCTATTATTACCTAAGTAATAAAATAAAAAAAATACTTATTTCCACACCATATATATATATATATATATATATATATGTGTGTATTTCAATAAATAAATAATTCAATAAATAATAATTTTCAGTCATTTTTCACCGGATGTTTTATTTTGGATGCAAAGTGAAATTTTACTTAATTTAGCACAGAAATGACAGTAATTGTGGAACCTTCATCAGGTGCCCTCTCATGGCTGGTCTGACATCAGGCTGGGTGAAGAGTGGACTGGCTGCTTTGACCCTCAGAACACACTTCAGGACCCTCAGCCACTCCTCAAGCAGGTTAGGAGAGTCTGCCTTCAGACTATATGCCCGCTTTCCCGTCACCACCTGAGCAGGACAAGCACACGGGTAAACACACACACACACACACACACACACACACACACACACACACACACACACACACACACACACACACAACAGCTTTTCCTTCCATTTGGTCAACAACTATGGTAAGACGAATGGGTATTTGTTTACAATAATAATCACGATGGTGTCAATTTTTATAACCCTTTCATGTTAGTAAGGTTATTTTTTAAACATTTTTTAAAATAAAACACTGCAAAGCACAGTATGACACTAGACAGTCCTTTGTTTATTGTGTTGGGACTAGTTCTGTATTGTTTGTTTTTATCTCCCAACTAAATGCGCTATTTTAACTTACTTTTGAGTTTATTGCTCAACATTCTTCTTATTCATGGCTTGGGTCAGACAGTTTTGCTGTTTTTGGGCTTATCATTGTATTTGGCATGGCAAAATCAGTGTCAAGAGACAGATTTCTCACAGGTACTCACTGATTAGCAGTATACTGCCCACCAGTAATAGCCACACATGCAGGGAGTACCTGAAGCATTTGTTTGCCATCCCCACGGGCGATGGTGCTGGAAGCACTGAGCTCAATTTGGCCTTGTGGTTTGCGGATGACATCACTCTACAAAAAAAGAAATGTAATAATTGGGAAAACACGCCCAGATTTCTTTATACAATGATCTCTCTAGCAAGAGCCACTGGAAACAGAGTATGAACATAAACACTCCCTGTACTCAAGAGACTGACCGGTGACTTGTAGTACAGCAGTTCTCCATCTTTCAGGACAAACCAGCGGCGCTTCCACGTCTTCTTCCAGGTCTTCACCATCTTTAGCAGGTAGCCAGACTTTTCCATCGGCTCCTGGGCCACCACAACATCAGCTCTTGAATGATTGTGAGTAAATGTGTGTTGCATTGCAGTTAAAACATTACATGACTGTGTGCGTGCGTGTGTGTGCTTCGTACACTCTTGCCGCTGTCACTGCTGGAGGAGCAGGTCTTTGGCAGTTTGTTCTCGGGCTCGGAGCACTCTGTATCTGTAGAGTAGGCATCTGGTGGGATGGCGTAGTCACTCTCAGATGCCATTGAGGACAGAGACACAGCTGAAACAACAAATTAGAGAGAAAACATTTAATGAAAAGTAGGAGGAGAGGACTGAGTGTGTTAGATAAGACCTGACTGTTGTTGGAATGTTGACATGATTTTTTTTCCGTTTCTGCTAATATGTGTTTCCAACATTATAGTTATTGGGGATTTGGGGGATTTTCTCCCTCTGTGCTGGACTGTATTAATCTTCTTATTAAAGTAGTGGTCATTTTTCTCCTGCTCTGATGATAAAATGTGTGTTAAGCTATGATAAATAAAGCTTTAACTCAGGATGGTCAGGACTCCCCAAGAGAGGTCCTGCATTTTGTTGGGGTCTAAAGGGTTAACGTTAACGTTAATACTTGTGTTCAAGAGATTAACATGTATTAGCATTCGTGGCATTTTCAAATTGGTCGGGTGGTTTGGAATGGGAAATAAAATCAAGTGTAGAAGAAATGAGAGTAGTTAGGCCTGTTGGTGAATGTATACCTCTCTTGAGAGAGCGGGGGCTATCATGGCTGCTGCCTTTGCCACACATGGAGCCAGAGGTGTATGAGCCGCTCTCCTCTTCGCCGGAGTTTGAGAGACATTCCTCTGAACTCTCGTCCTCCTCTGAGCTGGATGACTCTTCTGATATTTGACTACTGCTAAGCAACGTTGCCCTCTACAGGACACACACAAAAAAAACAACCCTAATGCACCACACATCCTTATAAACTGTTTAAAAGAAGTGGCCTCTAAAAAACCCTCACCTACCCCTTTGACTGTGGTGTAGACAGGTGTGTTCATGTTCCTGTAGATCAGAGATGTGTAGAGCATGAAGGCTGGGTATGAGGATGGGTGGGAGGAGTCTGGGTAAAGAGTACAGGACTGAGATGAGAACAGACACACACACTCAGAGCTTAGACAGACCCTACTGCAGACTGGTCAGACTTTTGAGATCTATTGTGTTATCTAGGCCTGGAGTGATGGCCATGTAACCACATAATGGACAGAAAGTATTAAAAATACAGTAAACAGCCTTATTTATCTACCAATATTGTTCATTAATGTGTCATGTGATGAGACAATCAGGACATACAGTGAGGAAAAAAAGGTTGAAATGTAAATACATTACAGCCAACACATTTGGCTTCAAATCTTACCTTTATTTGCTACATCTGCACAAGATGTTTCAGACAACCGAATTCCAGATTTGGCCACTGCATATATTCTGCTCTCCTGAAAAGAAAGCATTAATTTGTTTCGAAGAGGTTGGCTGGTTTGTCTTGCATCTGCACTGGTGCTATAAAAATGAATAATGGGCGAAAAAAATAAACAGAATTTGGGACTGCTGATGTCAAATGATCAAAATGTTTCTAGCTATGTGATGTAATTTGTATTTTAAAAATACATTAGCAAGCCTACTTAAGATGAGCTGGAACATACCTTCCAAATGCCTTTTGACTGAATGGGCACATGACTCTCTTTTGAACTATTTTTAACCATTTATTTCTCATGCAATATGTTTTGTTTTTTTGTACAGATTATTTTGAATGATATAGACAAGCCACTCTTTTGCAGTGCAACAAGTTTTGGAAGGCAGACAACTTATTTACTCTTACTTGAGTAATTTCCTTTATTATTTTTAACTCGTGTTGAAGTACATGATTATTACAGTAACAGTACTCCTGTTTAAATACAAATTAAACTGCAGGAAACATGGGATGCATGTATTGACTGAAATTTCTACAAATTAGGATTTTTGCTAAACTACCTTTAAGAGGCTCCGTACTCACCCAAGAGGGGAACCTGTGCAGTGGAGGAGTGGGGGGCTTGCTTCCTGGCACAGCAGCAGATGCTTCAGGGGTATTCTGCTCTCCTGCTGGAGCTTCAGATGACCCTTCACTGGTTTCCATCTCCTGCTCCTGGTCCAGGTCAGTCTCCTGAGGTTTAAGTGGGCGCAGCATGCTGATGGCATTGCGGCTTTTCCCATGAGCCGCTTCACTGTACAGCTGAGGCTGGCTCAGATGCTTCTTGGCTAGCGCAACACCAATGTTTAAGGTGTTGGGGATGCGTAGTCGGGGCTGCTTGGGGGAGGCAGGCGTATCCTGGGCATCCTGCAAGGGCGTTGGGCGTTTTGGTGTGAGTGCGGGTGTCAGGATGGGGCTGGGGCTGTTGGCCTCGCTGGAGGAGGACGAATTAAGGCACTGCAACTGGAAACGCTTATTCAACTCATCTGAGCAGACATCCTCAAGGTCTGTCTTTTCACAACTTTTGACCTTGGCTGTAGTATCTGGTCCTGGGAGGCAAAACGTGGGACGCTCTGTCCGTTGCAAGTCATCATCAAAAAGCGAGCTGCTGTCATCAGAGGCGGTCAGGTAGGCTTCGCTGGCTGGACGGCTGAGTTCCAGACCACCAGATGCACCTGCTTCACCCTCAGAAGCAGCGTTGGACAGGACGGAGGAAACACCACAAGACAGAGTGTCACTCAAAGCCTCACTCTCATTCACCTCCTCTGATTCAGTTCTACAACTGGGACCCCCAGTTTCGGCTTCTGGAGTCTGCTTAAAGCTACAGTCTGTGAAAAAACACCGAAAATCTGAATGACTGCATGATACCAAACTGAGATAAACACAGTTTTATCAAATGTTTATGACAACCCACTAGTGTTGCTTTCTTCAACGAAAATTATGACTAAATATCGTTGTCAACGAACATTTGTCACGTAACAAAAACGAGACAAGACGCAACGTAAATGCTGGTCATGTGATGATAACTATAACGAAATATATAATGTAATACTGTTGACAAATAAGAACGAGACTAAATGTGGTTTACAAAATAAAAACTATGCTAAAACGTCTCTTCATTTTCATTGACTAAGACGAGACGAGACGTTATTTCCTGTACGACAAGGAGGGGAGAAAAAAATTATTGGGACGCTCGACCTTAGAGAAGAACGGCATTACGTCCCAATACTTTGTCCATTGAGAGGCAAAAAAAAAATAAATAAAAAATCAGGTCAACACACTGAAGGTGAAGACTTTTACCAGTTTTACAAGTGTGGGTTTTATGGCAATGGACACACACATTTTCATTTTATTTGCACTTTTTAGTGATGTGATGTTATTTTATTCTTTTATTTTATTTAAATTTATGCGTGTGTACTTCTAAGTTCTAACATGTTTGGTTGGCAAAATAAATGTTGTAAATTCAAATAAGAGTGTCTTCCTTGTCTGGAATGGATGTACAGTATTCTTGAGTCCACAAGGTAACAATAATATAATAATAAGATAACCTTGTTTGAATTGTGAAATAGTTTTGACTGAAAGAAAATTTAGATTTTGTCTATTCCACTAGGTACTTCATTGACTGGGTTAAATAGAATTGCATTACTAACAAAAGAGACTAAAAAACATCATCAGTTTTCACTGACTAAAACTAGACGAAAATAGTCGTGGATAATTCTGACTAAAATAAGACTAAAATGTTCAGACTTTTAGTCGACTGAAACTTGACTAGACTAAAAAGAGTGTGGACGTGACTAAGACTAATAAAAACTAAAATGACAGCTTGACGCAAAGACTAGACTAAAACTAAAATTAAGACAGGCCGCCAAAAACAACACTACAACCCACACACACAAATTGGTATATTTTACTGTGCATTGTTGAACAGTATTTATATTGTCTGATGCCCAGTTTGCTTTGATCTTATGGTCCAAAATGTCTTCATTCTTGTGTAGAAGGTTTGTGTAGTCCTTATTAACGCTTACTAAAATGTGTCAAACAAGTCAAATACGCACAATTTCAACTTTATTTCAAATGTAACTGATATGGCAAGATGCCTCTGGTGACCAAATTTAAAACAGTCTGTTTTTGCAGCCTAGTTTCAGTATATGGACTGTTTGTAACGGTAAGTGAATTGTACATTTGAACAATGTAACAATGTTTGCACAGTACATTAAACTGTTTTTATGGATGAAAAGTGAACAATATTGTTTTCCATGACACTCCATGGTGGTTTAAATAATAATGCTAGTAATCGAGTAACTGATTAGGCAGTTTCTAAAAAATGTATGATACACTGGTTTAAATAAAAATGGACGCAAATACTTAAAGCCATCCTGAAGTCTGACAATTGTAGAAGTTCATGTTTTACAAAACGTTAAGATCATAATATACAGTACTGTGCAAAAGTCTTAGGAACCTATGAAAATTGTTTGAATCTGTTTATATCAGCAGTGGGTTTCTTTCTGCCAGAAAAAACACACATTAACATTAGAATAAACTCAAACGAACAAGAAAGCAGTATAAAAGTATCAAGATTTCCTTTTTCCTAAAAAGTTGATATTTTGTGAGCTGGTTAGAAGAACACAGGTTTGGTTTCAGATTTCTGCTCATTGCCTCCAGTCATTGTGT
>JBBPCX010000154.1:10822963-10847379 GCA_037974365.1 Hydrocynus forskahlii | reverse complement strand
AAGGGATGCACCGAAAATTCGGCCACCTAAATTTTTCGTCTGAAAATGCAAAAATTGCATTTTCGGTTTCAGCCGAAATGTATTTTAACGCGACCAAAACAGTGATGACGCAATGATGACGCAACCACAGCCTGCACGCGCCAGATTGGATCAGAGTCAGCATGTCTGCCGTGTGGGCGCATTTCGATGCATCTAAGAAACACATGCGGAAAGCCATTTGTAAAGCGTGCAATGCCGAAATTTCTAGAGAGGGTGCATCCACAAAGACTTTCTGAGTCAGTTCCTCTGATTGGTCTGAAGTGAATGGTTCTAAAGAGTCGCTAGAGTTCAGAGCCCCAGTGTGGCCGGAGTGCAGGCTGATCCGGGCGGGCTGCGGGGCGTAGCCCGGGGCAGAACCTACAGGAGAACAGCACGGTCTGGGTCTGATGTTCAGATAGAGGAACTAGAGCGGACCCGTCCTGTTTTTTCTTCATTTCGCGCGAGAGAGCAGGCGCACAAAGACTTTCTCAACGTCGGTATTAATTTATCATATTAATTCAAAACATCCCGATTGCCATGCAGAGTATGAAGCACAGAAGAGGCAAGACCCTTCAAGCACACCCACTCGAAGGGCAGCTGGTGGCCTAGTGGTTAGGGCGTTCGCCCTGCGATCAGGAAAGATCAAGAATCCGTCTGCCAAGAAAGTTTTCCAGTGATTACAGTTAATATATGGGCTATGTCAGTCTTTGTTTTAATACACTATTTTGTTATAGGCCTACAGAGAATGTTGTTATATCTTTCAACAGTTTTTAAAGCACTTGTTCTGAATGGAATTTGTTCATGTACTTCATTCAGGATATTAAAATGCACTTGAGTTCACTAGTTTTATGAGAGAAGGTATTTAATTGTATAATATTTCAGCTATCTTGCTTTTAGGCTATTCACGAGTGGGGCAAAGTAAAATATTTAATTTCGATTTTTATTTTATATTGTGCCTTGTTTGAATGCTAAATTAATAATAATTTCTTTTGGTTTTCGGTTTTTGGCCAAGTGTTTCCTCATTTTCGGTTTTGGTGGAAAAAAATAATTTCGGTGCATCCCTTATATATATATATTTAGAGAGAAAGAGTGAGAGAGAAAGAGAAAGAAAGAGAGAGAGGCATATAAAAAAACCTAAAACCACACAAACAGAAGTAAGAAATCACAGGCATTTGAAAAACCTTCCAGCTGGAGCCTCTAGCTCATGCTGACCATAGTACAAATGCCAGTTTAATCACATTTTTCAAAACAGTCCTAAGGCCACGCGAATGTCAAAAATCTCTTCAAAATACCATAATGACACAATATCATGATCTTCAGCACATTTTCCCATTCCAGCCTTCCCTCTGTAACTCACCATAACATCTGTGTTGTTCATCCCAGACAAATAAAAATGATGGTGGCACTAGACTAAAAACAAAAAAAGATATCATCTATGTCTGGGACTCTGAGTTACCCTACCTTGCATCTCACGTTTCTTTTTCTTACTTTCCTCTAAAATACCTGATCAAACGAATTAGCTGAATAACAAGCCCTTCCCGAGCTGAAGTGGGTGTGTTAGCCCAGAAAAAATGCTAAAATGTGTATGGCAGACGTACGCTATGCTAGATTTTGAATGGTAGGCAGAAGCTAAAGTCTAATCTTATGAGCCAAAACATATAATTAATAAAATTCATTTAAAAATGCGTAAATGACGGCTATGTCTTCACCCAGTCAATCATTCTCTCTCTCTCTCACACACACACACTAAATGTTTGACTAGGTAACCTGCAGGACCAACTGCAACCTTCAGGACCAAGGAGGAAACAGATCATCCGGTTATTTATTAAGAACAATGAACAAGTCATTATAAAAATTAATAAGTAAATACATATAAATGTGGAAGCACCTTGGTTTATTTAGCCTTTTAACGCTGAGGCGGAAAAGCACCTATTTCTGCTTTGTAGTTTACTCTTCTTCCTCAACATCCTAATTTCTCAATGCTGCTATTTTGACATGTAAAGAACGACACAACAAGATAACAGAACAGAAATGTGTTCGTTTAATAAAGTAGTATATATATCAATGTAAGCAAAAATAGATCAACAGCACGCAAATATATCAACATAAATATGCTTTACAGTTCATTTGGCTTTTATTGTCACTCTGACAAAACGTATCAGTAACAGTTTATAAAGTAAATCCATGTGTACTAATCTGAGTTAACTTTTTTAATCGTACCACACAAATGTAGAGTTGAATTCGACAATATCCCTCTTGTAGGGCACTCTCCCTCCCATTATTCTGGCACACAAACACTTCACACATTCCTTGGCTCAAAGTTGCGGAAAACCATCAAAGACAAGTGCTTTGGATGGATCTTTAAAAGCCACATATGGGAAAAAGAGGTCAAAAGAGCGTGAGCTGTGGTCATAGAACACACTGGGCTTTTGTCACTGTCTCTTGAAAATGGCAGGCTTCCCACACTCCACTGGCCATCCCTTACACCATCAGGCCTGGCATCAGGAGCTCAATTATTGGGGCAAACCCCATCAATCAATCATCATTCCTCACTAACCCCCTGTTTTGTAAATGGGACTCTAGAAGCAGGAAGTGTTCACGATTGATTATCTCCAATATTCAAATGTTACATCAAATATAAACAGAATCATTATTAATACATTTTCACTGTGAGGA
Source organism: Hydrocynus forskahlii (assembly GCA_037974365.1). Classification (NCBI taxonomy): domain Eukaryota; kingdom Metazoa; phylum Chordata; class Actinopteri; order Characiformes; family Alestidae; genus Hydrocynus; species Hydrocynus forskahlii. The sequence goes on along the minus strand of JBBPCX010000154.1, from coordinate 10,844,685 downwards.
CTATTGTATGTGTTTATGATGTTTGTTCTATTCGGGGACATTACATTGTTTATATTTCCCTTTCATTGTTTTGACCACAGCTTCCTATTCAGCTCCCATTCAACTTCCTATTCAACAATGCCCAACATAGATTGGAAGCCATTGCTCCTAGCCAGAGCTGAATAACACAGCTTAAATCTCACTAGTCAAAACAAGATAGAAAGCATGGCAACTAAAGCAACTGAACCAAATATTCTAGCCAATTTAACACCATTTAGCCATTTAAAACATATCAGGATAAAAAGCAACTTTAATCTATAAACCTAAAGAGAACTACCAACACTTACCAACAAGCAGGGACTGAAATTGACAAATACTGTAACTTACATTATTCGGAGTTAAGCTATGATGTGATCCAAACGGTAAGTGCTCCGAAATGACTTGACTTGGTGGGTATGTTTACAGGAATTTTGAATAGTGCAAATGCATGAGGTGTGTACTAACAGTGCTGTTGCTTTTCTGAGCTGGCACTGGACCCGTCAAAACCTGAAGGCTCTTCCCTCGGACAGGGACACAGCCGAAGGTCAGGCTGCTGAGCCGCTGTGCCTCTCCAGGCACAAAATACTCTCGTCCATAAACTACCATGTGAACGTTGATCTGATTCTAACCATCACTTAGAATCAGAATCAGAAACAGAAAACTTCATTTATCCTGGAGGATATTGCTTATGATATGACTGCACAGACACACAGAGACAAGAACAATATAAAAGTCTAAATAATTCCAATAAAAACTCAGCAGAATATACTCAGTATGAAATACACTATACTACATACACAAAATAGTTAGGTCAGCTATTTTTGTGTATATAGCATATTTTTGTGTATAAAATATAAGCTATTTCAGATGGCAATGTTGTCTGATTTTTGAAAGAATTACTAAGCACTTGAAAGAATTAATAGCCTTGTAGTTCTTTCTTAGCTAAAGAAAAACAGGACAATGCTTCTAAGACAACATTTTCCAGGAGATTTGACTCTTTCCTCTCATTTTCCACCTCAACTGTTTTCCAGGTTTTCCAGGATACGTAGGAAGGGTAAAGGATAAAGGGGGCATTTGGCTGATGCTCTCATCCAGAGCGACTTACAATAAATTAGTTACAGGGACAGACCACCAGGAGCAACTGAGGGTTAAGTGTCTTGCTCAAGAACAGAAAGTGGGGGTTCGAACCTGCAACTTTGTCTTTGGATTCACAGGTAAGCGTTTTATTCACTAGACTACTACCACTCCAGTAAGATGGCAGCACAAAGTACTAGGCCTTTCGTCACTTTGGAGATATTAGACCACTGGAACAGGAGTTCTGCTCGCTGTATATAATGTCTATCTGATGCAAAATCTGTAGGTTTGAAGGCAATTCTAGCAGAATGTGGTATGTATTAAATGGCGCAGTTCACAAAGACAAGTTTAAAAGGTTGATTTCATTACATGAAATTACATTAATTGCACTGAGTTGGAACACACACAAACACACACACACACACACACACACACACACACTCACTCATTACTTCATCTGCAGGAATCAGCCAGCTTTTAGTGGGCAGGTTCACAGACAAATAAGAATGAGCCATGGGCCTCAATGTACAGATATAGAAGCAGGCGGAACAGCAGCGTAATTACAGACTCCACCGAGTCCAGATGTAGGAGGACACAACAGCACTCAACTAGCAACTGACCACTTTACCCACCGCTAATGACAGGAATCAAATTATATGACTCTCATTGGTTGAAAAGGCCATCATACATGTAAACAGGCACTGACAATAAATAAATAATTTAACTCTTAAATAAATGACTCCTGAATGTACTGTCTAAGCAATAAGCCAGCCCAAAATGTGTGTCAATCTGGCCTTCAACATACACAACAAGCAGTTTACAGATAAGATGCCCCAACTGTAGTATGTTGGCTCAAGTTACCTTACTGTGGAATATTACATAAAGACCAATATTTTCTTTCAACAAGTGCATATGAAAAGTTATCAGTTGTGAGCTTTACCACTTTACCACTTTCTACCACATTCAAACCCTACTTCTTTCATTTAAAGTGTTTCAGCAGTGATTACATCCGTACACAAATGGGTTCCCCTTCTGATTCTTGGTTCCTGCAGAGGTTTCTTCCTCCAGATTTAGGGAGTTTTTCCTTACCTCTTTAGGCACTAGGGGCTCTGACCTGGATTCTGTGAAGCCACTTCGTGACAGCCATCAGTTGTAAAAAGTGCTAGATAAACACAATTGAATTGAACCAGGAGCCAGCTGAAAACTTAATAATTAATTAGTTGTCATTTTAGCTACCAAAATCCAAAGCATATATCACATCAGAAACTCCACAGATACTGCATTAGGAAAGTGGGGCCCTAATTAGAAATTTGATTCCCTTTTCTAGCTGACAATTTTCAAACATTGAGCATAATTTGCATACATGTAGTAATTGTCATAAAATGATAAATATTGTCAGGTAGTGGTAAGTATGTTTTTTTTTCCCAAATCACAGACAAAACATGCTGTTCTAACTCCAAGCCAAATATGGAAACTCGTCGGGCAATTTCCGGGGACCCTACTGGTATATCCTTCATGTTCTTAATGTCAACCATAATTCTTTACGCGCATGGCTGACCCAAAGAGAATGCCATGAATCAAAACATGTTCTTTGAAAAAACAGTAAAAGATGCCACAAAATTTATGGCGTACATACACAGTACGTAATAAAAATAAAGATAAAGACACAAGTAGGACCATGCTTCTAAGGACCCACCTTTCTCAGCTGTGGGTCTAGCTTTTGGTATGTAGTCTGTGTCTAGACCGCTTTATGCCACTGGACAGGGCAGGTCAAATGTTACCATTCATCCTATTTTATTCACACAGTGCAATGGGAAGCTGGTGTTTGTGGTGTAAGATGATGTACAAACAATAAAAATATACAAAACAGGATTATAATGAATAGGTTTATAATGAATATAAATAATAAATGATCAATATAAATCCACACATGAAAATATAGCTCCCACCCACAGCAGTAAGCGAAGATGGACAAATATCAGTTAAACATGAAAACAAACAACAACAAACCTTCCGTCAGTATGTGTGTCAGTTATGCAGTTACATATAAAGCTAAGCTCCCCTTCACATCTCTTTAAACCACCACTGCCACTGCCCCACCTCTCTGGCCCCATACAGGCCTGACTACAGCCAGAATCTCCATTCCTAGCATTCCAGGCTGGGCTGCGTGCGGCTTGCCCTGATGGAGCCCCGTTCAGCCGGGCCAGCGCACAAAGGCGGCCTCTGTGACAGCCTGCACAACACTACGGCTCCAAATTCCCCTGCATCACCCCGCATCCGCGCACAAACATCATCTTACACTCACGCCTCGGTATGCGGGGTGGGGAAGTGGTAACAGTATTATTCAGAGCAAAACTAACGAAGCTCGCTTCAGACATCACATAGCTTGGTTCCATCAACAGCACTTGTGTGAATGAATAACAGGTTAAATTACATTTTTTGCTAAACTCTTCCTTTTGTGCCGACCAAACCTTTTTTTCACAGGCTGTGTTATTTTATCACCATGTACAAAAATGTGGTACAACCATATACAGCACCCACAAGGAAAAGATTAAGGTGAATAGTACAGTGTTACCAAGGACCCACCTTTCTCTGCAGTTATGCATCTACATTTTTACATTTTTTAGGTTGTATAGTGTACATTTTATACTGTACTGTTGGTATAGCATTTTATTCTACTCTATTGTTTTCTTAATTTTTGCTGGTCTTAACTTTGTACGGTCCACTTTCTGCCACGCAAATTTCCCACTTGTGGGACCGACAAAGGTTTATCTTATCTTAACATAATGAAACATGCTATGATGTTTATTAAACGTATGGTGTTTAAATCAAAACTGTGGCCGCGGCTGAACAGCAATTGCTGTCACAACACCAAAGTGAGTAGAAGCTTGTCCAAACAGCTTTATGCTCAGTTGATCCCGGCTTGCTGCGGCCACCACCCACACAAATGTGGAATCAATCTGGGTGTGCCAGGCAGGAAGAAAAGCAAGGACTAACCGAGAACAGATTCCCTCAGTTTTACACTGCCCTCAGTGCACACATTCGCTGTATGTGCATATGTGATCCCTTATAAGAAACAAGTGTCCCTAGGGTGAAGAAAAATATGAACATTTTGACGCCCCCCCCCCAACCTGGACAAATTACAGAAAGCACACACCTAAGTTCTCTTTTCATTTTTGCTAAGTGCTTCTAGTCCTAAATGTGCTTTTTGAATGCGGTCATAATGAATGCAAATTTAAGAAAAGCAGGACCACACTGGTGTTAAGTATTTAATTATAGGTTTATGTGATAAACATCTGTTTTGAATGTGTTTCAGCGGATACCAAATTACTTCAAATGTTCTTCCTGTCTCAAAACCAGTGCATGTTGCTGTTTCATCAACAAAACCAGAACTTGTTGATGAAAGATAACCACTGGGCACTCAGCGCAGTTGCACATCATTCTGACTCAGCAGGAAAGGCACAGGCTGAGAAATAGCAAACTGAAGATGAGAAAAGTTATGACCTATATCTCTCCTTCCACTCTGAAACATGATGTGTGTATGTGTGTGTGTGTGTGTGTGTGTGTATGTGTGTTTGTGTGTGTGTGTGTGTTGACTCCCCATATAACACGCTCACTGTTTACAGACCCAGGCATTTCCTCCCATGGGCATCTCAGTGATTACAGGATGGTTCATTTTCTGTTCTGCACCCCCTCTCTTTCACTCCCTCTCTTTTTTCATATCCCAGTCATTCGTCCTCCTCCTCCTCCCCTTTACTATTTCATTTTGTCACTTTCTCTTTCCCAGTCAGTGCTCTTCTCCTCTGTTCCACCTCCTCTGATAAGCTGTCTGATTTGTGTTGCTGCTTATCAGCCTCATGGGAGACCATTTACCATTTACCAGCATCCCTAAAGTGCATTCAGAGTCTTTCACAGCACGGCATGTAACAGTAAACTGCAAAGTGATCCAGAATCTGCTCTGGAAACGAAACTCAAGCATTCCTATTTAAGTATTTGTAGTTTTGTCCCCTAACCCTAGTTTCAGAGGCATATGGTAACCACCGTGTATGGTGAGTTAAAAAACACTGTTCTTCTCTTCAAGTCTCTTCAACACGGTCACTCAGCCTATTATGACCGGGGAAAGAGCCATATGGCCAAGTTGAAAGATGTTTATTTTTCACGAACAACCACTGAGGGAAAACTGATGCACAGACGTAGACTTACATTGCTGTGCTTTGCTCATCACCTCACAGAACACTAGTTTTTAATACCAGAAAGTAGCTTCTTACCTCTTTTACATAAGAACAAGCAACATAGTACCACCTAGTACATAAATGTTACGTGCATAATTTGCATTTATATACAGTTTTCTGCAACAAACATAGATGTTTTAGATCTAGATGAGTTGAGATATTGATCATGTTTAGATATTGATGTTTTGATGGTAGACATTCTAAATGTGATAAATCAGTTGTACATGCTGGTATCTCTTCTAATTGGGGACCTGCATGACTACACAGCAAAAAATGGATAACATTGCCTCATGCATTGAGCTAAATACACATTATGTTTAATCAGGCAACAATATGCGAGTTTGCCCATGGCCAACAAGTCCCCAGCCAATGGGATGATCACTAATAACAAGAGATATTTTACAAATTAGCTCACATGAGTGGCTCGCTGTAAAGAATGGCAGAGGTCAGATTAGGACCAAAGTCATCAAAATTGTTGTAAGTCACTTCACACTTTTACTAGTTCTGATAGTGACAGGTAATTACTGCAATTATTGGTTACTCAGTCAATATTAAACATTGATTTTCCCTATTAGAACTGTAACATAGATCTTAGTTACTGCTCCTAAATGACATCTTGAAACGAAGAAAACAATGTGCCACAATCATTAATCAAATAGGATTTCACTTTTGCATTACACTTGCCAGCTTGCCAAAGCCATAATGACGCTGATCCTGAAAAACAGTTTTGAGAACTGACCACATTTATGCCTGCTCTCAACACGCCTATAACACTGACCAATTGTGGTTTGGCTAAGACTGGAATTACAACTGCATTCTGGCTGCTCAGTTATCCATCTACGCCTTATCTCTGACTGAGAGGGCAGGTGTATATGGGTGTATATGTTTCAGCTATGCTTTTGCTTCGTGGATGTGTAATGGATTGTGAAAATATGAGGCAGAAACACAAATCTAAACAGCAAAAGTTCATCGTAAGTGCTTTCTAACTGAATCCTGGCTGAAGAAAGCTGGCTGAAGTATATGCAGACTCTCACTCGTTTTCTTTCACATACTAGGGTCCATCTCAATTCAGCAAGTCTATGTAGTTTGTGCTATCCCAGAATGCAGCAGTCCGGAGCCTTGTGGTCAAGCGTCTGTTTATATTAACCTCTAATCAGCTCTCCCCAGAGACAGACCAAAAGAAGTAGGCCATAGAGTGCAGAAACACACACACTGACCGAGAGAGTGAGAGCCAGAGAAAGAGACTTGGCTGCAACATGCCAAACATGGTAAATACTTTAGTAAGTAGCTGCCTGCTTCTCCAAAAAGAGCTATGTGTTGGCTATGTGACTGACACAAATTCAAGTAGATTTTAATGGATGACGAGATTACATACACAGGACTAAAAATGGGGGAGCCTGCAGCAAGCAGTGGGACGCTGCAGGAGGACACCACAGACACACTAAATCCACATTGCTCCTCTGTAATTAGTTTAGTGAGACATGGGGGGTTGTAGTTTTTTACTTACTCAGCATGGGGTTAAATAAAATGACTTTTAAAGACCCAGCTAGACGGTTATTCAGGCAGTTTGAGCAGAGACATAGAGAGGAACTTACAGAGGGAGACAGAGACACAGAGAGGGAGATAATAAGTTGTATGATAATGGGAAATAGGGCTGCGGAATTTCATTGACGCATCATGAAGCATCGGCCTAGAGGTGCATGGGTTTTGGAATGCAAGAACGGGCTCAAATTAATAAAGTAAGAAATAATTGCCAATTGATTTTAAAATGCTATCTGATCAAATAATCTAATAATGTTAAAATAATCGATTATAATAATATGCATTAAGCATGTATCATCATTATTTCATTTTCATTATTTTTGTATGATGACCCCCCCCCCAAGAATAAACAACCATGGTACTTTTTATAAGATAAGCTGTATTCTGCTGCTGTGTACAGTGTATTTTTTAAGAAACTTTTTAAAGAAACTGAACTAATTTGTGGTGAAATTTGAAATGTCACAATGCATGGAATTCCAGTTTATTCTTAAAAAATTACAACCGAACTGAAATGTTATGAGATTAGAAATTTACACTGATAATGGTGCACTAACCTTTTCTGCTGTGAGCTCCCGAATCACACTCATCTGTCCTCGGAATTTGAAGAGCAGAGTTTCCAGGGCCATATACTTCTCCTTCCATTCTCCAGCTGCACCCTCATCTCCCTCTGCCATGCTGACAAGACCCTTTCAGTTCTGGCTAAACAGCAGAAACAGACAGTCACACAGATGAACAGATGTCCTTTTGCAATAAAAGGAAAATAAAAGCATTTCTAATGGCGAATGATTTCTGAGAGCTGCAGCAATTTGTAAGTTGAATAGAGAAACTAAATAGCCTCATGGTGTTTGTGTTGCACAGTATTTAGAAAGTTATGCTGCTTCAGTACCATGGTGTGGCAAAATAAACTTTCTAGTAACTTTATTCTTTCAGTCCTTTATTTAAATAGACTAACATCACGTTGTACTCTATAATAGGTGAACCGAAGTGCACATGCAAATATCATATGTATATGTAATGCTTGAAGAGTTTGTGTAGCTAAAAAGAGAATTAAAAATCAAAGAAGTTAAGGATGCTATAATATGGACAACGTTGGATGTCCAGACAGTAACTGTTTTTAATGTTCTGCCATTGCGTTATTTTGGTATCAAGCATCGTAAAACTGCCCTCGGTATCAGGATCAAAGTCCAACTTTTACCATCATAGCAACTCTGCCTTAGGACAGACAGATTTCTGTGCGAAAACATCTTTTACCATACAAAAGCCTCTTTAGTGTTTCAGAGCTGGGCAGCGCCCCGGACAGACTGACCACGAGCAAAACAACCCTCCTCAGCCACCATCACACTTTTCCACTGTACGCATTTCAGTTATGAAAAACACATGTGAAAGCAAAGGTGAAATAGCAGGAACAGAGTGTGCGGGGGGAGGAGAGGATGGAGTGAGAGTGAAAGAAGGGCTGCGCAGAAAGTGAGGGAAAAAGAAAAAGAGAGTCTTTTGCCATAATAAAAAGCTCTCATTATAGCCTTGGCCTGGACACAAAGAAAGCTAAACCATGTGTAGAACCCAATTATACGTTTTCTCCGAGGTTGCGGTAAATAGGTCTGGCTTTGAGGTCCAAACAACTTAAATGAAAAAAGTATGTTTAACAGAAAAGACAGAAAAAAGAAAGAAATTCCCAGTTGGCTGAATAAAGAGAATTATATGTGCATATAATTAAGTGACTTTACTTATGATAGGGCCGTAGCCAGTGTGGCATGTGAAAATGTGTGCATTTCCCTAATGCCAAAATACAGAGGATATAACAAGAGCGCACTGTCTGAACATAAGCTTTATTTCAAATGTTATTACATTAAATTAAATTATATTATATAAAATATTACAATATTGCTGCATACCAGCACTGTTACGGAAGTGACCAATTACATAGTCATTTTGTGTGCTGCAATAAAAATGATAATATAAAAGTTTTTATACCTTTTTTTTACTTAACTTTATCAAGTAAAGAACACATTACACTGTAAAATTCCACACAATCTGTCTACCTAAATCTGATTTTGCAAGAGAATCAGGCATACTGTGTCCAGTAAAGGGAACATAAAGGTGAATCGGGATAGGTTTAAATCTTCAGCAAAAAAAAAAAGTTTTCATTTTGTTGTTTGTTACCACTTTTAGGCCTAATGCTTATTACGTGGAGAACATACTAGCTTTGTGGTTGTATTGATACATTTACATTATGTATATTAAAATGCAGTGGATGTGCTAAAAATGTGTTGGTAAACCAATGATACCCAAGGTTCTAACCTGTTTTGATCAATATAAACTGCTTGGTTGGATTATGTGAATAGCTTCATTCATTACACTTCTGCATTCACACATGTCTAGAACTGTGGTCAAGACAGCACACAGTTCAAATATTATGACTGGTTAATGACTTCATTTGCATATTCTTTTGGAGTGTTCAAACTGCAAATAGCCAACACTGCCAGAATGATAAACATATATTTTGCTATGGTAATGCCTGTGGTCATTGTAAATTTTGACTGATGTAAATGTGTTTTAAAATAAAAGCTATTGTTCATGGAGAGTTTACATTTGTTAACACTTTATTTACACTTTATATATTTGTCTGATAATGTCTGAATCAAATATTGTGATTCAAATATACATCACACCAGAGGACAAATTGTAGAACCAAGGCATGAAAATGCTGCTAAATTTAAAAGAAATTAATTAATGTGCTGAAAATGTGTATGTACAGTTTATGTTCAGTATAAAGGAACACAAACTTGAGCCATGTGGCTACTGTGGAAATGCCTTAAATAATGACATGTAACATCATACAATTACAGTACAATTTTAGAAATATATATTTATTTGCACCTTAAAATAGACAGTGTGTAGTGCAGAAATTCAGCGGTAGTCTTCTTTATCATGCAGAAATGCTGTAATATTCTATACCCAATATCTTAGTGTTGTAATGTCCAGCAGCACTATATCTTAAAGTGATGCTACAGAGGACTATTTCTCTTTAAAGTCACGTGTGCAAAAGCAGAGAGAGAAAGTGTTCACTAAGAGGAATAGAAAGGGTTATTCCCCAAACTGTGTCCACAAAGTTGGAAGCATGGCGTTGTCCAAAATGTCTTGGTATGCTGAAACATTAAGTCTGCCCTTCCCTGGAAGTAAGGGGTCTAGTCAAAATCCTGAAAAACAGGTGTGTCCCAATACTTTTGTCCATGTAGTGTAGAAATCTGTGCCCACGTACTCACCCACGAGAGAAAACAGCTACGCCTCTTTTCAGTTCACAATCAAAAACTCTCATTCTTACCTTGAAAGAAAGTTCGGGCGAATACAACAGCAGAATTTACTCCATGACTTTTCTCCGTCTGGTCCTGGCTCTTACAGCTCTTTTTTAGTTATAAAAACGAAGTCTGCCAGAAGACCCTCATCCTCCCTCAAACTTTCCATTTCAGCATCACACTCAGACTCAGCCAGTGTGTTTTAGTAGGCGTGTCCTTAATCAAACACATCCAATGGGGTGTGTGGTAGGCGTGGTCATGTATATTTTAGTGCCAGTTTTGACCGATGTGCTTTTTAACCTATAACCAGATAGAATTTTTCAGTTTGTCCAATCAGAGTCGTTTAAGGGCGGGTCCAACTCACACTATTCCGGACTTGACGTGTTGTACGCGTGTTGTGGTGGTCAGGGAGAAAGAAAAGTAGCGGACAGGTGGTTTGCCTTCTTTTTTTCCACCCAAGACTGGTCATTTACTAAAGATATGACATTTTTTCATGCAGTGTAGGCTCGTTAGCCAGACGTAAAGGTTTACTGGTGAGTGGAGGATTCATTGAACCTTTTGTTTATGTGAGAATGCTGCATGTGGCTAGCATTAGCTTGCTGCTCTCTCTTGGTCCTGTTAGGGGGGGAAACGTGGGTTGTCTTAATAATGAGGGCTGTATGTCCGACCAGCCCTCTTCTTACATCTTTATTTGTATATGTTCAGTTACATAAACAGTATTCGTTTCCAGCATGGAAGTCAGCACGTATAAGCCATTCATCTCGAGGTGTATTGTATTTGTCACCTCCTGCTATTCAAATGAATGTATTTTACTGCAGTCTGAGTAGTTACTCAGATATTTCCTCTTCAGTGTCATTCCTGAAGCTTTTTTTTTTTTACATGAAGGAGTGCTCTGTCATTGTCCAGTAAAGTGCTGTTCAGAAATGCATCTCACACGCGCTATATGGACAAAAGTATTGGGACACTTCTTTATTATTGAATTCAGGTGGCCCCTTACTTCCAAAGAAGCTTAGTTTGCACAACGATATGCTTCCAACTTTGTGGACACAGTTTGGGGAAGGCCCTTTTCTATTTCAACATGACTGGGCCCCAGTGCACAAAGCAAGGTCCATAAAAACATGGTTGCTTGAGTTTGGTGTGGAAGAACTTGGCTGACCAGAACAGAGCCCTGACCTAAACACCTAAACCCCATTCAACACCTTTGGGCTGAACTGGAGCAGAGGTTGTGAGCCAAGCCTTCCAAGAAGAGTGGACATTGTTACAGCTGCAAAGGGGGCACCAGTTCCATATTAAAGTCTGTATTTGAATGCAATGTCATTAAAGTCTTTGTTGGAGTGATGGTCAGGCATCCCGATACGTTTGTGCATATAGTGTATTTAATGTTTTACTGGGGCCTTTTTGTGGTGCTATCAGGAGATTCTTCAGGTGAAAAGAGTAACCAGTTGTGTTTTAAGTCACTTTTTCAGCCTCCAGCCTTCCACTCTCTCTGAACTCCATAATACCCAAATTAGTTTTTGGGTTTTATGTGTCAACACATGCTACAATACAATTTGAATATTTAATTCAAAATTTTAAATATACTCAGTGACAAAAAACTCATGCACTCAGAAGTAATTGTCCAATTTAGAAGTAATTTGGTACATGTGCAGACTAGTGATGGGTATGTAAATGATTCAGTTTGCAAGGAGCTGGCACATCTAGTCACCAGACACAGAGGATGCCTTGTAGACCCATTAGACCGCATTGCCAGCACTTGACAGAGTTTGATAGGGATCGTATTGTGGGTTTGCATGAGGCCGGGTGGTCGTATTGTGCAATATCCTGGCATGTGGAGCATGCAGATGTTACAGTGGCCTGATTTTGGAAACAGTGGGCACGTGAGGGCACCCACACACGTTGTGAAGGTTCTGGTTGCCCAAGACAGACCACACCAAGGGAAGATTGGCATATTGTGTGCCAAGCATTACAGAATCCCATGGCATCTGCGGCTGCCAACCAGACCCCGTGTCATCCCATACCCCATCTTGGTGATTGTCATCAGCTGGACTACAGGTTCACTGTCCCATGTGTAGGCCGCCGTTAACACCAGTCCAACCTGGATGCATGGACTGATAATGAGTCGTGTTGTACTATGTTCAGCGATGAATCTTAATTATACATTACCATGTTTGACCGTCGTGTGTGCATATGGCGGCACCAATAGGAGAGGACCAATCCTGCCAATGTTGTGGAGAGACATTCCTGGCATCATGGTATGAGGAGCCATAGGTTATGACTTCAGGTCATTTCTGGTAGTGATTCAGGGGACCCTAACAGCACAGCGCTACGCCAGTGGCATCCTGCATCCACATATCTTACCTCTCCTGAGACCGCACCCTGGTACAGACTTTCTACAAGACAGCGCTTGTCCACACATGACGTGTCATATTGAGGTCCTCCTGTGGCAAACCAGGTCCCCCAACCTTTCCCCAATTGAACATGTGGGATCAGCTCGGACGTCAACTCGGACCCAGTGGCAATATGCAGATCTCGAGGTCCAGGATACAATGGCTGTACGACTCTCTTCCACACCACTTCACTGCATTTATCTAGGCCCGGGGGAGGGGGGTGCAATACCCTACTGACCTGGGACCAGCAGTGAGTCCGTACTGGCAACTGTGTTGTCCAAATGTAATCATTGTGATTCAGTGACCTTTCACCAAGTGCAGGTTTATTTCATTTCCCCCACTCTGTCTGGGTGCTTAATTTTTGGTCACTGAGTGTATTTATATGAACAAACTCAAATATATACATAAATATATAATTTTTCTTTTATTCATATGAACAAACTCAAATGTTTACATATATAGATTTTTTTTCTTCTTTTTTTAAACAGGATATTGGCAACCCTTACTCACATCCTTTTGCTGCTGTTTTGGGTCAGAGCTAGACATGGTGGTGAAGAAGAAAGCCCCCAAAGTCGAGGCCGTGGCCTTGGACGTTGCCAAACTGGAGAGTCTGAGGGGTGAGTAACTGGTGTTAGAATTTGGATTGTGGTTAAAACCGTTTACTGTTCTCTTACCAGATGTATGTGTCCCTTTCTTGCTCAGCTTCCCTATCTGTAGACGGAGATGATGTCTCCAGGCAGATTGCTCAAACACTGAAGGACTGTTTGGACTCTACTGATCCGGTGCAGCAGATTCAGCTGATATCTAAGGTGTGATGATAGGGATGGAGTTTTGTTATTTGTGACGGTGGCCTGTGTGCAGCTAAGGTGCTGAGCACAATGTGGGCCTGTGAATCAAGAGACCAAGTGATGTGTATTGTCTGGACGTGTTTATGGTTCATGCATTAAAGTGAAATTATTTTGATTAGCACAGTTGTTGGGAAGACTGTCAGGTTTTTGTTTTTCAATTCATTCTCCAATTTAAATTTTTTTTTACTTAACTGTTAATTGGTTAAAGTATTTTATACATGAAAAGTGGCTGTCTTTTGTTGATGATTGGGTCCGTATGGTGATAGGTTGGCTTCTTGCTGGAACATTTGGAGGATCAAAATGAGTCTACTCCAGGTGCCTTACTGCTGGCCTGCCTGAACACTCTGCCAGATATATACATCACACTGCAGGCTAAGAACCCACTGAAGAGAGCTATTGCCAGGTACGTTTGTCTTCATCCATCACACATGTATGACCAACAAATGCTCTGTTTACACTTGGCATTAAAATGCATCCTCTGTCTTGACTGGGTGTATGCACATTTAAAAGAAAAGTATAGTCATATTTGTGGTTGGAATAAGTTTGGATCTTGCTATCCTGATCCCAAGGTAGTTGAGCACGCTTTGCGATTAAATCTTTGTGTGTGTGTGTGTAAGTGAGTGAACGCAATGCATTTATTTAGGTTAATGGCGCTTGTACTTACCCTTCAGTTTAGATATCGTTTTCGCCTCTGTCATTAAACAAGTTACTTTTAGCCATTTGCACAGGCATAGACTTACAAATGTGAAAGTTGAAAAGGACAGTACCTCTCCTGACTGATTTTTACCCATTTCTTTCTTTTGACTGTGCTTCAGTTATAGCTGCTAAGCAAAACCTTCACTACTTGTCGTTTTTTCTGTCTTTGTAACTTTGAATGCAAAATGTTTTATAACATGTTAAACACAGCACGTCCTGTGGAGACTAAATATTAGATTGATTAAAAATGCCAGTGTCATGGGGATAGCTTGGGGAAATTTTAAGTGTTGTGTGGCCAAGTATCTAGATAGATTTGCACACTGTGCCTGGATTGTCCGATAACCTGATGTTAATCATCAGTATGAACAGTTTGTGAACTTCCATCTGTTAATTCTGTGTCTCTCTTTTTTTCCTCTCTGCAGTGCTCTGAGTAATGTTCCAGACTGGTTGCAGGAGAAGGTTGTGTGCAGTCTGTCTGCCTGTCTGTCTGCCTCCATGTCCTCTCCCAGCCCTGAGTGTTATCCACATCTCACAGATTGCATCACGTCTTGTCTGGATGCTTTCCCCATTGGTATGTCAGAATTTTCAACAGTTTTACTGTATGAGCTATGTTTTTCTGATTTTGCTCTAAATCTTCAATGCTCTGTGTCACAGGAGAGACATGTATCAGTCACTTGCTAACAGAAGGTTAGTATTCAGTTACGTTTTCCATTGACTTTTGAGAAGAATGTCATGTTGTTGTTTTTTTTTTTTTACATATATCCAGCCATATATTGTAGTTTTGGTTCTCCAAACCTAAGGCTGCTTCATGTCAAGGTATCCCTCTTTCCTGTTTTCATGCAGTCCTCCAGTTCTTCCAGAAGGCTATGAGTGAATATCTAGAGCTCAACAGGTGAGCATATGATCTACTCACCGATTAATGCATGTATTTGATCTGGATAATAAAATAATTAATGAAAAAGTGAATGTAATCAGTATTATTTCTATTGTCTGTATCGAGTATAGAGGTCTAACTGGTCGTCACGTAGCCCAGGCACAGCTTATGCAGTCCTGCCTGGCTGTAATAAAAGCCTCTATGCTGGTGGTTCAGAGATCTCAGGATGCCATCAGTGCTGCCATACTGCAAAAGCCCATGCCCTGCAATCTACAGCAAGCATTCAGTGGACTTCTGCATTATTATACACACATCTTGAGTAATGGTAGGTCTAGGCTTGTCATGTTATATAATTACCGGATCAAATTTTTTTTCCACAGTTATTACCTTTCACAATTGTATGTTTATGTCAAAACAAACAGAATTTTATTGGTCACATTTTCATCAGTAGGCCTGAGGCAAATCCATGCAAATTAAATAACATCATAAAAAATTTATTGAGACTCATCATCAAAGTTGTGACTAACTGTTGACTGGTGCTATAAAACCTTTAGTGGAAAGTATTGTTATTTTAATTGAGCTTTGTCTTCAGTACTGCTGGGTCCACTAAGCATTGCCAGCAAGGAAGATGAGTCCGTGTGGCCTTTTTAGGCTTTTGCATTAACTGATTAATTGAAACATTTATCAGAGACATAAAACAAACATAGTACAGTGCACAGTAATCATACTCACATTGAAATAACTTTAGGAGAGGTAAAAAGGAGCAACCAGAACAGTGTAACTAGGAATTAAAACAATGAACAGTTCCATCCAACCATTAGCTTTATTACTTATGTTTAAGTTGTTAACACCCACCTCTGACAACATCCTAAGTGACTTCACTCTGTTCATCACTTTTCAAAACCCCATTCTCACAATCTCTTCTTTCATTTTCTGTCTTATATCCCCTGTCTAGAGGAGTTCATTCAGTCGGTGCAGAGCACAGCTGGAATGGCTGTGGTGTTACTCATAAGATCTGTCATGGGAAATGGAGATGGTACGGCTGATACGGTGAGTAGTATTTTTCTTATACACATTTGAATCCATGGTGCTGAATCGGCTATATGTAACGTGGGTATGGTTTTTATGTGCATTGTAGGTAGCAGGCCTTTTACGGTGCTCGGAACAGGAAGGTGGCAGTGCCCCCCAGTGGCTGAGGGAGAGCCTTGCAGGCCTGTATGTGAGCAGCAGGCCAGCAGCAGTGGCTCTTTACCTGTGCCACGGGGCCCTGGCTATGCTCAACTGGAGAGGAAGGGCACTAGACTCCCAGGCTGAAAAACTACTGCTTCTCATACCTGATGTGATTTTATCTCTGGATATAAGGTAAATAGCCTCACACACGATGGAATTATGACAGACTTTCTTTAGTGTTCTGCTTTAGGGAAAGTTTTGCTCATTTGAAAGGAATTTTGAGGGTAAACATCAAATGATCACAAATGTCCAGTTATCCAAATCATGAAATACCGATAGTGTGTTTAGACTGAAAACATTGGAACCTGCTTCAGTAATGTTCAGGCTTTGCTTTAATTAAACATACAACCCTTAAATTGTATTTTACCAGAATGCCCACATTAATGTTTTTCATTAATGTATAGACCACACATGTGAATGTGACCTGATGTATAGCGTTCATATGTGAATGCTCACCCAATTAAACTGCTGCTGCAAACTTACTTGGGGTTTTGACTGTGGCTTGTGTTCATGTTTCCCATTTAATTACTGTTACATTCCCATATAAATCTGACTACACTACTTTAGCGCAGATTTCTGAAACATATTATTTATGTATTTCCTTTTTTTTTTGTATTTACTTATTTACTTATTTATTTCTTAGTTTCTAATGTTCATTTGTCTGTCAGAGTGAAGGAGTCCAGCACTGCAATGGTGGTCGCTCGAGTCTTAACCCTGTGGAGCAGCGCTGCTGTGGACTGCCTCCAGGCTGACTGCCATCCCCCTCTCCTCCGCCTGTCACTCCATGGCGGCTCCCCACTCTCCTCTCGCCTTCTCCATCACACCTACACACACTGGGAGCACCCTCTGGATGGCGTCCGTCACCAAGCCCGCACCCTCTTCCGCAACCTTCTGTTGCTCCACCAGTGCTGTAGTGACCATGCAGCTGACCCAGCTAGTGACCCTTTTGTCACTCAGCTGGCTCAGAGCTTGCTCGCTTTGGAGTGGCATGTGAAAGGGAAGTACGGTGCATTGGCTTGTCTGACTGAGCACTTGGGGGCCGAATACCTTCTGAAGCTTGATGCCACTCTGTCGTCTAGGCTTTTAGGCCTTATGGGGGATCAGACTCTCGCGCCGTATGCGAGCGAGCTGTTGGAGAGGCTCTTTGTCAGTCATAAGAATCAGCTGTGTGGCCGGCCAGGGGACGGAAACCACTGGATGAGGGACTGGCACAGAACCTGGGTGACTCCACTCCTGGAAGTGTTGTGCACAGCAAGGCTGGATCAGACCACGTACATTCTGGACTATTTCCTTCCCAAACTGTTGCGCTGTAGCCCTGCTAGTTTAGGGCACATGGTACAGGCCCTACAAGAAATGTCATCTGAATCAGAGTGTAAGACTGGGTTTGTTCACTGGATGATCACTTGTAAACAAACTAGCATCTTCAGTTATAAACATGCAACTCCTGCATATGTTGATTGTTGTGGTGTTGGGTTTCTAGGCTCCATGGGAAGCAGAGGAGCTCTGGGTGCTTTGATGACGTGTCTGCGTGCTGCCAGAGCTCAGGGAGTGCTCAAGCCTGAGGAGGACCAACTATGGGGAGGGCTGGTGCCTCTCCCGCTGCTTCGGCAAGCTCTGGTGCACAAGCATGACCAGGTGAGGGAAAGCCAGGCTAAACATCCTAACATACAATGTATCATTCCTATCTTTGAGTCATCAGTTGGCTATTGTCCTATTTAATAATTAATATAAACACTATGCTTCCTATTGCTTGCTCCCTCTTCCGTTGCCATAATTAAAGTCCCGCAATGAAAGTTTCATCTATACCACAAGCAGTTTTTTGTAATGCCTTATAAATTCATGCCAGATATTCATGGCAGCTTATTTCAGTCCGAAGTTTTTTTGTTAACAATCAGTTCTTTGGGAACCGACATCTTGTGTTTATCCAGTGTGGAGTAACACCCTTGGTTTATCTAGGGCGACAGTGTAGGGTTGTTCTCAAGAACTGGGCTACTTTTTATTGTTTTTAGCTGTAAACGGTGAACTCTTAGTGTCATGACAATGGATGACTTTTGTGACAAATGTTTTAGAAGGTTCTGAATGTGCTTTGTGTAAAGGATGGATCTGACAGTGTGAAACCATTATACTAGGCCTATTACCATCAGGCAGAAAAAAAATATATTCACACCTGTTTTCAGCTCTTGAATGCTTTAAACCAGGGGTGTCAAGCTCCGGTCCTAGAGGACCGGTGTCAAGCACAGTTTGAAGGTTCTCATTCCACATTCACTAAACCTGACAATTAACTGGCAAGGTGAACCAGGTGTTTCTGAGCAGGGAAATCACCAAAACGTGCTGGACCACAGTCCTCCAGGACTGGAGTTCAACACCCCTGCTTTAAATGCTGTAACCAGATTGTTGCCTCCTGCTGGCTATATATTAAACTGCAGTAATGTTCATACTTAAAATAATTGTCAATTTTGAAAGGTCAGTATTTTTGTTCTTAAGGGTGTTTTTAAGAGCAAGATCTCATTTAAAGTGTAAGGAAGTATTCAAAATATATACTGTACAAGCAAACTGTAGAAATATTACTTCTCTATTCTTTTCACACGCTCAAAAATGTCTACATAGGCTCATGCATGGCATAATGCAAGTATTTGTTTTTTTGTTATGTTATGGCCCAGCCAGTGAAAACTAACTAATGTGAATACAGCAAAAAATACTAAAGACTCTCACTTTAACATGACATAAATGTTCAGAACCAGTCTAAAAGAACGCTGTGAAGAAAATACCATGGCAGCTTTGCTGGTTTTTGCAGTCCATGGAAAAATATCCGTGTAGCAGATATGTGGACTTTGACAAGCTTACACAATGTATACAATAAAATACTCATAGTCATTATTTGTTTGTATATTTTAAAAAAATTGTAGTTACAACTGAATTTGCAGCTTTTTTGCTTCTCACAAGTCAACAGCACAGTAGCGTCAATCTATCAGTTTTAAAATCTTCTGAGTTTGAGCTGGAGCTCTTGATGTAAGCCTCGGGCCTGGAGCTAAAAATGTATGCCCTGAGTTTTACTGTAGTTATTCTTAATACCCGAATTGCAGGAGCTGTAAACCATAGGACCTTTAGCAAGTTCTGTAGTGTAAGTGGGTGTGTATTTATTTGTGTGTGCTTAGGTACGCTTGGATGCCCTTGGTTTGGTGTGTGAGAGCCATCGCAGCACAGAAACCATCTCCACACAAGAAATGGAGCTAATTCGCCACTTCCTACCAAGCAACTTGAACAGCCAGTCACCTGGAGTCAGACAGCAGACTGTCAGCCTGCTCAAAAAGGTTCATCCTATTCATCTCTTTACCTTTCAAAATGAGTGAAATGCTCCTGTGACTTATTCAGCTTTTGATGTGATCTGTGGCTTTTGTTCTCTGTGTGTTGCTATGGCAGTTTCTGTGTAGGATGAAGGACAGCACTCAGTCACTGCAGAGGAAACTCACCCAGCAAAGGGAGCAACAGCGAAGAGAGGGACACCAGCACATCCTCAACACATACAGGGTGCAGATTTTGTCTTCACTGGGAAAAGAACAGTAGACCAGCAGGAAATGTGGATAACTTTCTCCCTAGATAATTTTTCCTGTCTGTTCCTCTGGGGACTGCGCTCACCTTTAGCCTTTTGTTAAGCCTTGGATGACTCACCTCATCAAGTTATTAGCAGGCAATTACTTAGTTGGAATAAAATTTGTCAAGGTCAGTTTAAAATAATATTATGAAGGGCCCGCTGGCGATGAAACGGTTTGGGAAATACTGACCTAAGCTGCATGGAAAGCCAGGAAAGCTTTGGAGCATGGAGAGAGAGCACTAGATTAGAGGGCCTCTGAGGAATGGAGTGATGGAGATTAAGGGAGGAGGAACACAGGCCTAGATAACGGAGGAAGGAGAGTTCTGTTTTTCTGTGGGAGTATTTGTGGGTCACATTCTTGGGTGGAGAATTCCTGGGTGTTCAATTCTATGATTTAATTTGCCAATCAATTATTTAAGTATGCGAGTGTGATATTTAATTGTTATAATAGGATTACAAACTGCATGTACTGGCTTGTTAAGTTTATTCTGATTATTTGTAAGAACATTTATTCAATATTTCAACTCTGTGTCTGGAGAGAAAAAAACCTTTGAAGCTGTGTGTGTGTGTGTGTGTGTGTGTGTGTGTGTGTGTGTCCTCAGGAGTTTCTTTGCTGGTTCTGCGAGAGTCTGTTTCAGGTGCTCCAGTCTGGAGCCTCTTTCTCCAGTTGTCTAGTGACTCTGCAGTTGCTTGGACTGGTAGCTGAAAACTTTTCCTTTAGCACAGGTAGCTACACAACCCTCCCAACCAGCCCTGACACATAAAAAGACTCCTCATATCACGCATGTTTCTTTTTTTCATTTAACCGCTAATATATAGGACATCTTCAACTTCATACTTTGAATTTAGTTTCCAGTCCTGGATTTTTTTCATTGCTGGTAGTGGAACAGGTGGTGTAACTGATTGGCCACCAATAGATGTCAAAGTCATGGAGTGAGAACAAGAAAATGTAACAAAACAGTCAATCAAAACAAGCTTCCAGTTATGGTTGATATTTTTAGCATAGAGTAGCAAAACTCAGGAAGCATGGATTCAGTAAGTTTATACTGGCCATCAGTACTGTTGAACAGGAGTATCTAACCACTGACCCTATTGCAGGGAGATTGCAAACTCATGCCATAGTTCTGTGATTGAGAGTCCAAAAGGTCAGTTTCTCCATGGGGAGAAAAATTGGGTAAAAATCTTAAAAAAACCCACAAACAGTAATCATCCCCCAACACTTTCTGGTGTGAAATAAATGAGTAAATGAGGTTTCCAGTGCTGGATTTCCACTTAGTGCAATTTAGTTCATGATTGTTCATGAGTCTGGAAAACTAAATCAATCACTTAGCCTGATAAACCAATCCTAAATGTTCCATGCTTTCATTGTTTTAATCTGTGGACTTGACAGGTTTGGTGTGTTCAATTGACAAAAACAAACAAGTGAACAGATGTGTGGTGTAAAAGGTTGTGGAACCTTTAAGTGGAAACCGTAACAATCAGCAAAGCTCTTGAAGTTTTTGTTGTTGCAGGAAGAATTCCAAATGGAATCCATGGAGCAGACCGAAGTGAAAACACACAGGACTAAAGATGACTTGTGCCAGACTTCTAATCACTCTTTGCCTCTGTCGATGTGTTTATCAGGCTCAGAGGGCTTTGCTTTGGAAGAGTGTGTGACTGTTCCACATGCTCAGGCTGTTCTCTACTGCCTGGCCAGTAACTTCCTAGAAGTAAAACAGCTGGCCTGCACCCTGCTACAGAAACTGCCTCCTGCAGCAGTTGGCCTACAGGTAGGGTGGATATGAAGAATTGTTTGCAGTCTGCCATTTGTGCACTTTTATGTATTCTTTTTAGGGCTGGGAATTTAACGCGTTAATTAAATTAATTAATCACAGAAAAAAATAACGCGTTAATATTTTTAACGCAATTAACGCTTAAAGACCTGCCACTATTTGGC
>JBBPCX010000154.1:10805202-10818792 GCA_037974365.1 Hydrocynus forskahlii | reverse complement strand
GTTTTGTGTTTTGTGGGTGTGTGTTTTTTGGGTGTGTGTGGTGTGTGTGTGTGTGTGTGTGTGTGTGTGTGTGTGTGTGTGTGTACGTGCGCACGTACACGTGTTGTGTAGGATCTGGCGGTGAGGCCTATCGGGTCACTGCACAAATGGTCCTGGTGTGTTGCTGGAGGAGTATGAAAGAGGTGTCCATGCTTCTGGGAGAGCTGTGTCAGTGCATGCCCTTACACACAAACACCCATCAAGGCCTCATCACTGAGGAACAGGTCAGTAAACATCACACACAAAACACACATCACTTCAAATGGTTAGAGAGCCATGATGTTGGATTGACCCCAAAGACTAGGTCATTGTTATATAATTATATGAGATACAGTATATTGGGGAATAGTACCTCATACCTCAACCAGAGACATTTTCCAGTAACCTGATCTTTGGGAGGTTGTTGGAGTAAAATGGAGCTGCTTGGTAATGGCATATCCAGAGATCAGGGTAAGCCAATGACCGTCTAGGGAGAAACAATGAAGGGATTGTCAGAGGTTCGGTTGCAACTTGCCAGTGCTACTACACCTATTTAATTACGTATTTAATATTTCAGGTATTTTGGTAAGAACAAGAAATTATTATATGATGAAGTACTGTAATATTTATTTACATTTATTAAGTAACGTGCCTTATTTGCCACCTTTGAAATACAAAGCAGCCAGGATGTTAATTTTGTAGTATCTTCATTCTTCATGCCAGACATTCATTTCTCAGTCATTTCTGAATGTGCAGTTCAGTTTATTGCATCTCAAATGTATCAGTTTCTTTTTTATGGCGTCCAAATGGCCTACTAATTATTGGGATCCTATAAAGTTGTACAGGGCTAGAAAATTAACATCATTTTATGTTAATTTTCTAGCCTTGTACAAGGTGTGGGGGGGTGCGATCAGAGCCCATTTTTATTAAGAATCTCAGAGAACAGTGATCTAGGATCAGGTCTCATCAGTTCTTGCTTTTCTACTCTGTGTTATATTAAAACTCAGACTAATTCCAGCATTCTTACTCAAAGAAGTTTGACAAATATGGGCCCAGATAATCTTCTGCTAGTGAAATTGCTGTCATGAAGTTGTAAAAACATGAGAACCCTCATTCTCAGATGTTTGATAAATACAGGCCAGGGGCTGAATACCAGCCGTCAGTGTACAGAGTGGTGTGTTTACTGTCTGTGATGGTGTGAAACTGTGGGACTCCATGCTGCGTCCACCTTCAATTAGCATCCGCCCTCGTTAATGCAGGGCTTTGATTTGAACCCACCCCACTGTTTAACGACCCCAACTGCCTTCCCGCTCCTGCATTTTTTCCAAATGGCTGTCCCTTCCCCCATAGGCCAGTCACTTCTTAAACATGATGAATTCATCATCTCTTACACCTGCAACAGTGGCAGACTCACGTCAGTCATCCTTGTGACACCCGCAAAACCCTTCTCTGTGGCACACACACACAGACAATAATGTATACATAATGTAATCTCCTTTTGGTCTCTCAGGTATTGCCTGTGTGAAGATATTCGCACTACAGTTGGACTGTGAGAGCATCTGTTTATATTTTATTTGTCGTTGACTGACTGAAATATAAAGGACTCTACCTTTTATTGGGCAACTTACTTATTTCACTTTTAGGTTTCGTGAATTGTTACATTCTTTTTCTGTACATTGAAACTACACTGTTTTTATTTTATTTTCATCCACTCTGGTTCACATATACATTTTGTGGGGGGTTATGTATCAGAAACAATCATTTTATCCACTTAAATCCACTTAAACTCTCATCCTTCAGAATTAGAGTTTTTTTGTTGTTTTGCCCATAAACGTAATGGGCAATACAAACTAGCTCTGTTCTTATTGGCTGCACTGTATTGTGCCTCGTTCAAAATACAGTCAAGGCCTTTATAACTTTAGTATGAAAGAGCGGAACTAGAATGGTGTAGGCTGTGAATAGGTGGACAACAGTGGCCCTTTTTTGCAATTTCAATGTGTGAACTGTATTGGTTGAGTGAATTTTATGTTATTTTATTCCAAAGAAAGAATGAAATCTCAGTTTTACATAGTATTGGCTTAATATAAGACAGCTTTGGCTTGTGAGTTTCACTGGCTACTCTATTTAGGAGTGAGTTCCTAAAATGATCACTGGACCAATTACTTCTAGCAAGTGAATAGGCTGGCATTTCCTTGTTATACTACTGTAGCTCTGCTTGAGTCTTATTGCATACTAGATTGACTGGTGCTGGAGTTGTTTTACTGCTGTCTGTGTTCAACTGGTCCAAGGTCTGCACAATTGCCATCTGATTTATGCAGCTGACGACCTCATCATCTTGGTTCCTCGTTTGAATGTCATCCTTTCCTTTATTATTCTGACGGATAGCTTGAGTTTCCACTTCTTTTTTTCTCTGATCCCCAGATTAGTCTTGTAGGATGTCTTGGCAGGATGAAGCAACTCATCAGAACTGTTACTTGATATTTGTGTGTAAGATTTACAGTGGGAGTTTGGATCAGCCTACAAAAATCTATGCCGTATCATTCAATATAACGTTGGGATTGCTTGTGTTGTAATAGACCGCTTGGACTTGGCGAATGACCTCATCGCTTCAGCAGATGTAGCGGAATTATTCAGTGATGTCACCGCTGTGGTTACTGCAGTATTTCTACATGTTACGTAAATGGTGATCTAATGATGTCGACAGAATCCAAATGGCTCGAGTGTGTTTGTGTTTGCGGCAATTGCCGCTGAGCTCTACTCCATGCCGCCTTGTACCACTGATGCTTTTTTGCCAGGCTGCCCTTAGTTTAAAGGTCAATAAAGTGTGTGTGTGTTTATGATGGTGAAGGTCCTCTTCGGAAGGTTGTGTATGTGCCGTCAGTCTCCCGCGTCCTGTTATGGTGCGCTGTCACTGCGGCAACGCAGCAGATGTTTCCGTGCCGCCGAGGCACCATGGCAACTGCAAACACAGTCGCATTAGTTTAGTCACATCGTGACTGTGTATCATTCCTCCTTTTTCATCGCCCTTGCTGGAGACAGAAGGAGAGAATAACCTGACCCTCCACTACATCTGGGATACTCCACCACCATCTTGGTTCCATGAGGCATGGCACGTTGTACGCCTTGTCTTTCTTCGAGTAGACCACCAGTGAGGCAGCTTGTGTGATCCTGACTTCTTTATGCTCCCTGGGTCCACAGCGTTCCCCTGTGCATGTTTGCCTTGGATAACTTATCCGCGCTGGAGCTAAGAAAGAAAGATCTATCTGGCTTTGCTGGGACTTTGTCTAAGTCATGGTCTCCCTCAATTCTTCTTTGACAGCAGTTAAAGGTTTTGGTCACTGTTCTCTAAACTAGGGGGCGCCCACAAGCTTTCAAACCTTTAAAACTGGCTTTCAGGCGTGTCACTCTGTTTAGGGACAGTTGGCTTTGTTAATTTTGGCTGACACTGGTAGCTTTGGGAGCACGCAACTGATGTGACTAAAGATGGATGCTCAGTTCCTGGAAGTACTGGGCCCACAGGGCTTGGTTGCATCTCTAAACTGAAAACTCTGGCTTTGACTCACTGACCCCAGTCAACCTCAGACCAAACCTCAACCTACAAATAATCTCTGTGAAGCCACTTCTGTGTTGCCAACTGTATATGTTTGTCCCTCGCTTGTTTTTGCACCATTGTTGAGGTGACTTGACAGTTTCGCCTTTAACTCTTTTGTGAGGTTTTGGCCTCACGGGTTTTGCGTGACACTTGGGGTAGGTTTGTACGTATATGTGTCGCTCTGACATAGATTTATATTCTCACTGTACTGGCTTCCTCCAAGTGTTTGGAGATAGTAGACTCTATGGCGCTTGCATTTCTCCCTCTTCTCTCAATCTCTATTTAGCTAGCATTGCATAATCCCCTTAGGTCTGAGTCAATGGAATAAAAACAACGAGCAAACAACAGCATTAGCTGCTCAGGCGCTAAGTCTCTTAGCGGCCAGTCGCGGAGGAAAAGCCGCTATTTAGGTCACTGACCCCGACCGTGTAATTTGCCAGCTGCGGAAAAAGTTGGGAAATTTCTCTGTGCACGTGGAGCAAAGGAGGGGAAGACAGAAAAAGAAAAACGGCAGAACCAGCAAACAGGAAGCGTCAGACTAAATAAAGTCCCATTGGAGCTGAAGCGCTTTAACGGTTGTTTGGAGCGCGACGTAAATAGCCTTTCCAGAGCCGACTCAGACCATAGGCTTTAACCACGATCTGCCTGCCTGGTTATGGGCAGGGGCTTCTCTACTGGGTGATCTGTGCGAGGTGGGCTGGGCAGGAGCGAACCTGAGGCATACTTCCACCACATTTCACTAATGTAACAGCCTCCTCCCACTAGACAACATGGACTTATTGGTGCAAATAAAATATATATTGATTGATTTGTTGAAACGCGTCAGTCTGAGATGGTTTTGGGATGCGCTCCCTCTGTTTCACTCCCAGCAAAGGGAGTGTTGAAGTGTCACTTTGAGCTGCCATGTTGATGAAATCCAGGTCTTTTTCCTGCATATAAATCAACTGCTGTACTCACTGTTCCCTGTAGCACTGCAATCAATTATCATTTCCACAGCTTTACCTCTTGAGTGTATTCTAACAAGCCATTTGGAGATGAGCTTATTTGAACGTATCTCTAGGCCACTTCATATAGATGGAGTTGAATGAGTCCTCTTAGACTTTGTTGTTGACATTTCTTTGGCAATACACTTAATACACAGTAAAGTTATGTTGTTTCAACTGTAATTTGCATTTTATATGTCTCCTGATTTTTTTCTCTGTTTGAAGGTGGAAGGTGTGGGGCGGTACTTTAGGGAGCAGCTTCTTCAGTCTCGCCATAGGGGGGCTTTTGAATTGGCCTATGTGGGCTTCGTGAGGCTGACGGACATGCTGTGCAGGTGAGTCTGGTGCTGCATTATGCAAGTGTACAGAAAGCTAAGGTTGACTGAACCAAAAATGACCCGCCTCCAAGCGCTTTTCCTGTATAGTCTCCCACCCAGTGCAGTAATGATTAACCTGCGGGCTTCAGTATGAAGCTGTACTGAGCCCAGTGGCCTCTCTATGTCAGCTCGATAAGGAATGCTTCGGCAGAACTCATGATGTTGTCTTTGGCAGCCACATGCATACCTGAAACATTCAGGCTCTCCCCCGCACACCCTAACGGCCGCTAGCCTGGAAGGCAGTTCTGGCCATGAAGTAGCCGCTCTCCCAAAGATCAGGAAGTTTGAAAAGCATCCACATCTGGAGAGCTGAGCTTTAATGGCCCCTGGAATGTGGCTGTGTGCGAAGGTTAAGGAAATTAGCTTTCTTGCTGCTGCTAATGTGACACGAATGGAACACTGGAGTGGTTGCCTCTGTCTCTTGAGAAGAGCATACCACTAACACTTTGTCATTTCAGCCTTTTCTTCAACAGCTTTCCTTTTCTCTAAACACTTCCCTTATTTATTTATTCATTATTCACTCTTGTGAAACAATATGAAACACACACTCCTAAAAAAAAAAAAAAAGGCTTCCAAAACTGTTTGGATGTATGACTCTAATTGCTATAGAACCTTTTCATTATGTTCTTCAGACTTCATTACACACACATCCTTCACAAAAGTGAATCCTTAAAGAACCTCCATCAGTTGTGATTGAATGGCACCTATAATACATTTTGGTAATGTTCAACATCTATTATTTATGAACAGGTACTGCTGTTTTACATACGACCAAACAAGGTAACCCAGTTAAAAGTTGTTACCTTGGGACTGAATAGAAATACAGCTTTTGAAAAAATATCCCTCCAGTTTGAGAACCACTGCTTGAAAGAACCAAATGTGCTTCTTTTGTGGCAGTACTGGATTAGATGGTTCTCGTTTCCTCCCCAAGAAAGTGTGACCAGTTATGTTTCCTGTGACTCAAGCATTTTTGAAAAAGAAAGGTTCGCGCTGGCACAGGCCCAGTGAAGAGACACATATACACAGGCGGCTTTTAGTTGGTGAGGTTATCATGCAGTCAGGGCATGTAATCCTGGAGTGAAGGATTGTGTGTGTGTGTGTGTGTGTGTGTGTGTGTGTGTGTGTGTGTGTGTGTGTGTGTGTGTGTGTGTGTGTGTGTGCGCGCGCGCGCGTTTGGCGTGGTGTTTGGTATGCCGCATGGCCTGCGCGTTTGTGGTGGTGGGTGATGGCTTGAATGGCGACCAAGAGGTGTTGCTGGCTATGTGTGCAGAGTGAGCGCGTCCGTGTGTGAACACACACGCCGACTGGCATGCCCCAAGTGCCTTATGAGGTGTTGATTGTGGGGTGTTTAACTGCTGCTTTTTGAAGGTTGCCTTTGTGTTTGGGGTGGTATGTTCCAGAGTGAGGTCTGCATGTGTGTGTCCGTATATGTGTGTGCGCGCATGCTTGGTGGTTTGTGTGGATTGTTTGATCTGGACTGTTTGGTCCAGTGGTCCTTGTGTAACAGCCACACTTTTTCATAACAGGAGGCCTGCATTCCTCACTGCTCTCTCTGCCCGCGCAAGGGCTGTGCACACACGCTTGGGCAGCTGCGGTGTGTGGGTGTGGGAGTGTGTCTCATTGTTTTCAAGAGAATGATTTTATGCATGTATGTTTTAAAGAGCCCATATCATAGAAATCCTAACTTTAATGGCTGTGGGAAAGTAAATTCAAACCTATTGTCCTGCTGCTAGTACATTTTATAGGAACTGAAGTGCACCACAAGAAGGAATTTGCTATTGCAAATAAGATAATGCCTGTAGTAGGCATGAGTCATGAGTTTCAGATAATTAGTTATTAAAACATAAAAAAATAAAAACGTTTATGCTGCCATCTTGTCTTAAATATAATAAAATATAATAAAAATGTAATTTTCTGTGTGTTAAGCCACGGCCTCTCCCTACGCTAGCACGATCTCTCGTGCCCAAAACCCCCAAAGTGGGTGGGGGTTTGGACGAAAAGGCATGTATGGCGTGAGATGACTGCTGTGTTGCTAACCGCCTTAATGACACAAGTACAGAGAAAAATGCTTGACAAATGCCCAACTTATTTGTAAATCCTTTTTACAAATCATGTAAAATATATTTTAATATTGGCAGCCCCCTCTGCATAAGTTGATTTGTTGGCCTTTTGCATCACAAACAGAGCGTAAAAGTCTTCCTCTGTCAAGTTAAGCTCAGCCTTATTTATATTTGCCCATTTAACCTAATTGTCACTTTGTTCCAGGAACATTACACAGCATATCTTGTTTACTGAATAATATTCAGTGTAGATGTTTCACTATTGAGGTTGTAGACCTACTGTCACACTGTGACCAAATAAATTGCAGCTCAAAGATAACCTCTGATCCTATTCTCTGATGTAAGTTCTCTGACATATTAATTTTCTGTTTTTGTATGTGTAAAAATCAGGAAGTAGTTAGCTGCAGTGTAATAACGTTATTTGGCAACTGTTGCTCAACAGTATTATATTTATTGTGGAAAAAACGAGTTGCGATACAATTCCTCTTAACCAATCAGACTCTGCCTTCGAAACAAACTGTTGTATAATTAGAAATGACCTCTTGTTCAGTGCTGAACATGATTAAATGTTGTCCTGTTCCTGGTTGTAGGGAAACAAAGACATCATTGCAAAAGCATCTCGATACCTGAAAGGAATGACTGAGGTTTATTTTTGTGTGAGACAGTCAGAACACAGGAAATTTCCATAAACATTAAAGGCATGATGTAAAAAAGTTAGATTTTCAGTGCATAAAGCCACACAAATGTTACAAGAAGACATGTTATGCAATATGCAAGATAATACACTTCAAAGGAAATGTAAAATATGGTCCCTTCAAACCTTGGCAATGAATATAAAGGTCTAGATTAAGTCTTTATCACTCTTGACTGACCTTAAATAGCCTCCACGCATCCACACCTGATCTATACCTCACACCACTGAGGAAGTGTAGAAAGTGGCTTGCTTTAGCTTATGTTGCTCCATCACTTTAATGTCCTGTACTTATTAGAGCATGAGCTTCATTCTAACTACTGCTCTATTATGTCTGAAAGTGGCTTAGTGCCCCCAGCATGTTGGATTAAACTCTTAGTCTTGGGACAACAATAGGCTTGGTGTTTGTAGGCCTCTGTGAAGTGTAATTGTTTTTCGTAGTGTGTGTGCGTGCCTCTGGCAGAAGGGTTTTTTTTTTCTCTCATTTGACCTCACTTTATAGTGTGGATTTTTCCTGGTCATGCATGTCTGTTGAAACTGGGTGCAATCCATTTGAGATTAATGTTCTTGAAGGAGAACATACTGGATCCACTTTGATGTTCAGTAGCTTTTCTTTAGGGTGGGAAAGAGTTGGTTTTGTATGCTTCATTAATGCAGTAATGGTTGAAGTGCTTAACTTCAGTTATCCTGTTACATCTGATTAACTTGTGCCCTCTTTGTGTGTTTGTGTGTGTTAGGAGTGGAAGTGCCACTCTACAGCAGCTGCCAGCCCAGTGGTTAAAGGAGGTTCTAGATGAGGTGAAATGCAGCGACCCCTCATCAAAACTCTGTGCCACACGCCGCAGTGCTGGAATCCCCTTCTACATCCAGGTCACTATAGCTCCTCCAAGCTTTTTCTGTGTGTGTGTGTGTGTGCACGTGTGCGTGCGTGTGTGCGTGTGCGTGAGTGTGAGTGTGTTTGGAGAGGGGTGTGGGATTTGAGGGGTCATCTCATGCAAATAAGGTCTTGACCAAATACTCTGATATTGGAGCTCAAAATGACAAATTTAATCCTAACTTTGCATCAACTTGAGAACAATGAGTGGCTAGCTCAATATTGTACAAAAATGACTGTTCTTTTAACTTAAAAGGGCTCATACAGTGTTAGATACAGTGCACTTTTAGGATTAATTATAGAAAGCTCCCTTTAAAGCTTAGTAGTTTATAAGGGGGTAAAATGCTGGTTAGCACTATCAGCCTATTAGGTTTCAGTATCAATAAAAAATTATTTTCTCTTGTGTTCAGATTTCCTCTCCTACAATTCTTTACTGATGACTCCAGTTCTCATAATCTTTTGACCTAGTGCTGCTTCTATTATGAAGAGGCCTAGATATCTGTCACTGATTTCATTTAGCTTTTGTTATTGAATTCTCCCTGCCGGAGGGCCCACTGACAAATGGGAATACTTAATCACTGTAAAAACTAATAAATGTTTGGATGAGTGAGAGAGGGGAAGATTTAAAATTCAGGGGAGGCAAAGAGAGAGCGAGAGAGGACGAATAAACTCAACACCTTGGCAGGAGCGTGCATTCCTGCGGTATGTTCTGGAAAAGGCAGGCTGGCGTGGTGAGGTCACACCCTGCGGCTTACCGTGCAGTGGGACACAGTGGAATGATCCTGAGCTCACACAAGGCCGAATGCAATTGTGCTTTCTCCACTCCCTCTGTCCCCTTAGAGAGGCTCACGAGAATGACATTTTAGCTCCATAACTGGACTCAAGAACTCAAGAGCAACCTTCTTCATGGAATTGGAATTTGAGGACATGTCAATGTCCACCACCCTCCCCACAGTAATGAACTGAATCTGCACTCAAAACATGAGGCGTGGTCTTTAAAGGGGCTTCCCCTGAGGGCCAAGAGGGAGTGGAGATGGGAGAAAATGAGGACACTTAAGTTCCATTCATAATCTGTGTCTCCACGAATACACACATTCTCAACTTAGTTACAGTACACTGGTATGAATCTCTCCATAGCAGTGTATGTAACGCTGTGTTGGTGCTGAGAATAATGTTCTGCATGCCACAGACAAAGCACAACTATACAGCTATGAAAATGTTCTGTAAGTTTGTTGTCCTTCTTTTTGTAGGCTTTGCTGTCCTCTGAACCAAAATCGTCCAGTTGTAGCTTGCTGAAAATGAGTATGAGGGAACTGACTGCTCTGGCCATGCCGAATCATGATGGAGCTACTGAACACAGCACTATACCACAGGTTTACACACACATACACTACTTGGACGCGTTTATATGTGTGTGTGAGTGTGTGCGTATACAGCCACCCACTCAAAAGTTAGGAGTCAGTTGTCACATTAACACTCAGTAATACCACTTTTAAGCAGTGTAGTTAAAAGTGATATAATGTAGACATTAGTATATATTTAAATTATTTAGTACAAAGTTTTTAAAACCACCACAAGGATTTTAGGATAAATATTCATTAATAATGTTGAGTCGTTTCTTATTAGGTTATTCACCTCAAGATTTTATTTCCTTTCAAATTTTAGTCATGGTAGATTTTTTTATCTTAATGTTATACAGCTTTCTCGTTTATTATGAAATCATCTACAGCTGTGTTCATAATTCCTGGCATGTATATGTTTTACAGCTTGCCACAGTGTGTTTGAAACCCGTATAAAGCACTAGAATCATGATATAATTATTTTAAACACATAATCTCTACAACATGTGTATGTGGGAGTGTGTTTGTATGTGTCTGCAGGTCCATGCTCTCAACATCCTCAGGGCTTTGTATCGGGACACACGGTTGGGGGAAAACGTCATGCCCTTTGTGTCAGAAGGCATGAAGGCTGCGGTTCTCGGCTTTACCTCTCCTGTCTGGGCTGTGAGTTGTTGTTGTTGTTGTTTTATTGTTGTTGTTCCTACCTATCATTACATTTGTATCTTGGAAACTATTTACAGTAATGTGTCAGAACTCATTACAAAAACGATGCCCAATAATATCACATTTTAACACGACACATGTCCGCTCCATCTCTCTCCCATTATTACCTTTGTAATATATTAGCGAATTTGCTTTAACTGACAAGTGCGTACACACACACACACACACACACACACACATACAAACGTGTGCACAAACACACATACCTTCTCCTATTTCATCAGGCTTTCCCTCATGTACACTTGTCTTGTTAAATAGTAACTGGTTTGCAGAACCTGACAGGTTAATCATTAAAAGGACACAGGGATGGGAGCTCTACGTGCTGATACACACATATACATACACACACACACACACACACAGCTGTGCGGTGGTCCTGGCTAGCTGCCCTGCCTTGACCACTTTGATCACCTCTACATGGGGACATACCTCCCCCAGGTCACCATAGCAACAGTTCCAGGTCACATTCCTCTCTCTTTCTTTCTCCTCTCTCTGTCTCGCTCCCCCCCCACTCCTCTCCCCCTCTGCCTCTGTGTCAGTCTCTCTTTTTCTGTTTTCTCTCTCCCCTGCCTTCCCTCCTCGGGATCAGTACGATACAGAACAGTTAAAGCTGTGGAGTTTTGTTATACTACACTGAAGTAAGACCACTCCATAATTCACTACTCATATAAGCTTTGAAATGGTTTTGTCCCTGTACGTTCCAAAATAGTCTCACAGTAGTCTCTGTGGAATGTGCTGCAAGCACGACAACACTGCAAGTTACTATAGAGCAGACTTATTCACACAGCCCTGCTTATATCTAGACCCAGATCTTTTAGAAACGCTGGGGGATTCTGTGTACAATACAGCAGTTTATTGGTCGATTATTATGGTAGTGATGTCAGGCAAGGCAGGTCACGCTTATGACACGCAGTTGTTCTTATGACTGCATCGTGAGGGCTTTGTAGAAGAACATTTAATGGCTAATAAACAGAAGGAAAATGGCCTGTTTGTGTTTTCTGACTGGTCCTTGGGCCAGAGCTATAGATAATGCTGCGATCTGAGTCATGGGGTCTTGACATGAAGTGCATGGCAGGCTGATCTCCAACAGGAACAGGAACAGAAAGAAGAGAGAAAGCTTATCTAGGTCACCTCTGTTTCACCCATTGAACTGATCCTTCTACTCTTTCTCCCCCCCCAGGTAAGGAATTCCTCCACCCTCCTCTTCAGTACCCTGATCACTCGGATATTTGGAGTGAAGAGAGGAAAGGATGAACATTCCAAAAAGAACAGGTATGAAATCACTGCTGTCAGCTTCCTGCCCCGCCATGGGCAGTTTAGCCTGAATGCCTCAGTCTTTGTGCCAGACCCACAAATTTTTCTCCCATTGATATGCATAGGCCTGTCTTTGGTGTATCACAGGCTCACCAGTAGGGGGTGCACTAGTCCTCTGTTCCCTCCCCAGTCATTAATCTCAGCCTGTGCACTGGCCCACAGTGTGTGGCACATTTCCAACTCCTCAAACGCTCTGGATGTTTCCTTCAACTCCCTGATGCCTTTATCTTTGAACTGGTTTTCTCTCTCACTCTCTCTCTTGCTTTCGTTCTCTCAGCCTCCTTCTCTCCTTTTACCTGTTCTTCTAAAATCTCCCACATCCTTTCTTCACATCACTTTGATAATTTTAAGAAGTTACTTCTTGGCATTTAAATAAAACTTTAATGTAAAAGCATTAAGAAAGAAACAAAAGGGAGGAAAGACAGGCCAAGGATGAGGTCTGTACCATTTGTCTTTTCCCAAATGCACAATTCTCTGTCTTCATTGAAGGAAAGGGCCTATATCCTGTCCCTTAATGTAATATCTATATTTTAAATGATTGTGAAAGATTCAAAATATGCTGCTTGTTCCCCTGCCTATGAGTTCCACTTATGGAAACTAAGCTGTAAAAATCGGTGCGTTTACAAGTATCTCCCCAAAACTGCCCACACCAGTTTAGCACTGGCTATTCAAGCAATTATAAAGAGTCTCCGCCTGGATGAATACCGGAGAGTCAGGATAGAGGTCGTTTACATTTACATTTACAGCATTTAGCAGACACTTATCCATTCCCTAACTACAGGAGACAGTCTCCCTGGAGCAACTTGGGGTTAAGGGTCTTGCTCAGGAGCCCAGTGGTGGTATGCTGAAGGTAGGATTCAAACCCATGACCTCTTAGTCTAGAGGCAAGTATCCTACCCACTAGGCCACCCCCACTTTTGAGACATATTTTGAGACATAGGTATGGAGGGGTACATTAGCATACACACACACTGTAAGTAGTCACTTATAAGACAATTATAAGAAAACCACAGCATGGCACCCAGTGTGAACAATGTGAAATTCTTTCTCTGCATTTAACCCATTCACCAAGTGAAGTCGGGGGCTGCCACCAATGAGGGGTGCCCGGGGAGCAGTGTGTGGGGACGATACCTTGCTCAAGGGAACCTCAGTGGTGTCACTAGCAGTCCAGGGATTTGAACACACACACACACACACAAACACACAAACACAAAATTAGCCAGATAATACATTATGGATTTTTTAATTAGCCTTGTTGAAATAGGAACCAACCAAAATAAGAAGTTGTTTTGCTAGATGACAGAGCCTGACTGCTAAACCCCAGCAGGATGACTTATTCCAAACGGTGCTTAGCCAGGCTGGTTTAGGCCTCCCCTGCCCTCACAGTGAGCTCGTTTACTGGCTGAGCTGGTTTACTGGCTTTGGCCAGTCCAAGAACACAATGTGGTTCTCTTTAGTGTGATTTGCATGTGCAACAGGCATCTTGATCCGCTTACACACCAGCCAGCTTTCTCCCACTTGAGGTTTGTTTAGCTGTGTTTCTATTCCTCCTTCCTTCAGTCTCACTTATGTTATTGCCCGCTGTGTCTGTGTGTGTGTGTGTGTGTGTGTGTGTGTG
>JBBPCX010000154.1:10788422-10803969 GCA_037974365.1 Hydrocynus forskahlii | reverse complement strand
CTTTGTCTTGTTTTTGGTGTGTGTGTGTGTGTGTGTGAGAGAGAGAGAGAGAGAGAGAGAGAGAGAGAGGGGGTGTGTGTGTTTGTGTGTGTGTATTATGATCACTCACTGGTGTGTTCTGGTCGAAGTAAATATAGTCTGACAGGCCGTCCACTCTAATTTCTGGCAGCCCTCCATCCCTCCCTCTCTCCCTCTCTTTCCCTCCCTCCCTCTCTCTTTCCCTCTCTTCCTCCCTCCCTCTCTCTCCCTCTCTCTCCCTCCCTCTCTCTCTCTCTCTCTCTCTCTCTCTCTCTCTTTCTGTCTCTCTTTCTCTCTTTCTGTCTCTCTCTGCATTCTTCTGTGGGCTCTCTTTCTGTCTCTCTCTGCATTCTTCTTTCTCTCTCTCTCTTTGTCTCACTCTCTCTCTCTCTCTCTCTCTCTCTCTCTCTCTCTCTCTCGCTGCATTCTTCTGTGGGCTAAATAATTAAATAATTTTGCATCCCTAGAGTTGACATGCATCATAGTTCTCTGTGACCTGTCACACTTGTTTATATTTGTTTATAATGATTATATGTTTGTGTCCATACATGAGTTTCTGTGCACTACTCTGACTCTCTTCTGCATGTAGTCATTTTATGTTTCTTATTAACACAGAACTATGATGACCACAATCAGCAGTTTGGTTCCTCCCTTGTAGTTCGTGTTTGATTTTGGGTTCAGTTTTGATTACGCAAAAATTGGGTTTCATGATTAAAGAGCTCAGCCACAGTGTCTTTTGATGTGTTTCAAATTTAAGTTCAATGGTTGGACAAAACGCAAGTCAGCATGCCCTTATCAAACAACCATGATTTTTTTGGTGAAAAACATTAGCTCTGTCGACATGTTGAACAGGGCAGAAAGTCACAGAGTTTGAGAGTCTGAGAGGGGCTTCCATCCATGTATCTTTAGGCAAATTCTTGTACCTTGAATAAAAAAAGGCTTGGAAATGGCAAATACTGAATGAAATAAAAACTGTGTAACAGTTTTTTCTCTTTTACAAAACTAATGAAGATGCAGACCTACTGGCACTTTGTTTTCTTTTTTAATCTCAACTATCCATATTATTTCTTAATCCATTTAGATAAAGGTGTTTGATATAGTGAGAAAATATACTTAACTATATATATACTTAACTATAAATATTTTTAGAATATTACGTACCCCACTTTCAGACCTGACTTAAGGCCCTTGGTTCTGCAAAGCTTTGTTTTGATTGCCATTTGTGACTGTAACATTGTTACATATGTTATAGGTTCTGATTACTCCCTGAACCTAAAGGCTCAAATTTTACTGCATTTTACATGCAGTAAAATTGGAGCCTTTAGAAAGTCCTGCTTTGGGATCGATGGTGCCTTTAACTTTGAGATTTATCATTTCATTTTATGCCAAGAATCCATCAAAAAGAGAACACCACAACCTAACAAACTTCAGTTCCTGTTTTGAGGTGCTAGACATGCTAATAAGTTCCCTTACAGGTTTGTAAGTTAGTCAGAACTAAAGAGGCCTTCTTTAACCTGCTACTTTTGTATTTCTTCTCAACCTTTTTTATGGAGTGCTTGGTGAAAAAAGTATTAAAAAAGTACGATTTAGGCTACTATACCTATGACTGGTGACTGACTTAATGTGCATTAACATGTCAAAAGTTTCTTCTTATGGTTATGACACACTTTCAGTAGCTTTAGGCTACTATGCAAAATCAGTGAACAAGTTGTATTAGAGAGCTGTGGTAGCTTTTTGTTGTGCTTACATTTGAGGGCAGCCTGTACTGTCTACATACACGACACTAATGTGCAGTGTGTTAGACAAGCAAATTCACCAGATAAGCAAATGTTGTGTGCTCTAATGTGTGGTATGTGTTCTTGGCACAGAGTGATCTGTGTCGTCTCCACTCAAACACAGTGCCATTGGGAAGCAGGGTGTGTGTGTGTGTGTGTGTGTATCCATGACAAATGTTTTCTGTATTTGGGGGCAGTCGCAACATCCTGAGTGCATGTTATGGAGAGGACAGCTGCATTGCGAGAGTGTGTGTTAGGTCAAGCACGGACTTGATTTCCTGCAGGTATTCTCAGTGATAACACTTGTGCACCTTTTTGTACTTTTGTGAAGTGTTCAGCATAATTGGCTCCTAGGATCTGATATTAATCTGAATTAAATTGGTAGACTATTTAACTAGCAGCAGTGCCATGTCTTTATTGGCAGATAATTGAGCTTTTCCAAGCAATCTGTGTGAACATTTAAATATGCCTATGTGATAGAAAATTAATTTCCCTTCCTTTGTTTATGAAGCATGTCCAAATGTTCCATGAATGGAAATGAAGCAGCAAAAACAAGCTGTTTTGAATTTACTGTTTGTGATGTGATAAACACCCACATGTGCATGCAGTAGTATGCAAAAGTCTTAGGATGCTAGGCAAATTGTTTTAATCCATTTATTTGGGCAGTAATTAAGTCGTAGTAAGAATTTATTGTAATAATATAAAATAAGATTTCTTGATGATGCTCCCAGTCATCACACTGGTTTCCCAGCCAGAATTCCTGATTTCGTTTAATAAACAATTAATTGGTCAAACCAGGTACTGATAGATAACTACAAATAATCTTGGCTTTCGTCAAATAGAGTTTTGGAAATGGTTACATGGAACTTCGTATACATCAAAAATGCTAATAAAATGCTTACTTTCCAGATAAATGCCATTTCTTTTTCTCAGGTGTGTGACTTTGGCACAGTACTGTAGAACTGTCTACTAAGTTTACAGCTGGTTAGCTCTGCATATTTCACATTATAGTTATAAGTACTGCTTTTTGAATAATATTTTTTTGGAAGTAGTGCATGCTGAAATTCAGATTATTCCAAATCACTCACAAACGTTTTCTGACAACTCTTTCAATTTGTCATTGATTATCTTATTGTGCTTTTGGGAAGTTGTCAGAACTCATACCTTCAGGTCATTTTGCCCAGGGAAACATTTGTTAAGTCTAGATTGAAAAAGAAAATCCTTGGTTTTGTCCAGCCACATGTAACTATGCTCGGTCACGTCAGCGCTGGTGCATCTGTAAATGTGTGTGTGTGTGTGTGTGTGTGTGTGTGTGCGTGCATGTGTGTGTGCGCGTGCGTGCACTAGCATGTGAGTGTTTCGTGTTGTAGCAGTTTCTGAGGGTGGCAGACAGAGTTAACTCACCTTGTTACCATGAAGGCGCCCTGGCCTTAACTCAGTCCAGGCCATGTGTATATAGTGTCGCCAAAGGATGTGGAGCATGGACGTGTGTTTATATGCATTTATGTGCATGTGGCTTTCTTTCAAGAAGAGTTTGTCACAGCTGAAGCATGTGTGTGAAATTCAGGTTTGGCTGGTGCTAAAACTGGCCTCCTTTTTTGGGCTGATCCGAAAAAAAAAAAAAACTTCATTGGAAGGGTTTCACTTTCTCTTGGTTCTTCAAAACATGTTGACTGTATTAAAAGCAGGAAGCGTAGGCATGCTGTTCACAGGCGTGCTGTCACGCGTGGCCTTATGTTGCTTGCAGTGGTGTTTCCCAGGGTGCATTTCAGCTGGGGCACGGCAGGAATAAAGGCCCATTTATATCCGCGCTGTGTTCCTGCAGTGCACCATCACAACCAGAAAGCTCTAATGAGTGCTTTATAGAGCTGTAAAGGGCTCTGCTTTTAGGAAGTGGTTAACAAACCAGACCTTTTAAAAGTTTGTCAGACACACACAAACACAGACATGTACATACATAGATACATGCATACATACATACACACACTCACCTGCATGCTTCCTCTATCTTTCTTAACAGCAGTCTGCATGCTGTCTCGTTTCCTATAGACCTCAGGTGAACTCTGATGCTTGGATGGGAACTTTTCCACCTTTTCACAATGCCTCGTTCAGAGTGCCCTATTCGTCATGGTGTTTCCTGAAATAAAAACTCATTTTCTCTCCTTCTCGCTCTTTCTCTGTCTCAGGATGACAGGCCGTGAGTTCTTCACTCGTTTTCCAGCCCTCTATCCTTTCCTCCTCAGCCAGCTTGAAGAAGCTGCGAGTTCAGTCG
Source organism: Hydrocynus forskahlii (assembly GCA_037974365.1). Classification (NCBI taxonomy): domain Eukaryota; kingdom Metazoa; phylum Chordata; class Actinopteri; order Characiformes; family Alestidae; genus Hydrocynus; species Hydrocynus forskahlii. Next base: position 10,799,904 of record JBBPCX010000154.1, on the reverse strand, counting down.
ACAGGTGAGAAGATATAGAATCTTACTTGGAATATTTTGAGTGTGTGTTTGTTTTTGTACATTTTCTCAAAAAACTGGGTATTTCAGGGCTGTATTGCTTATTTTGTGAAGTGTCAGTGCTGGTGCTGTAAGGCCAAAACTTTCAGGAGCTTAAAGTAAAAGTTTTGTCGTACATAAATAAATCAGTTTGAATCATTGCTATTCGTACATGAACTTAATCGGTGGTTCTGTAGGGCATCTTGTCTGCCAGTGTTTCATCTACAGCTTGAATGTACCAGCAGAACATAACCTTGCTGGCTTGGTCATGCAACAGCCCAAGGAAAACTTTTACCTATTATGGGTAAAATCTGTAGACATGTCATCTGAGATGAGGGCTGCCTCATCAGTTGAGCTAACACTAGCCATAAATCACTGGCTGCAAATAATGAAAATAGATTTTGTTTATATATATATTTTTATATGTTAAATTCAGCAGATAAACAGTAATTGTGTAATAAAAGATTATGGTCTCTGTGGATAATGTGCATTCATTTTCACTACAACAAATCAGCAAAACATGTCATGACTGGGACTTCCAAATTTTGCACACGTACATTTGCCACATGAGCTTTTCTTTGCCTTTATGTGCATTTTGTTGTTTAAGAATTAAGAGGGCTCTTCAGGTCACCAGTCGGAAATCGGATCCTGAGGAAAACAACAAGCTTTCCTCTTCTCACCCTCCTCCATTTTCTCTTGGGCTTTTTAAATTAAGCTAATTTAAGTGCCTTATCAAGTCTCTTTAGGCCTATTAAACATGGCTGGCCACACTGATGGACAGCTTCCTACTTCAGATGATCATGATAAGAGGACTGTGTGTGGGAGCAGAGGCCACGTTGGATCCAGACCGCACTCCAACTCTACCTCGCCCACTCTGAAAAGCTTTATCTCTCTTATCTCCATCCTTCCCCACCCCCCATGTAATTCCTCCACATATATCGAAATGCCTTCCAAATAACCCTGACGATGCGAAACAGGCCCTTGAGTCAATATTATCTTAATATGTATTAGATTATTTGAACACATTTGCAGTCTGGCTCTCTCTGCCTCTCGCTGAAAGCACTGTGACACTTTCCCACGGTTCAGAGCAGGCGATCTCCCCCACCAAGCCAATAATGCTCCATAACGCTCATATTTAATAACACCAGCAAATCACTTCGTTTATGAAAAAAGGATGGAAAGGGAGAGCGAAGGAGCTTAAAAAGTCATCAGGGTCCCCGAGCCGCCCACTTTAACCAAGCTGGAGTGGGAGCTCGTGGGATGGCTGTGGTGGAAGTGTGGATAACGTAAATTCCGAAATGCACTTTTTGATTGTTACTTGGATGTTCAACTTTTTCTCCCTCTTGGAAGTTTCTGCAAGAGAACATTTGTCTCTGGATGATTGCTCCAAGCATACATACCTCCAACATGTAAACTATTCCTGATGTGATTATGATTTCATAAGCATCGTGACTTTTAATGAAATGAGGCTCATGAGCGGTTGGTTTGGAGCAGTTGCGTGATGTTTTGTAGTGTCTGAGAAGCTTTTCCATGGGAAATGAACGCTGGGAATATGCTTGGCATCGCATCAAGCGGGAGATGAAGAGTCCACAGGGTGCAGTTTAGGGAGAGCAGCTCTAATAGTACGTGTTCTGTTTGCTTCAACTCACTTCTCTCATCCTGTATGTCTTTTTTCCAACCCCCCACCTCTCTTTTTCGCCTTTTTTTCTCTTTCTCTTTCTCTTTTTCTCTTAATTCTTTCTTTCTCTTTCTTGCCTTAACTCTTGTCTTCCTTTTTCTTTTTCTTTCTTTTTTCTCTTTTTCTTTCTTTCTTTCTTTCTTTCTTTTGCTTTCTCTTTCTTTTGCTTTCTCTTACTCTCTTTCTTTCTTTTGCTTTCTCCTTCTTTCTGTCTTTCTTTTTCTTTGTCTTTCTTTCTTTCTTTCTTTCTTTCTTTCTTTCTTTACCTTTGTGTGTGTGTGTGTGTGTGTGTGTGTTAGAGGGAGAGAGCGTGAGTGATCTGTGGTCACTTAAATCGTTTCTCTGCTGTGGGCCTTGATGGCATGTGAGCTGTGATGGATGGCGACTGACCTGGCATTGTACTAACAGCCCCAGCTGGCTGTGTGGTAGCCATAGCTACACTGTGGAAAACCCATGGCTCATAGAGTAAAGAAGATTTTTGGCTCTTCTCTGAGAGAGGTAGCTTGAGTGAGAGTGAGGGCGTGTGTGGTAAGGAAGACAGAAGGAGGACACGGATAAATAGAGTGGATGCATGTGCTAGCCAGGGGGTGTGACTGGGGTGTGTGTGTGTGTGTGTGTGTGTGTGTGTGTGTGTGAGTGAGTGTGTGAATGAATGATGTGATTATTACAGTATGACATTGCCAGTACTTTCAAATGTTTGCTCTGGCGTGCATCTTCTCTTTCCACTGAGTCTCTAAAGGGAGAGAAGAGAGGGAAGGGGGGTAGAGAAAGATGGAAGTGAGAAGCACCTTCTCCTGCTCATGACTACATTTGGCTACTTCATCTTCAGCCTAGGCCTCCTGCTCTATGCCTTTCAGCATGGAGTTGAAAATAGATCTGTCCACAATTTCTGTAAACACAGAAAATGCCAGCACCAATTCATCTCTCTTTCTGTGTCTCTCTCTGTCTCTCTCTCTGTCTATCTGTCTGTCTCTCTCTTTCTCGCTCCCTTTCTCTCTCTCTCTCTCTCTCTCTGTCTGTCTCTCTGTCTCTCTCTCTGTCTGTCTCTCTCAGTAACTCTGGCCAGGTTAAACTGCACCCCAGTCTGTTCCTGCTGTTGCTGGTGCTGGGACGTCTCTACCCATCACCGATGGATGGATCCTCCTCCCCTCTTGGTCTGGCCCCATTCATGCCCTTTATTATCAGGTTAGAATAAACACAGAAGTTGCACATGTACACACAGTGAGGTCTAAAAGTCTGAAACCACATAGAAAACCTGGGATTTTACAGGAAAGTTTTACATTATGGATGTAATAATATTGGTATATTTTAATCAAAATACTTTTAATGTAAAAGATTTAAGATTATGCACTAGTTCTAGTTTCTGCACTGCGTAATTTATTCAAAATATAGAAAATTTGTGACTTTGTGTTATGGCCACTGTACAAAAAGGTTTCATTTTTTTTCAGTGTAATAATTTTCAGTGAATCATCCATCTGAGGCATTCTGAAGCGTTGCTAAAACAAAAGATTGACCTACCGTATACCAAGAAATGTTAAAACCACATAAACGTTCTATTATTCATTCAAATTGTTGTGCTGTTATTATAATAAAAATAAATAGAGAAATGTTAGTAAATTAGGAGAGAATGCAGAATATAAGCATTTTCACTAGTGGTCTTTTGGATCCCTTCTTAGCCATATATAAAGATATGTGTCTGGATATTTTCGAAAAGTTGCAGCCCACCCCCTCAACATGTTTCCTTAAATTTTCAAAAAACACTCCATGCTGTTGTGGTATTATTGCAAATCTCAAAACTTCTACACCGCTGCGTCCCTGTGTAACTACTTTTGTATCTAAAGCTAATCCTAAACAAATGTGCCCACACAGATGCACAAACACACCCACACAAACACGTGTTATATTTATTAGAAGTTCCTACAGTGACAACTGATGTCCATCCATCTCTTTTAAAGACACAAGATTTGCATTCAGTTAAACTCGTACAGTACACAGGCTCTTCAGTACTGAAAGGCTGTGAAAAGCAAAGCCTGTTCCACTCCCAGCCTAATAAACTTACTTTGCATAAATATTTATTGGTCTAAACATCATCATGCGGAAGATACAGGACATTCCAACGGGAAAATGAGTGCCCACGCAACTCCTGTTTGCGCATTTCTTACATTGTCCTGCCAGAATGTAGGCAAAATATTTTTGGAATGTGTTCTGTGAGCACCTGTGGTGGCCTCCAAAAAACAGCTTTAGGCTTCTGCGCGCACACAAACACCCCAGACGTATCTCTTGGAACACATAGTACCTCCTGATGAAGCGAAATAGATGTGTTTAGATTTTCGGGAACAGGACATAGTGTGGGTTTGGAAAAATACTGCTGCTACTGTGCAAGTACTGTGGCTGAGACAATGTTTCTGTCATAAATGCAAATGACATTATGTTAGAAATTCTGTACAGTCATATCACATTCTTGAAGTTGATTTTGGTCAGAAAAATGCTTCTAACTTGGTGCACTTGTCCATATACAGATGTGCCAACAACACATCTGATTTCATGCAGCTGGCAGATGACGAAAACGATCAGGCAGAATCGCAAGATCAGGAAGATGACATTGTATTGGCCCTAGTGACAAATCTCTTATGTCATCGCAACGTTCTGCTAATAATACAAATGACAAAGAACAACACTAATATATTCCTCTTGACATGGGAGCTAACTTGGGATAAGTATCGAGAAAGGGCAAAATCCAATGATTTATTGAATTTTTATCATACCCTTAAGTAAAAGTCAAAGTGAAGCTGCTCCCCGTTGCATTACATGTGGGGAAGGGACCTCTCGTTGAACTTTCTGTGAAACTTTAGCTTTGGCAAGTCGCTTGCTTTCACAATTGTGCGTGCAGTGCATCTTTCCTCTAATAAACCTCATTGCTTTTGTTCAGCTCCAGATTCACCTCCCTCATTTTGTCTTTGCTCCAAAAGTGAGCTTTAAGAATGTCTGCAGCATCCAGCGAAAAACATCATTACACGGTGAAATTTCAGTCAAGTGTGATGATGTTTTTGTCATTTACTAATGAGGTGCTTCTAAACTACAAGAACGTATCACAATGACAGCATGGTCATAGTAGGAACAGATCATATACCAGCATGTGGATTAAGTTAGCCATATGCCTTTTAAAAAGATTCTCTGATTTCACTCAAATGATCATGTCATTATGAAGTGAAAATAAATAGATTTTAAAACACAGTTAAACTGTGTAATTCAGTTTGCTAAACCTTTTTGTATCTTTGCCTGTTTTTGTTTTTGCCTGCTGTAGAAGTCCAACTTTCCAGGCCAAACATGTTGAACAAGGAAAAGTTTTTCTCATTACCGTGATGTGCCATACTGTTTTTCAGAGGCACACGTACAAAGTCAAATGAGAGATCAGCATTTCTGCTGGGACTCATCAGATTGTAGGATAACCCCGGCCATGGATTGCCATGGATTTACCTTTTGCGTCTATGAATTGTTGGGTCTTTTTCAGGCTAGAGGGAGTTTAAAGTTGTACTTGGTCTAGTTTGTGTACATGTGCCGGAATCTGTATGTTCCTTTGTGTAGTTGTTTGATGGAAGCTGTGTGTGTATGTCTGTGTTGGTGCCTGGAACGGTGTGGGGATGCGAGGGAGAGAGGATCAGGCCAAGGCCTTGGGCTGGAATGCAGATAACATGGAGCAGAGAGGAGCAGAGAAGTTAATGGTAATAGAGTCCATTGGCATGTATGGAAACCTAGGAGCAAAGCCTGTGACCAGATTATCAGTAGCATAAAATCATGTATGTAAGAAATGTATATCTTAAAGCGATATGTTTTTTTTTTCTTTCTTTATCTGATATGGTCTTTGTAATACTGGCATTGCTTAAGACTGCGTTTGTGTTTGATGATGGGAGTGAGGATTCAGGGGTTTGATCTTTCAAAAAATGGTAGGGAGGAAATGACCATAAAATAAAAGATCTATACATTTAGACAATAGAAATCTACTATGCTTTATATTAGTTCATATGTGGTTTGCTGTTCAGTTTATTCATTCTAATAGTTTTGTTCCATAGTTGATGTATGAATTTCTACTTTTGAAGTTTTTTTTTTTGTGTTTACATATTTTCATCTTAAACTAAATTAAGATTTCATCTTAAAAGTAGAATTTGTGTTGAATAAGAGCATCTGAATTACTTTAAAGTAGTGTAATATCTCCAAATTACAGTAGTGAGTATAATGATATGTCTAAATGGCCACTTTTAAGCTTAGATTGTGTTAATTTGTCACACCCTACATGCTCTTTCTAATGGTTCATATTACCTTCACTAACATTGGTGTTCAGGGTGTAAATGGCATGAAATCTGTTGAAGAGTTTATGTTTATTACTCGGAACTTGTTTGCACTGGCTTGAGTGTAAAGTTCTAAGTCCTTGGCAGACAGACAGCTTTAATAGCTTGAGGAGATTTCAAACTATAGGTAAGTGCATAGAAAGGAGATTTTAACCCATCATAACAAATGCTTTGTTCATATTATATGGTTTAACCTAAATATAAAACATGTCTACTTTCAGACCTTTTGTGTGCTTCTAGATCAGATTCACATCACACTTCAGTGCCGTTCAAATGGTGCCCTTGACGTCATTTATTTTGAAAATGTGCACATGCAGGTCCTTTCAGGAGACCGGAACGTCGACTGCCAAGTCAGAACGATCTGTTTGGAGCAAAAGTTCCGAGTTGAACAGTAAGGCCTGGTACGAGAACACACCGATGCTGTTTTGCTCATTATCAGCACTGCCATTAGTTTGCGCTTAGCTCCACAAGCATTGTATGGTTGAATTGTATCTTTAAGGGTTAAGGGCTCTGGGGTAGAAGGCCTTGCTGGCTGGTTCTTGTCAGTGGAGGTATGTGAGCATATCCACCCAAATGAAGCCCACATGTAGGAGATGTTAAATATAGCCAGGCCCTGGCTGCCTGCGCCCACGTCCTCCCCTCCACAGGCCTGCTAGTATGATTAGAACCCTCTCGGCCTCCAGCTTCAGACTGGCTTCCAGGTCCACACTTGGGGTGTGTGCACTGTAGCCTGTCATGCTAGGTGAAAGAAAAGATGACCTGAAAGACTGGCCATGACGGTTTCTGCTCTGGTCCAAGATCAATAAATCTACAGGCAGTTCTGTGTTGCACATAGATCTGAGTACTGGTGGAAACTTGTTGCATGAACTATTTCATCTTTAAAGTAGATTTTACTACTTGAAAAACTAAAGTAGGGTTAGCAGATATGCTGATATCTCTAGTCACTTTCATACACCTGTCCGATGTGGCCTGTTGTCCTGAATGTCCTGTGGAGATCTCCTGCTCTTTTGGGTTTTGGTGTGGGGCTAATGATTTTGGGTCTTTTCTCAAACTGTCTGACTGTACAGGGAAATCGTGTGGCAGGGAGGAAAAAAAACAAAAAAACAACCTACATACTCAAAACAAACATGCAAACGGCGACTTTTATTTTTTCTGCATGACTGTGTCCTGTTGTTGCCTGTTAAGAATACATTAGCTGTATGTCCTCCAGTTCCCCCTTTTTTGTCACAGATGTGGCCAGTGCAGAGAGGACTGAAGCAGAGTGATGAGTTTTTTCCCAGACCAAGGCGTGGCTTTAAGCTTCATCCCCTGAGTGTGAGCTCAGTTACTGAAGCACTGGTATGCCTCCCTATATCAAAGACTTTTTAATCGTTTCCACATGGCATCACTGGTTTACATAAAAAGTATCTGCACTTTATTCATTCCAAGAAAACACAAGACTGCGTAATGCTCCTCATTTAAAAAGGTTTACTTTATCAGGGGGGAACAGTTTTGCATGCACTTCTCACGTTCACTTGAATAGAGCCTTTTTGAAACCCCACACTGAGATCGGCAGCAGGCAAGCCACAGTGGGCAGCAGCAAAAGTTCACATTTATTAACCTTTTAACCCTCCCTCCGATGACCTTGTAGCCAATGACTGCAGGCTAGTTTTTCAAATTCTGTTGTATAAAAATGGGCACTATAAAAACACGTGGTCTGTATTTTCTGTTTTTTTTTTTGTAATTAGAAGAGTTAAAACATGTTTTTGGAATATTTTATTCCTCTGATGAGTAGTTTGCCTTCTTGAGCTCTATAGTACTTGAATATTGCCTTTTGTACCAAAAGCTGCACGCAAAGCACATTCTTCATGAAAATGTGAAAGCTGCTTTACACAACACTTAAGAGCAGTTTAGCTTGCCGCATCACTCTGGGTTCAAACAGGATTCAAAGGAACATGTTGATGACTATGAGCTGGAGTTCAAGTTAATTTCAGCTGTTGAATGTTGGAAACAAACTTGTGCATGCAAAATTAGAAATTTCACTCCGACCCCCTGAAGATTTCACTCCAGTCACCTCACTGAAGTTGTGCTGTATGGTAGATACAGGTGCACTCTCTGGGTTGCTGGCTGAAGCATGCAGTGTGATTATCAAAACTGGTTTAAACCTGTCTACACTAGACCTGGTAGTGTTGAATTCAAACCACTTTTTTAAAGGCTGGAGCATAAAATGAGTCAATTCCACATATATCTTGAAACCAAAGGAGTAACGTACCTGGAGCAGTGTGTATACGGGACATTTTTTATGGGAGAATTCATTTCATAGGCACATGAACCTCCGTTTGGACATGAATGCATTATGCCGTGTTTTGGGAACAACTGATCCTTTTTCCTTTCACTTTTCATTTAACTGCATTCCATGGATGGACTGGAACTGTTTTGTTTGAAACAGGACATGTTCTTATGTTCCTCCTGGGAACCGCATAAATCGATCTGCGCCTATTTGGGTTCCATTTTGTTTTGGAGCCGGGTGAGGAACAGGGTTGGGGCTGTTTAGCAGACTGCAGAATCATAAGAGGGAGAGACTGAACTACCAGCCCAAATAAGAGCCAGATGGCTGCTCACGTTGTAATGGCCGCTTAAGACAGAGCGCAAGCCCCCTGGAGATGGCTCGCCTTGGCCGGCTGTGTTTCTAAAATTATACCCTTCCAAACTGTCATTTCCTCCCCAAAGAGATTTAATGAGACAAATTAGTGCTGATAGGTAGCATATGAGGCCCAAAAAGGGAGCGAGAAGGAGAGACTGTTCATCATTAGTGTGTGTTTGTGTGTGTGTGTGTGTGTTGTGCATGGTGTCTCTGCTTTCCCTCTTAGTGTTTGGCCAATGGGTAAGAGAGTAATGAGTTCAGGTGTGTACGTGGTTAGCACCTCCATTCACAATGCGTATGAGTGCGTGCTGGAAGGCATAAGTTGTCTGTTATGTGTGACTGTTTCCATGGCTTAAAGAAGTGCATGTCATATGGGTGTATGTATAATACAGCGAGGGGAAACAAGTATTCAGACACATGTTTGTTATTTGAAGTACTTCCATTACAAACATGACAAATGAATAGCATTAGCACTTTTTTGTGAAACAGTTGTTGAAAATCACCGCTCTGAAGGATCAGTGGTATAAAGCAGTCTGGCCATTTTTGCCCAAATTTTTGGTTAAGGTTCCTCAGATGGACTTGCATTTTAAATCCACCGTAAATGTCCAGTTAAGGTAAGGAGATTGGTTAGACCATGCAAGGCCAGACATTTTCTTTTTTTTTTTTAGAAACCTGTTTGTTTGGGGTCATAGTTCTGTTGAAACATCCATCTTCTCTAATATACATAGCACATCACTCTTTTATGTTTCCTTTTATTATGTGCAGTGCCCCAGTAGTGTTTGCAGAGATGCAGCCTCATCAGAATACTTCAGTGTCTGTATGCTGTTCTTAGAAACATACAGGCAAGTCTTGTTTCCCTAAACAGGATGAGTTGAATTATTGCCAAAGAAATTGCCTTGCCTGAACTGAGCACTTTGTTCCAATAGAGTTTTGGTTTGTCTAAATGCTTGCTTGTGAATCTGGCAAAAATGACAGAATCACCACACTTGGATGCTTTTTTACTTCATATCAAATAAACAAATCACAGATATGACAGTAAACAATTTAGGTATTATAGTTGAACATTTCAGCCATAAATTTTCCGTAGGATTAACACCAAGGCTGTTTCCTGGCCATTGAAGTGATATGCCTTTCGTAAGGAAAAGCTTTAACACTCTTTGCTCTTTGGTGAGATGTGTTGTCATTTTAAAAACCAAATCTGTTTTCTATCTATGTAATGTGCATTGACTGGTTAGGTAATGATAGCCAGCTTCTTGGTCCTTTATCTGACCTTCAACCACAAATCGTAAATGAGTGGGGAAATTGGTTTGTTTTCTTCAGGTAGCCGTCATTATATGTTTCATTAGAATGGCTTCAGCATCATCAGAGTAAAATCCAATTTCATTTAGCCGATTTCTAACAGTTTTCAGTGGGATGTAGTAACACAGATCACTGTAGCACAGTTTGCAGCCTGTTGTTCACCAAGTGAATGTTGTTCCTGCTGCTTTCAGGTCATCCTGCAACTGTTTTTGGGTGAATGCTGGCTTTTCTCTTACCTTTTTTATCATTTATCTGATCTTTCAAGATGCATCTATCCAAGGATGATTAGTTTCACACAGTAGGTATTAGGTTCCATGAGCTTTACAATTTCATATGATCAAACCAGTTGCGCTTACAGGGATGTTTAAAGTCATGGCTGTGACTCTGTAGCCTTTTCCATGAAAGAGAACTTTAGAATGCTCCCTCACCTTTTCCATAGTTGCTGCTTGTTGCATGAATGAATGGAAACATCATTTAAAATATTTTTTTATTATATACCAAAGGACACTTTTTTGCAGCACTAATAACAAGACTTCATTTTGCTAACCTTACATAACTGCTATCCAAGACAAGCAAACTAAGCTAATGGAGCACAGGCAAGGACATTTCAGTCTGGAAAGAAATGTAGTGAGAGAGTGACATAGTAAATGTGCCTGTAACTCCCCCTCCTATGACAATATGTGAGAAATCTGATCACAAATCATCACTGAAGAAGAAATGTGTTTTGGTTGTCCCTTGTGATCAGACCACCATCCCAGGTCCTCATCTCCTAAAATCCCACCGTACAGTAAATTTTATTTTTACAGTATGTAATTTATTGTCAGCCTTTTGTTAGTCAAATAGCCTTGCTTGGTTTGAAGTTAGCTTACTGCTATGCTGTGAGCTATCTGAGCTTGTAGTTTGTTTATATAGGAGGCTACAGTATGACTTTTGGCTTAACATGTTGGTGGAAAACACTTGCATTGTGTATAAATGTTGGTGTATACAACATTTGCTGAATTAGATTTGTGTGACGGTTCTCCTTTGGTCTGTGGGGCTGATACGAATTAGCTTTGACCAGTGTTTGTATGATCAAAATGCTATATTTGTTGGGGGAACTGAAAAGAGGATTTGACTGCATTTGGTTATTACAGCATGAGTGAAATCAGGTACTAATGTTGGATAATTTGTTGTGGATGATAACCACCACTCCAGCTAGATTCCAAAAGGGAATCTCTTCTGCTTCACAAGCTTGATACTCCTCTAGCTGACACGTGCGCCGCTTGAGAGCATCTCATTCTATTGACAATGTACTGTGTGTGCAAAACTTCACACCTTTGTCATCAATGAGTGCACCTTAAAGAATTCACTCATTGGAAGAAATTTCTAAATACTTTGGTAACTACTTAAATGTAATCAGACTTTCCTAAACCAAACCATAAAACTTTTCAGAGAAGATCATTAATATCAGAAAGGTGATTAGCACATCCTCAAGTTATGCAGAGGTCACACAGATTCGAC
>JBBPCX010000154.1:10768962-10788322 GCA_037974365.1 Hydrocynus forskahlii | reverse complement strand
CCTTTTATGTAAAGCACTTTGAATTACCTCTGTGTATGAAATGTGCTATATAAATAAACTTGCCTTGCCTTGCCTAAGCTTAACCCAAATGACCAAAAAGAAATTGTTTCACAGTTAGTGACTAGTGTCATTGTTACCATCATTCTAGTTCCATTAGAATTTTGTAATTTGCAGCATGTCACTAGCCTGCTGTACCAGAGACTGGTGTTTTTGTCAGTTTACAGCCTTGTTGGAGCTGTATTCATTTTATTCAAATAAATAATATTAAGTTGAAAATGTATTGTATTATTTTTCATTTGGTTTAAATTAGAAGAATTTCTATAATGTAATTTGTAAGGGGTTTGACAGACCAATGTAAACTATCCAATATCCCCAATTTCCAAAAAATGTAAGGCCAAGTGTGCTTATGTGGCCATATTCCGTAACAGCAAACTACAGCTTTTATTATTACGCTACCATCAGGTCCATTTAAATATTTACTGTGGGTCACTCCACAGTTATTACTGTCAGATTTGTAGAAACTGCAGACATTGCAGATTTACACTGGATTACAAGATGCTGTCAGTAATCGGTAACTCAAATACTCAGATAGGGCTTATGGTTTCTGATTCATTTTCTAATGTTTCTTTGTCTGCTCCGTCGTCTGGCAATAGCTTAGTCTCCGTACATCAGGCTGCAATGGGTGATTCACAAGCTTCGTTTCTGTATTTTTAGATTCCAGGATTTTCTGTTCTTTTTTTTAATCGATGAAAGTTTCAGTTTTACTTCTGTAGAAATTCTCTGGTTTTGCTGGCCAGGGAGAGCCTTCCTTTGATTTGACTGTAAACCACTTGACTGAGGTGTTCTCACTCCCACCCTCTCTCTTTGGGTGAGGAAGGCAGCAGAGTGTCTTATCAGGGTTGTGGTATGTGGGTAGCAAGAGTTTAAAAACCACCCTTACACACACACACACACACACACACACACACACACACACACACAGGCCGCTTTGTTTGGATGGTTTTTCATTGAAAAGCCTCTGCACTCTGGATGTCCTCACATGGATTTCTCAAGTATGATGTATCTCAAGAACAGTTTTATTGACACATTGTGTTTTATAAGGAAAATCATGCTTAGTCAAATTTCCCATACGCAGAAAGCTATAGTGCATTTTGTGTTCTGGCACCTTTCTGTTATAGACCGTAATTTTCAGCAATGTGTGCTGCAGTAGCTCTACAGTGGGATTGGAACAGACAGCAAGACTTCTCTCCTCATTTGCTTTAGTGGTGACTGTGTAGTCAGTTCACCAGTTGTCCTTCATGCTGCACACTGGGAACAGCCCATAAGACCTGCTGCTTTGGGGATACTCTGACCCAGTCATCTAGATATCACAATTTGACTCTTGTCAGTGTCACTCAGATCCTTACACTTGCCTATTTTTGCTGCTTCCAGCACCCCAACTCCAAGAACTGACTGTTCTGTTCATGTTATGTTGTTATAAGTATATAAATCTAAATAGATTCCTAATTAAAAGATTCCTTTGGTCAGGTAGTTAAATTGTTACAGGACTTAAGAAATGACTAAAACATGCACAGTGTATGTGCAGAAGTAATTTTGCTGTTTTCTGTTCTAGCTGTGCTCGGTCCGCTGTGTATCGCACTCGGGAGATGGCTGCTAGAGCTTTGGTTCCATTTGTTCTGGTCACCCACATTCCTGCCACCATCCAAACCCTGCTGGAGAACCTGCCTATAAAACCTGGCCAAGGAATCCAGCAGAACCACATCCACGGAACCCTGCTACAGGTCTGTATTGACATAACTGCGTAGTGTCTGGCTCAAACAGGTCAGGAACATGGTTAGAAAAATTCATTTATAGATTGCTTTGACTACATAGCAAATGGAAATGTGCTTTAATTTTGAAAAAGGCAGCACTGTAAAGCCATCCCATTATACATTACAAATTGTAAAGCTGTAACAACCCAACGAGAATGCAGTCCTGTCTGGTATTACTCGAGGAGGCAGCTTGTATGCTTGCATCAGTGCTGAATTGTGTATGAACGCTGTGCTAGTCTTTAGTTACTGCTCTTTGCTTAGTGGAGCTTGTGCCGTTAGATGTAGATCATTTTCTTAAAAAAAACATTGCATTGCACCCAGCACTAATGCAAAGAAAGCACTTGGTGAACTTTACAGAGGCATTAGTCATCAGCCAGGCAGACTGTTTATTTTTGCTGGAGATTTTAACCATGCAAATCTCAAGTTAGTACTTGAGGATGTGGATATTGCAGCCAGAGGAGTGATCAAGCTGGATCTCGTTTACATAAACATTGCTGCCCCCACCTTGGCGACTTAGACCAAGGTCTGTGTCATGCTAATCCCAGCATACCAACGTCAGCCAAGCCTGCTTTCAAGCAGTCTCAAACCTGGCCCCCAGGAATCATTTTTAAGCACACTGGCTTGGACATGTTTGGTGAAGCTCCAACATATGACAGCTTTGGAGGAAGTACATGGCATCAGTGACTGACCATATCAGCAAGTGCGCTAATGACACTGCTGTCTCCAAAACCAGATGTATGTACTGCTGAGATCCTGAGACATAGCTTTCAAATTAGGTGATGATGCAGCCTGGATAGGAGTCAGGACCAGTCTGTCCATGTCTATTAGGACAGTGAGGTAGGCACATGCTAAGAAAACATTCAGCCACTTCCAGGACACGAGGGGACAAACAATGCTCATGTCAGTGCAACGGGGCCAGCGTAGACTACAGGACATATTCACCTGCATGTGACTTCAAGGTGTGCTTAATGCCTTCTAGAGGAGGGACAGAATGGAACAGCAGTGAATAATACTAAACCCCAACACAACGACCAGGTGCTCTGCTTGACCACTGATGTGAGGAGAACGCTGTTCTGTGGCAGAAGGTTCCATAGCATATGAGCCTTCAGTGCCAGGATGGAAAACAGTTTCTTCTGCCAGGCTCCACAGGCGTGAACTGTACTTCACTTCAGACACACAGACACCTTGAACTGAACTGTTTTTCCCTCTCTCAGTTCTGTTATATATTACGTTTTATATTCTATCACTTGTATTTTTGAATAAGAAATATTATTCCAGCTATGCAAAAAAATTGCCAGAAAGCACATAGTTATGAAATCACAATAAAAAAACCCACTCGACTAGTTCTGGATTTCGGATTGGGTCATGGTGTGGTATCATAATGGTTCACACTTCTTTTCTAACGGTACCATTTTTATACTCTTCTTCTGTTCAGGAATTCTGTGTCTGTGTATTTCTGTGTGTCTGTGTCTGCGTATTTGTGAGTGTGTGTGTTAGACGCAATGTTTTTTTTTTTTTTTTTTTGGGAGGGGATTTCTTTCCTGTCATGGCAGCCATGTGTGTTCAGAAAGCTCTTGCAGATGTGCAGAGGAAGAAGGGAAGAAAAGAGGAGTAATGTATGGTGAGAAAGGGAGCTCACAGAGGATGTATATGTGTGTGTCTGTGTCTGTGTGCACATTAGAGATATTGAAAGGCTGAGGCCTACAGCTTTCTCATCCTTTCATCTCCTGCATCTCTCTCACCCCCCATCCCACCCCCCCCATCTTTTTCCATCCGCCCATATTTCTTGGCACCTTCATTTTGCATGGAATGAAGCGCTGAAAAGAAAAGAGCGAGAGGAAAGAGCTCAGTCATTTCCTGTGTTTTCGTCTTCGCTTTAGTTCTTTCAGATACGGCAGCCTGGCGGGTCTTTGCTTTTGAATATGGAAATGTTTTGGTGTGTGAGCAGATTTGGAAATGATAGTATAAAACAGATAGTGTGCTGATGATGGGAAGGCGATAGCGTGCTGTGTGTATGTTTATGTGGCTGAACTAAAATGGAGGTTGCTGATCAGCTGCCGATACTGCTGTAATGTTGACAGAAGAGGACACACCATCATGCTGGTGTCTGATGTAAACAACAGCTCTGCATGGTGGGAGCTTTAGTGAAGTATGGGAGAACAGCAAACATTTGTGTGTGTTGCTGTATACAGTAAACCCCTGCTTATCGCGGGGGTTACGTTCCAAGAGCACCCGCGTGTAGTGAGAAAGTTGTGATGTGGTTAAAAAAAAAAAGTTTAAAAGTGCTTATTCTCCCAAATATGGTCCCAAAACACTTTCATTTTAAACTCAGCTAAATACATCACCCTTAAAGAAAATGTAAAGGTAAATCCGTATCCGTATTGTACAGTTTATGTTGAACAGCTGTCACAGTGCTAGAATGTAAAATACCAATGGTACCCCTGTATAGACTGTACTGTAATTCATGCTAGCGCATTTTCTTCGGTATAAGCAGGTAAATACAGTAATAAATTCATTTAATTTACTGTAAAAAAAATACAGGGCTTTAAGAAGAACAAACCGAAAAACATGAGAACACTGGAGACACTCCATGGAGGAAATTCTGGACTGTGTCTGTGAGGGATGCGTCAAAAGACAGCAGCCAATCAGCAGAAACAAATAGCATTCTAGGATTGGCTACTTTCAAACCGCCCGCCTCTGAGTACAGCTGTATTTCACCACCCCAAGACGCGCTTTCTTTGTGTTTTCTCGACATTTCCAAAAGATGTATAGTTATTATTTATATGGACATGTAGCTGAATTTACATTAATATTTGTTACAAAATTAGTAAATTATATTTTTCTTAATAATTTAGCACTAAAATGCATGAAAAATTATATAATGTGACGAAAAAAGCTGTGAGGTCCGGGCTTTGTCCACCACGACCCCTCATCCTCGTGCTCCGCGCTCAAACATAAACAACCAGCACAAGGACATGGGGGCATGGCAGACGAAGCTCAGGTGTCACAAAAGCAAAAAAATGCGGAGGATATCTGCAATTTCCGCAAACAGTTATTAGTTCCTTTCTCAGAAAAAATACACGAGACTGAAGCCACGACTGCTGAACTGTGTATAAGCGGGGGATTACTGTGTATATGTTTAATAAATATACATATTGAAGTTATACTGTATCAAGGTACAGTCAGCTCCAGCTCATGAGACTGTGCTTATGTTTATGATTAGTGAATGAAAGGACTTCTGACTTGCCTTCCTAATGTATGATTATGTATGATTACAGCATATTTATGCCACTTGAGTTCTTGAGCATTCTGCTGGACTTAGAGTGAAATATAAATGGAATTAAGTTACTTTTTCTAATAATTGTGACAGTATACATACAGGCACACATAGTTGTATGTAAATTATGTGTTTTGTTGATTTAATATTCTTTAGAAACAAGAACCCTTCCTTTTTAAAATGATCAGACGTAAATATGGCAGTTTTCTGCTGTAAGCTATAGCTGTAAGGACTCCAACAGATGTTGGATTGTGAGGACTGTGTTGGTGACTCCTTCAGATATGTCCAAATGTACGTAAAAATAGCTGCAGAATACGCAGATATTAAGAAAAATCTGCACACGCATACCTGTGCTGACCTCTCTCAGTGCGTCATGGGCCTTTGATTTTGAGCGCAGGTTGAGCAGTGCATATCAGCTAACATGGAGTTCTGTTGAGTTCAAAAGTGCACTCTTGATCGTTAAACCATTTCTGCTAAGGAGAGCCAGCACTTGTCTGAGACTCAGCAAAAGCGCCGTTTACTCCGCACTAGGGTTCTTTTCAGAACTGGGCTAATGAGGGTTCCAGATCAAGCAGCACTAACGAAACCTGACGCTTCTGCCTTTTCGTCTTCAGTGCAACTCTGCAACTTTTTGTGCTTTCCCAGAGCACACACAAGTACACACAAGCTGATTGAAATTTTTCTAGGATATGTTCCAATTTGAATAATTTGTCTCTGTGTACCTACGCCACCTTGGAATCTGACTTTTCAAAAAAATAAAACAATCTGGTTGCAGGTAACTTCATAAAATGAGCCTCCCTATGAAATATGCCGTTTCATTAAAATTGCAAAGTTAATTGTATTTTAAAAAGTGGTGGTCAAATCACAGGGCAGACAACTTGACAAAGTATCCAGTAAAATAATCTACTTTAAGGAGCACTCACTGCTAGTGCAGATGTTCTGTTATGCACACAACTTGTGTAGTTTGCATATAAAAGCAGTGCCTTATGTGTTGTTTTAGATGGTGGTGAAGCACCCTTGAATAATCATAGAAATGTTGGATGAGCAGGTGTCTACACACTTTTGGACATGCAGCGTACTTGAAATACTGAATGCAAAATTTGCAAATGCCCAGTCGTGTACTTTATAATCAGCATTGTTTGATATAAAATAACTATTTAATGGTGGTTGAATTTAAACTTAGTTATGTAAATAATAGAAATGGGTTCTGATGTGATGCTAGCTATGAGTGTGTGCATATAGTTGTCAGCATATAATTCTGAATTGCATATTAAGGGGGTTATTAAGTATGAATCTGGTCCAGCCTACAAAAATATCGTAAAATAGTTATCAATTAGGTAATATGATGAGTGATGTGCTTTTTTCCCTGTGGGGTAGTACATTGTATAATTAGTTTTGACATGGTAGCCTAAAATATGTATAAAAAAAGTAGTGCACAATAGTTTAAAATAAAATATATTTCAAAACTTTTCAGTATCTTTATCGGTTAAGAAAAAGTAGCATTGTGTAAAGATTGTTGTATATGCTTCTTCTGATGAACATTGTATTAATGTTCCTGCTGCTTTCAGGTCATCCTGCAACTCTTTTTGAGTGCTTGCTTTTTATCTTCGCTATTGTGATTCTGAGAATACATTGTGCAATCTTACATGTTGTGCAGCTTGCTATGAACTTTCCTCTTCCATATGATCAAATTCCATATCATACATTACATTGCATGACATAACATTACATTCATTTGGCAGATGCTTTTATCCAAAAGAAATCAGTTTAATTACAGCTTAATCTGTGGGGCTAAAAACAATACAGTTATTCTGTACCATTTTAATAGACCAACAAAATTAGTGCAAGTAAGGTTTGGAAAAAAGCATTTAGCACAGTAGGCAAGAATCTTAACTCCTTTAGAACAGCATTAGATTAGTAATGCAATCAATCCAGTGGGCCACCTCAGAAAAAATATCCAGAAATGAATTGGCTTCACACTGTTAAATCAAGTTGATTCATTCAGTCAAACATTTTAATCAAATAGCAATTTGCTGAGGGTATACCATAAAAAAACTAAATATTTGGTAGAACTATTCAAATTTAGGAAAGCAGTGTGCAGGGACATGACATTAACTTTCATATGGCAGATGCTTTTATTCAAAGTGGCTTACAATACGAGGAAACACTCAAGTTTCAAGACAGTGTTGTTTGAAGGATGTTATATTTTCTTGTATTTTATTTCATGTTTCCCTGAGGTCTACTTGTTACGGTTGAGTGGGTTCATGTATAATGAATTGTTGTAATTAAATTTTTCATGATTATATTCCAACTCTTCTTTATTCTGTGCAGTTAAACAGGCTGTTTTTGTTACTATTCCTTCAAGACTAATATGTGTAAATGTGTTCTGTCCTGAAAAAGCAGTTCTGACTGCAACACTCCTTATAAATTTAGTGTTAGTGGGGCTAAACTGCTTTTATTCTCAGAAGGTGGGAATATAATAAATGTGTTTTTGGTGACATTCCAAAAAAGGCTGTTTCAGCTTGATTTCCATATATAGACTTTACAAGAAGGAATGGTATTTTTTTTTACTTTAACTTTGTTTACATATTACATCCAACTTTTACAAAAAAAAACAAGGATATCTGGTGTTTTCAAGGTATGGGCCCTTTTAATAATACCTTGAGACCTTTAGAATGCTTATTCACTCTGACCATGTTTGTCACTAATCTACCCACTTGTTGGCTGTGAAATCTTCCCTCTTGATGGCTGTGTCTGTTATGTATAATTTTCAAGATACATTTTCTGTAAGTATATTAAATGGCAAAAAATGGCAGTTGTTTGGATACTTATGTCCTCGAACTGTGTACGCACTCTAAAGCTCACTGGACTCCCAGTACTGAATAAGGCACAGTTGTTCCACAGAATGAATCACAGGGAGAGTACTGAAAGACACTTTTTTACTTTCTTTTATACATTTAATAGAATAAAATGATATCAACTAATGACTGTCACAAACTGAGCATTTTCTGGCAAGATATTAGGTCAAAGATACAAGGTGAATTTAAACTATGTTGTAACATCAGCAGAAGAAGCAAACCATTTGCTTTAGCATTTATCTGTTGACCTAAAAGACCTTCTTGGTCATGTCATCTACTATGGCATTTTTTGTCTCATTTGGGGATTAATTTAATGCAGTAATTGCTAAATGCTGTGTGGCACGCTATGGCGCGGAGAGAAATGAACAGCTGGGATTTGCCGAGCGCGTCAGATTTTTTTTTTTGGATGCGGTGGTGTGCGGTGGCCTTAATGGTTGCATACAGATTTGCAGAGCAGTGTGCTATGCTGTGTGGTTCTGTCACTCCAGTTGAAGTGGAAATAAAGGGAACAGGCATACACAACATTCATGCTACGCTCACGCCTCAGCAGCAGAGAAAAGAACATGTTGGTGTCTGAGGAAAAATAAACTTCAGTTGATCTAGTTCACCTTTCTCAAGATGTTCTCCAGACCTTTCCCGCTGCTTATTTAGCTGGTGAAGTCCTTGAAGGTCTGCAGACTTGAAGGCTTTCCTATAAAACTGCTGAGTTAGGTCTTTTAGTAGGCTAGAGGTCAGCCTGTAGGCCTGCAGTGCAGTAGGCCTTCAGTTTTGCGTGTGTGTATGTGCGAATGTGTGTTTCTGTACATTCTGCTGAATTATGGGCCGCGATGTGGTATTTATTTTTGCTCCTCGCCACCGCTTCTTTCCCTGTAGCTGGTTTGTGGCCAGTCACAAGTCATGTATTTGGTCACTATAAATACCCAGCTGCTTCCCCCTGCGAGGGGCCAGCAAGTGCAGGGAGCTCCGGGACTCCGGCTCCGGCCTGGGAGAGCACAGTGGACACTGGGTGTGGGCAGAAGGGGGGTGCTGTCCGAGGCCCGGTGTGGAGCTCAGTGGTTGGGCTTGTTTTTGCCCTGTACCTCCCCTGCGTGCTGCATAATGAATGGCTTCCACAATGTGGCTGCAGCCCAGAAAGGAGTTAAAAAAAAAAAAAACTTGCTATATACTCGCTAACTGGTTTGCCATTCTCAAAGGGTTTTACCAGCTACATGGAAGATGGTGAGCATATGTTTGTTTAATTAGGACACATTCAGGGGCAGAATTAGTAGGGTGCATCTAAAACTCTTTGGAGCTATTTGAATGAAGTTGTTTTTAGCGGTGCTGTAAGACAGAAGCAAAATGCAGTGCTAGTGGCTCAGCATTATTATTACATAGGCCTGGACCAAAAACATGATGAAAGCAAAACAAAACCAAAAAAAAAAGACTATGCTGACCCCACCAGCTTAATCTGTGGGGCTAACAATACAGTTATTCTATATCAATTTAATATACTGCAACAAAATCAGACCAAGTAGGCTTTTAAAAAGCATTTAGCACAGTAGGCAAGAATCTTAACTTCTTTAGAACAGCATTAGATTAGTAATGCAGTCATTCCTGTGGGCCGCCTCAGAAAAACATCTAGAAATGAATTGCCGTCACACTGTCAAATCAAGTTGATTCATTCACAAACATTTTAATCAAATAACAATTTGCTGAAGGTACACCATAAAAAAACATAAAATATTTGGTAGAACTATTCAAATTTAGGAAAGCAAAACTGAAAGCAAAAATTCTTATGTCCAAAACTGAGGGTGCAGAACAGTCTGTTTGAGATGGTGATGCTCCCTTTTACCATCCTCTTTCACCATGACTGTATAATTACAAGGGCTGAAACGATTATTCGAGTAACTCGAATAATTTGATTACAAAAAAAAAATTGGTGACATAAATTAAACGAAGCCCTTGTAAATATACTTCGTTTCATTTATGCCACCAAAGTCCATCTATTTAAAATGTCTCTGCTATCGTATCACTCCCACTTTGTGGACACTGCGCAGCTCCGGTATCTCTGTTTTACACACTGTTTTAACTGACACGCATTTCAAAGATTTAAGATGGTGCATTTATTTTGCTCTCTATGGAAATGGCGGAAAATGAAGATCCCGGTGTGCATAAAAGGCAGAAAGTGTCTAAAGTGTGGGACCATTTTACACTGAGTAAGGTGGACAACGAAGTGCAGTGTATACACGGTAAAATGGACCTGGCCTTCCACAACAGTACATATGTATGGGGAAGGCATGTTTTGAGATGTAACTTTTCAGTATGTGCGTGTGTGTGCGTGCGCGCGTGCGTGCACCGTGCGAGAGAGAAATGAGGAGTGAGATTTGCCCTCTTGCTACTTGTCATGCCTCGTCACTATCGACTCATAACACAGCCTACAAATAATTACAGATACTGCACGTTCTAACAAGAGCCAGTTAGCAATCGTAAAAACACGTGACCTTGTTGAGGCTCCGTGGAGAAGTACAGTTCACGTGAGGATGTTTCGGTTCAGGTGCTGCAGCTCTACTCTACCTACCGACCTCATCTGGATACAGCTGGAAACTGAACTGTACTGTTTACGTTGGCTTATTAGTAACACTTTAATTATTTTTATATATAATTTTTGCTATTTTGTACCTTTATACTTTTTATTATTCATTCTTTATTCTCTCACAGGCTATTGCAGGGGGTACACCCCTTTTTCCTTTTTTTTTATTAAGGTAAAACTAAAGATAAATAGGCTAACCTATGTTTGTGAAGTTGTATTTCATAGTTTTTTTCATGTACATCATAAATGATTCACGGTTCATGAAATGGGCTCAGTTCTGGAGCCAATAAGCCACAGGTTTTAAGGTTTGATCTAATAAACATTGAGTTTAATAAAAACCCTGAATAGCAGCCAATTTCTTGTTCATTTTAAGAGGCCTTTCATGCTGCATAACATACTATTGATATAGATGTTTAAAAACACAAAAGTATGATTTTATCCGATTACCTGATTAATCGATGAAAACGACAGAATACTCGATTCCAAAAATATTCAATAGTTGCAGCCCTATTAATTACTAAACATAGCATGTAGTGTTTCTTGTGTTATAATTGCATCATTTACAAGGATGTAATGGGGGCATCCTCCAAGTTGGTTACTGACATCATTTTAGGCTGTGCAGCATAAATATACTATTAGGTAAATAGTAAAGTGACTTTTTGTCAGATGTGAACACACCACAGTACACAGTGTGAACAGTGTGAAATTCTTTCTCTGCATTTACCCCATTCACCAAGTGAAGCAGTGGGCAGCCAGGAACACAGCGCCCAGGGGGCAGTATGTGGGGATACAGTGCCTTGCTCAAGGGTACCTCAGTGGTGCCACTTGCAGATTCGAACCCACTACGTTCTAATCGCAGGAGCAACTGCCTAACCACTAGGCCACCAGCTGCCCCACTCTCTTTATAAAAGTCTGTTAAATCTGTTGTGTTATTCAGAAGTGTGATATGTGATTAATTTTTGCTTGATTTATGAGGTACTTTTATGAGGTACTCTCTAATTTCTGAGGTACTTTCGTTTTTATGGTGAGAGACAGAATACCAACCAAAAATGAAGAAAATCATGTTACATAAAAGTTATACATTGATTTGCATGTCATTGAGTGAAATAAGTATTTGATCCCCTACAGCCTAGCCTGGTTCCCACAGACTGGCTGTATGTCCATGTTGCACACAGATTACAATCAATTAATCAATTACAGATACTCCTGATCTTAACTCGTTATGTGTATAAAGCACACATGTTCACAGAATCAGTTTCTTTCTTTCCAACCTCTCCACCACCATGGGCAAGACCAAAGAGCTGTCAAAGAACATCAGGGACAAGATTGTAGACCTGCACGAGGCTGGAATGGGTTACAAGACCATCAGCAAGAAGCTTGGTGAGAAGGTGACAACTGTTGGTGCAATTACTTGGAAATGGAAGAAATATAAAATGACCATCAATTGCCCTCACTCTGGAGCTCCATGCAGTATCTTACCTCATGGGGTGAGGAAGATCATGAGAAAGGTGAGGGATCAGCCCAGAACCACATGGGAGGAGCTTGTTAATGATCTGAAGGCAGTTGGGACCACAGTCACTAAGAACACCACTGAAACTACATCATTATGGACTGAAATCTTGCAGTGCCCGCCAAGGTCCCCCTGCTCAAGAAGGCACATATACAGCTAATCTTAAGTTTGCCAGTGAACATCTAAATGATTCAGTGAAGGCTTGAGAGAAAGTGCTGTGGTCAGATGAGACCAAAATCGAGCCCTTGGGCATCAGCTTGACTTGCTGTGTTAGGAGGAAGAGAACAGCATCCCCACAGTCAAGCATGGAGATGGAAACATTAAGCTTGGGGATATTTTTCTACTAAAGGCACTGAGGAGCCAAGTGATGCGGCCATGTACCGTAAAATCTTGGACGAGAACCTCCTTCCCTGGGTTGTGGGTCTTCCAGCATGACAGTGACCCAAAACATACTGCCAAGGTAGCAAAGGAGTGACTAAAGAAGAGGCACATTAAGGTCCTGGAGTGGCCTAGCCAGTCTCTGGACCTCAGTCCTATAGAAAATCTGTGGAGGAGCTGAAGCTTCGAGTAGCCAAGCAGCAGCCAAGAAACCTAAAGAATTTAGAGAGTGGGCCAAAATCCATCCTTACATGTGTGCAAACCTGGTGACCGACTACAAGGGTTTCTCCACCCAGTACTAAGTCATGTTTTGCTTGGGTATCAAATACGTATTTCACTCAGTGAAATGCAAATCAATTTATAACTTTTATGTAACATGTTTTTTCTTGATTTTGGTTGATTTTCTGTCTTTCCCCATAAAAATGAAACTACCTCATAAATTAGAGACTTAGTTTTTTTCTAAGTCAGCAAACTTACAAATTCAGCAAGGGATAAAATAATTATTTCCCCCACTGTAGCTAAAATTGGCATTTTTATTACACTCTTTTATTATTTCTCTCTCTGTCTCTCTCTGCTTTTCAGGTGCTCTTCCTCTTGCGTTCCTACCTCGCTGACGCTCACCGTCCACAGACACCAGACGGAGACCAATACAGTGACATCATAAAGGCCCTCAGGCCAAGATTGTGGCTAGCCACGAGGTAAACACACACACACACACACAGACATAAACACACACACACACACTCACACACTGCCAGCCAGGCTGCACCGTGATGGAATATTTCAAATGTTTCAGCACTGTAAAGGAATGTCGAAGAAAACATCCATAATTCCAGAGAAGTGCTGCGTTTGTTTATTTGCAAGGAACTGATAGATGGATCACATCTGCTTCTTAGAGCTGGTTGAAATCAAACATCTGATATTACAGGGGAGAAGGAAAAACGATTTAGCATAGTGGTCTCAGGTCTACTCATAGCAATAAGTGAACTAATTGTGTGGGGGGAAAAATGAATATAATGTCACATTGAAAATAAAAATTGACAAAGAAAAGTATTTCTCTAATAAAGTTGAGAATAATCATAATATAACATTGATGTTTCTTGTATTTATAGAGCCCCTTTCCAACCATGTAGATATTGAAAAAAGTCAGTTTTTAGTAAGACCCCCTTTGGCACAGTCTCCAGACATTTCTTGTAGCCAGCCAACAGTTTTTTTATTCTATTATTAACAGTTAGTTATCCAAGAAAATTCTTTTTTTTTTTTTTTTTTACTCATAATGTGCACTTACTTTTTGTCATCTTGAAATCTGTTGCTACAGATGGCATTAGCATACTCTCAGGGACTTTGCACTTCTGTTGTTTGGCTGTATTATACTTATCAAACAGGATACATTAGAGTGTATCAAACCTGTGGAGGAGGAGTCATTGGCCGTTTTGCTGCATTTTGATACTTGATACTTGATACTGACCAATTCTATACAAAGTGATATAATGCATTTTTTCACAATCATTGTTTTTCACATTGTATTTCACGTTTTCATTTAAAGGTTACATTTTCTTAGGTTACACTTCTCTTGGGTGAAAACGTTTCTGTGATATATGTGCCTTTGCAAATGAGTTTCCAGCTGTTTTCAGAATACTACTGAAGCCATACACTTTACATCACTACACTAAGATAACTGTCTTCCAGCCGAGAACAGGGATCAAAATGTGGTGTTTCATCTGTTTTTGAAGCTTCAGTGTATAGAAATCCTACACCCCCCCACGCCCCACCTGCCCCAGCTCACATTTCAAAGGCTGACCTGCTGTGTGCACTTTGCCCTCAGAGCAGATCTGCTCAGATATTGCGGGGCGCTGGGTGGAGCAGCACTGTGATCTACTGCTCTCTCACTCCCACAGTCCACCTACTGATGCTGATAACAGAGTGAGAAACAGAGCAGTCACATCAGTGAGCTGCCAATGTCTTTTTAATACACTGCAATGCACAATAGAGAACAACAGTTAGAAATTTTGTACATATCATCAGTAATCAGTTGTCATGCCCACATCAGACACACTTACTAAATCTTCTTTGCCATCTTCTTGTTCTATCACTCTTTGCTCACTTTCCCTTTTATAAGTGTTTGCCTGTAGAAAGTCAAATCCAGTTTAAATCATATGCGAGATATAAAAGAAAATAATTAAAATGTATAACTCTGCACACACAATATTATACAATTCTAGCACAATCACATAATGACAAAAAAAAGATATTCAATGGCCTAGAGTCAGCAACTGAAAACAAATGCTCACTCACGTCTTCACTGAATAGCGTGGGATAGTAAGCATCAGTTTCTTTGCGGATCATGGGGACCTGCTGGAGGGGTAATGAGTAATCCATCTTACAAATATACTGTGGAGTCAGAACAGATAGTACCTTAAAGCAAACAGTATTGTAGAGGTGGGAAAACAGGTAAGATGTTGTATCGAAGAATGTAATATAGAGGGGTAAAAAGTGTAGTTAGGAGAAGAATGACGAAAGTTATTGGTGTAGAAAAGATAGTCGCTGTCCTATACTAGTTCTTGTTTAAGATGATGAGGTGAATTCCTGTTCAGTGGGCTGTGCTGTGGCTCCTGTGTTTGATCGCTCGGCCTTCTAGACCTGCCCAGGTGTCTGTTAATCCCTGCACTCTTCTGAAACATGGCCCTCTGCAGTCACTAGAGGAGGATATCTTAGCTTAATCGCTACTGCTATCAGTGGGTGGCCCATGCTCAGTACTTCCTCAATCTCAGCATTGTTCTCTCAAAGCTTTATCTGATGTTTGCACATCACGTCATTTGATTTTATTTCGCCAATGTTTTTCAAATTTGACCATTATGTGACTGGGGGAGTCCAAGTTCA
This sequence comes from Hydrocynus forskahlii, assembly GCA_037974365.1. NCBI lineage: Eukaryota > Metazoa > Chordata > Actinopteri > Characiformes > Alestidae > Hydrocynus > Hydrocynus forskahlii. The sequence continues at coordinate 10,773,039 of JBBPCX010000154.1, read as the reverse complement.
TTACTTTGCTTTGTCTCGAGGGTTTCAGCACTCTGACTTGTGATCATAATTGGAGTGAACTGAGCCAAGATTAACTCAGCAGCCTGGCCTATTACATTTTCTGTATGTAAACAAACTAAAAGCCAGGACACTACCTCTAGGAGTATTCTGACATTGATTAGTTCTAGGATGATGAAACTAATGAAAACATTTTAAAGAGATGCTGAAGCAACAGTTTGGCAAAATATCTAAATTACGTTATTTTCACCCTCACCCTCAGTTTTATGTCTGAAGTTTGCTTTTTTAGTTTTCGATCTGCAAGTCAAATAGCAAAGCACATGAAGTTAGGTGATGGCCACCAGTTAGCCACTGCATGCCAGAAGTATTACACACCTCCCAAAGAAAGTAATATCAAACAGAATTACTTATGTACTTTTTCGAACTATAGGACATATTATGTAAATTCTACCTACCTAGAGAAATTTCTCAGAACCCTGGCCACAGACACCTGTGGCATTACGATGGATCGAGCTCGTGATCTCATGATGGGGGGCTGATGCTTAGAAATTTGGGCCACTTAGAAGTTCCCTTAGTGATTTTTGTCTTATAAGCAAGTATTCAGTATAAATATACTTAGTAAGGCTGATTTATACATGCTCAAAGATGCTGTGCATCAGGCAAACACTGATTGTGGATATCTCTTAGTGCTGAACCCAAAAAATACTCAAGCCGTACAAAAATCAGCTGATCACCATGAGGAGTATTTATGGCTTCATCTTTGGTCAAGATTGGTTAGCCTTTACTTTGCCTTGATTTTCACCATCTCGCTACAAGGTACAGCTACTGATAGTTATTGCATACTGTCAGTTGATTGCAGATTAAATGCAACATAGCAATTTATCTCCCAAACCAGAGACACATTTGACGGTAAATGCATGTGATTAAATTTTTATCAGGTTACAATGCACACAGTAGTCACATGACTACAACCAGATGTAAACAAGGTATAAGATTTTATGTTCTTTTAGGAACACAAAGGTGGTTCTTTCATTGCTTGTAATTTTTGTAGTTTAGCCTGCAGTGCAAAACTTAAGAAGCAAACTTAGGACACCACAAGTCTTGACTCATCGACTACAATTACGATAAGGTGACAAGTGTGTAAATTAGATTTTCTGCTGAATTACTGATTCCACTTTTCCCTCAGGCTAAGGTGTCTAAATCCATTTTTATTTGTGAACTGTGTGAATATGCCTTGACGAGGCTGGAAGGTTCGAGTCTGATCTGGGTTTAAAATAAAGAAACTTCAGTGCTTTTATGAGTGTGTGCTGCAATGTTTCAGAGCCCAGTGCAGTCCATATGAAGCTTTAACACTCTGGACTTTCGGCTGACGTGGTCTGTCAGGTCAGCAGGTAGAACTCGAGAACCCACACGTGTGTGTGTGTGTGTGTGTGTGTGTGTGTGTGAGAGAGAGAGAGACGAGAGAGAGAAGGTGGGTCATTTACAGGTGGGGGGTGGAGGAGGTCATGCATGTGTTAGAGAGAGAGAGAGAGAGTATGAGCTTGTGTGTGGTGTTTTAGAGAGAGTGTGTTATTAATATCTGAGTGATGAAACACTGACGTCAGCCCTGAACACTGCACCCCTTGTTCTCGAACATGCCTATGGGCTCTACACTGTGATCACACACACACACAAAGATGCACTCTGCTGTACTCGCAGGCATTGCTTCTGTGCATGCAGACACGCACACACACTTTACTTTTGCGACTGGTCTGAAGGCAAGACTGAAGTTCCAAGATTCTCTTTGCTCAGAGAGATGGCATATGTGACCCTGATGTCCCATTTTGGCTCCTCTAGTATTGCTAACTCTGAGAGCATAGACACTTACTGTTAGTAACCAAACTGACGGCTGATTTGATACTTTAAAGTAATGTCGCAGATGTAAAGTAATCTCCAATGTATTAGAGTCATCCAGCTAAGATACGTTTTTAAAAAGTTTGAGTTTTTAGAGGCTAATGTAGCTATCAAGAATAAGAAACTTGCAAGTATAGTGCAAACTGCATGCTTAAATCATCACATGGTTGTCTCAATCTGCAATACATGGTTAAGTAATATAAAATACAGTGAATAAAGTAATGTAAGTAATATAATAAAACAGACTTGTGTTCCTGATGCTGTAAAAAGCCATGCTATCTATAAAGTGGACATAATATGAACAATATTCTTGGTATGAAGAGGAGAATTGTGTAAATTCCAATTTTCTCTGAATATATTCCTTTAACTGTTTTTAATTGCTATTAATTTTCAATTTTCAGTCAGATTATTACTTTGTTGAGACACCAAAATGTGGCATTAAAGTCTCTCTCTCTCTCTCTCTCTCTCTCTCTCTCTCTCTCTCTCTCTCTCTCTCTCTCTCTTTTACACACAAACAGACGAAACCCATGTCTAGTGAATAGAGAGACGATGCTGGATGTGCTGACTGATATGTGTACCTCTTTCTCTTCCGCTGAAGAAGGTATGTAAATGCAGGGGTCCAGTTAAGAAATCGGCTGACCAGACAGAATCTCTCTTTCAGCTTGGGCTGTGTACTCATTTTTGTAATTTAGACTGTGTGTCATGCTTTAAAATGCTTGCTATCAATACTCTTCAAGTAAATAGCATGACTGAATAAGCTTGTTTTACAAAAGACCTCAGTGTCAGTTTTCCTGGAAAACTGTGTGTGTGTGTCTGTGTGTGTGAGAGTGAGAGAGCATGAGGATGAGAGATATGGTGGGAGGCTAGAGAATGCAAAATGATGAGAGTCTTTGACAGAAGGCATTATTGTACTCCTTAATCTATTAAAAATGGCCATGTGCACACGTGTTTGTAGCAGACTTTGTGTATTATTTTACCTCTTTAAAACAAGGCCACATTCTCCCCTAGGCCAACAACGACAAATGTAAAATCTGTCAGTTTTTGATCATGGAATTGCAAGGATTCAAACAACAAAAACACCAAAAGTTTACTCCTAGCTCTACATGTTTAAATGTTTCTTGTCCAGCGAGTACTCCATCCCACCCCACCTGAATAACCGCGCCCACTCAGCCAGCCTTCATACTTTCTCTGACGCAGCTGCCATTCACACATATGTGTGGGGGCATCGCCTGAACCAATTTATTGTGACACAAAAATAGTCTTTTTACTTTCCAGTTACCACAGCTACAGTAATGCTAATTAGCACCTCTGTTGGATTTGCAGTGTTATGCTAGAGCCCAGTTAATGGTGGTGGTTATTTATTCCAATACTACTTTGGGCAGATTCAGCTTAAACTCTGACATCTTAAGCTTGTAAGACCCCTTAGTAGGTCACAAAGACTGATGAATGTAATGCATAACAAAATTTCGTAAACATGAAATCTTATTTTTTATTTTGGAAACCTTGCTCCTAGTTTTATGATGAAAGTTGCAAGCTTGCAAAATACTACATAATACCTGCTGTCCCTCTCTACTAGCAAGGGTGTTTTTTCCCCTCTGTAATTTTTCTGGAAAGCTGAGCTAAAGCTTGTGTTAATCTATAGATAGATCCAGTCTACGGAAATGCTTTTGGCCAAGCAATGGGGCTTTAGAAACTAAGTGCTATATAGCTCTAGCTGATCCTGGATGTGCCCAGCACAGTTAGATAATTACTTGCTCTGACGTCACCAAGCTGAAAACTCAACAAACTGTACTGGACTTTGGCCTTCTAGAATTAATAATTCATATTCTAATCCATTTTACAGAGCCCTGCTCAATTTTAGAAGGATTCCCAAACTTGGCCCTTATGACAATGCAAATACTCCCGTGGTCCCATCCAGTGGACGTGTAGATCTTGTTTTCCACAATGCCTGTGGAAAGGTCAGCAGGAGCTTTTGTGTGTATGTGTGTTTGGGGTGGTGGTGATCCATGTACACTTGCTAAATCCTTTTTCTCATGCACAGCTAAGCCCTCATCTGTAAAAAGAGCAGCAGCCCACTTCAATTTCCACTTCCACTGTGCCAAACTGTGATTTTATATATATATATATATATATATATATATATATATATATATGTATGTGTGTGTGTGTGTGTTTGTGTGTGTGTGT
>JBBPCX010000154.1:10739055-10768862 GCA_037974365.1 Hydrocynus forskahlii | reverse complement strand
CAAATCACAGTGCTTAAAGCAGGTGGTTTTAATGTTATGGCTGGTGTGTGTGTGTGTGTGTGTGTGTGTGTGTGGGTGTGTGTGTGTGGGTGTGTGTGTGTGGGTGTGTGTGTGTGTACATATTACATGTATACTTCTACAGTCATAGACTGTGATTGATGTTAAAATATTTGTAACAAAAAACAACAGTAAAACACCCAGATTAGCTCCTATGTTAAAATGAGACATTCTATAAAAGCTGTTTGTAATTGGGTTCACTTTTTGAGCTTTAAGTTTATAGGGATGTTTGTTGGTAAGAGGAAAAGATGTAAATTCTTACAGCTTGCATTAAACCTTGTTTGTGACCTCACTTGTTGAAAGATAAAAAAAATTGGATTTATTTACTTGGCGTAACTGTTTATGGAAGCAGCTTTTGTCAGAGATAGATTCACAAATAGATCTCACTCATACCGGGGGGGGGGGGGTTGTATGAATGAGACCTATTCATATTACTTTGGTTAATGTAACAACCGTAGTCTGGCATACTCAATAGGACAACACCATGTGGAAAAATGTTTGTTGTGATTAGAGTGCTGATTTTTGTAGTTTTGTTGTAAAACATGTTGGTGAACATCTGATGACAGAATTCAAGATTGGTCTGATTTAATTGAACCAAAACTGCTTGAATATGTTGGATAATATGAATGACTTGATTCATCAAAATGTATTGAGCAGCCTTCATGTACCGCTACCAACATAAAGGTCGTTGGGCCGGGAAGGGGAACGTGAGAACATGGTGTGCTTTTTACACACATTTGCTGCACACACTCCACAACCAATGTTTTGGTTTTCACAGTTTGGGTAATGAAAGCAGAGCATGATGCAAAACCCATATGTGTGTGTATTTCACTGCAGTGACTATAGAAACATCACTGCTTCAAACATATGTTAACTTCAGCTCAGCAAAAAGCAGTGAAATACTGGTTGTAGCACACACGCTCCTAAATAGCATGTGTTGGTTTGTTGCACTGGAGTGGTAATGTTGTAAGAAGTATTAAAAGGTACACACGCACACATTCCTCATGCTCACTTATTCATGGAATAGCAACAGATTAGAAGGTAAGTGAATGGCCCCAGAGAGAATTCTGAGGGGTTTCATTTCTGTTTTGGTAAAGCCGCTACCTCTCTTACTGCACAGTCAGATGAGAGCAGTCTGCATGTTATTTCAGAACGTTTTTTCTTCACTTCATTTTAATATGGGTCTGTGGGTATATGTGTTGTTGTGCATTCACTTTTCTGTTGTTATTTAACATTCATTTGGCAGTTGAGCACTGGTGACCGAGGTGTCGGTTAGACCACAGTTTTCATAATGACTAAGTCAGAGGGGTGTGTGTGTGTGTGTGTGTGTGTGTGTGTGTGTGTGTGTGTTGTGTGCATGCATGGTAGTATAGATTTCTGTGTCTATATTCAGTTATGGATCTTCAGGGTCCCTGTGTTTGCTGATACACAGACTCACAAAGCAGCACACACACACACGGAATGAGTCATCCTTTGGAAAGTGATGAAAGTGTGTAAAAGTCTACTTTTGAGGATGTTTACACTTTGTGGTGGTGTTCTGTGGAGCCAAGTGCACCGATTATGCACAACATTAAAACCACTGACAGGTGAAATGGAAAACGTTGACTGTTTTGTTACAGTGTCAGAGGCTGGGATGTATTAGGCAGCAAGCAAACAATCTGTTCTTTAATTTGATGTGTTGGAAGTAGATAAAAGGTTAGGCATGAGGATCTGAGCGACTTTGACGAGGGACAAATTGTGATGGCTAGACAACTGTGTCAGAGCATCTCCAAAATGGCATATTGTGGGATATTTCCCGGTATGCGGTGGTTAGTGGCTAACAACATTATTAAAAGGAAGGACAACCAGTGAACTGGCAACATGGTCAGCGTGGTCAGTGATGCATATGGGCTGGGCAGTCTGGTCCGATCCCACAGAAGAGCAGCTTTTACAAATTACAAACTTTTTACAAATTGCGGAAAAAGTTTCTATCGGCTATGAAAGAAAGGTATCTGAATGCACAGTGCATGGCAGCTTTTTGCATATGGGCCTGTGTTGCTGCAGACCAGTCAGAGTGCCCATGCTGACCCCCATCCATTGCTTGCTGACTACATTGTCTACAGTGGGCCTGTAGACAGACTGGCAGAGGCACTGTGATGCTCTGGATGGTGTCCTGCTGGGAAACCTTGGCATTCCCTGGCATTCATGTGGATGTTTCTAGGACACGTACCACCTACCTAAACATTGTTGTGGACCAAGTACACCTTTTCATGACCACATCTGTGGGATGTTCTGGACAATCTATTCTGACCCATGCAGGCCCCACCTCGCAACTTACAGGATCTATAGGATCGGCTGTTAATGTCTAGGTGCCAGAAACCACAGCACACCTTCAGAGGTCTTGTGAAGTCCATGTGTTGACAGCTCAGAGGTATTTTGGTGGTATGAGAAAACCTACACAGTTACAGACTAGAGGTTAAATGTTACCCATTGATGGTCGCTTATTTATATGTTCACAAGACAAAGGTTTGTCACAGAGACATGTGTATCTGACTGAAGAACTGGGAACTTTCAGACACACCCTGTCTGTGCAAAGTGCTGGCAAAGAGACTAACGTATTTCTAAGGCTTACATCTGCATGAGTGTCTAGCAGTCTTTAGTCAATTCTTACAGAGGACTGCTTAAAAGTTATTCTTCGCTTGTGTTGATGCATATACTGTATTTATTAGGAATAGACATGTTTTTTCAAATATAAATTACCAAGGCCCGGAAGTTTTGTCACTGATTCCATTTTTAAGGGGCTGAAAATTCCCTTTAACAAATTCGTGTTCTTTCTGTTTTAATTTTATAGTTTTGTTTTTCATTCTATAACTGTGTGGGGGATCCAGGAAGTGGATGGAGTGCAAAAGGACCTCTTGAAATGAATCCATCCAGTCTTGTAACAAAAATGCAGTTTGTGTGATGTCTTTTTATTAGCTATATATATCTCTTCTGTAAAGCTTAGTAGTTTTTAAAGAAAGCATATCAGCGGGTTTCAGTTCTCAATCACAACATTCCTTCTCAAAATACTATCTCAAATAAATAAATAATTAAATAATATCAATATTGTAGCCCTGGGATGGTGTTGCCTAGAAAATTGTTTCTTGTTCTTTTAATAGAATTTGTGTTATAACGTTTAGGGATACCAAACTAGTAGGGCTATTCTTTATAACTATTCTTTATATTGGTGGCACAGCTGTCCAAGGTTTTGCCTTAATGTTGGAAGACTGCTAGTTGATTTCCCATATACTTTCAGTTGATATATTGGGCTGCCTCTATTCTAAACCCATCTTATTAGTAATACGTTTTTTTTTTTTAAAGTGAGAAAGGCATCTGATATTGTACATCACGTTAAGCAAATTGTTAAACCCTATGCTGAACTTATATAAAAAAATGTATTCTCATAGGGATGAATACTGTTCATTTAAAGATCTTGAATAGTCAATTTGTTTAAAATGCTCCACCATGTCATTTATTCAGATTCTCCAGTGAAGAAACTACGGGAAGAGACGTTGGCCATTCTTCTGAATTCTGAGCTCGTGGCCCCAAGCAGCCCTGAAGAGGTGCAGCTCTTGGGCCCTGGGTCCACACAGTATCTACAGAGCCTAGCTCGCTTAGCGACTAATGTCTCCATGGAGTCATCAACTGTGTGGGGGATCCAGGAAGTGGATGGAGTGCAAAAGGACCTCTTGAAGTGTCTGCTGCGGTGTCAACATTATGAGGTGCGGCAGTTGGCTCTGGAGAAGCTGCTGGAGAGACTCGAAATTTACCAAAATGGGACCAAAAGAGAGAAACAGCAGTGCAGTGATTCTCGGCTTCTACCCTTTTACCTCAATGTGACAACCTTGACCCACCTGGCATTGCATGAAACTCATCCCACATGCCTGGCCAAGGTGAGAGAACAAGATGATTGTCTTCTTTAGTAAACTTCATATGTAAAGCGTAAGGGTTTACTGGGAGACAGATTAGCTGGCTGTTCTTTTCAGCTTTATTTTGTATTTGGCAGCTTTTGCATCCCACTATCCATTCAGCAAACTGATGTTAAAGACCATCACCTGTTTCATGACCTACTGGCACCTATTGGCTGACTTTGATTGCCTTACCGTGGGTGTACTTTTGTATCACAGTCAGGTCCAGGGTTGCATAATAACAATATTTCAGCGCCATTGCGATATGCAGTAAAAGCATTGCGAAGGGCTCCAGATCAAATAATCTTGTACACGTATGTTGCCAGAATGGCATATTGATTTTGGAGGAGAGGTAGCATTGACTGTCTAGTGTATTATCCTCTCTGCTCTTCGGCTGCTTACAAAGCAGGCACTGAAATAACTTGCACTCAAGTAACGTATTGACTGGCATGGAACTAACCTAGAGACCAAGTCTCGAAAGCCTAACCTGAAAATAAAAAATCTAAACCACATCAGTACATTTTGAACTACCAGCCTTAATGCCAATGTTTTCCCAGAATTTCAAAACTCAGACTTTCATAAATTGACTTCAGAGCATCTCGGTTTCACATAGTGTAAAGGACAGCTTGTATTTTTAGATGATGCAAAATAAAAGGAAAAAAAGCAATCAAAAATATAGCTACAATCTTTTATATAATTATTTATATGACGTCATGGAAACCAACTGATTTACATACTGTATATCCTCCTATTGAACTTACAGGAGTTTAACCCCCAGCAATCACTGGTTAAAGAATGTTTCAGTGTGGGCTGGATGGCCACACAGAAGAGAAGTCATTTACATATATCAGTCTTCAAAGCACAGTAAGCAAAACAGCCTGTTTAATTTTAAAGGATAATAGATAGTTTAGAAAATAGTAATGTACAAACAGATTGCGAGCAAATTTGGTGCATAAACCCACACAAATGTAATAAGTTTTTGGTCAGAGGAAAATAAAATACTGTAATTATATAAAGGAAATGCGTAGATGCTGCCGAACAGCTTGTTGCCAGCAGGTCATGCCATCACATACCAATGTTCTGGACATTATCCATGTATTATAGCAGACCAACACAGGAATGCTCTTTTGAGCAGAAGGGGCATAAGCTGCCATGCTTCTGATCAAAGTGCTTTGGCAACCATGTGCTCAGTGATTCCAGCTGTCTAAATGATACCTTTGCAGTAACATGGACTTCCTTCTGATTAGCTGAATAAACAGTGTTTCTGCAATAACAAACTGCAGCACAAGCGTGGCATCTCAGCATGGAGACCTCCAGATGTGTGGTTTCCTCTCAGGGATGACACACATATATACACATCCATGCAACATGCACACAGGAACACACCACATACATACACATGCTTGGCTGTAGTAAAGGGAAAAGGCAAGAATGTTTAGTAAAAGGAGTCGTATTTCAGGTCCTCATAAACGCTCAGCCAACCGTCACTTACAGTCCTGAATGGCCATTCCTGTCATTAAGCACTGTCAAGACCAACAAACATATGTGCGCACGTGTGTGGGTGCACATGCATGGTGCGTGTCCACCCATGCGTATGTGCGTCTGTGTGCTATGTGGGTGTGTTATTAACCAGCTGTTAATGTTTAAATGGCTGCTGCGAAGTCACTCCTGCTGGCCTTCTTCAGGGACTCCATTCTGGCTTTGTTTCCATAGCAGGCCCTCTGCTTCATTAAGGCATTCTGGGACGAAAACCAAGGAGAGGAAAGTTGCGATCCCTGGTGAGCCCAGTCCACCCCTCTTATGCACATAAACTTAGGCATGAGGTTTAGCAGTTAGGAACTGCTGAAGCAGTGTGGAGCCTAAAGTTTCACTTTTTTCCAGGAAATACTCATGAGTCATCCACATCCTCGATTGGGTTCACACTGTACTTTTCAGATGGTGTGCATGTATGTGACTGAGTTCTCGGTATACAAAAGCTGTGTTTCATTGTTTGAAAATGAAAGGGCCAAACTGCTTTTGGCAACCAAAGATAAAGGAATAGTTTGGCAACAAACTCATGTACACAATTGTCTGGTTCACCCAGACGTAGCCGATCAGCCTAGACGTCATTGAAGTCCAATTTTTTTCTCTTTATTTTTAAATTGGAACTCTGAGACTAAAGTAGCTAACACTAGAAGTACTTCGTCCAGCTTCAGGACTGTATTTCAGGACTCTCAAAGTAGTCATGAGGAGGAGACCTTGTATTTACAGATTCCTCTGTATTTATGATGGTCATTGTCACAAAACTGATTGTTGATCAGCACTTCTACTCCTGAGGCGGTTTGTGAAAAACCCTGTTGTCTAAAAATAAAAAAGCTGCCTGCAGCACTTAGCTAAATGCTGAAGTTTGTTTCATTTGTATAGCTGGCAGTAAGTCTATATACTATACCCTAAACCATACTGACGAGTCTGTGGCGCCTTAATGAAGACCTGGATGTGGGCTGAGCGGTTTGAGAGAAGTTTTGTGTATTTGTACAAACTATTTGGATGACTATAATTTGTGATCAGCGTGAGCCTAGTAGCTCCAGTTGTATCCTAAAGAATCATTTGTCATTTTTACTTTTCTCAAACTATTCCTTTGAGATTAAAGAAACCTATTTTAATTGATCAGTTCATTAAGACAGTATGCCTTCTGCTGTTTCTTTTTCAGTATCATTCAGTGTTCCATTTGTGCAACAAACAACGATTTCTTCTGTAATGCTGCAAAACAGCAGAAACTGCATTTCCCCCTACACTTCTTGTATTGCACTGCTCTGTCTGAATGACTGTGTGTCATTGTTGGGGCATTATGGAGTCAGACTCATATGTCAGACCACATGCTAGGGTGTTTGCTAAGTCATGTAAACAGTCACTTAGCTAACAGCCCTGCGTTTTACGTCAGTTTTCCTCCGGCTTTTAAAGCTGGTTCCCAGATATGCTGCAATAAGGCCGTAATTTGTGTGAGCAGTTTGTGTGATGATGTTCACACCTGGGGAATGTTTTGGTAGTTAAGAATTTATCAACTTGAACCATCGCTGAACTTTTTTTTTTTTTTTTTCATCTCAAGATTGTTGACTTTTTCTTTTTCGTATTAAACCTTGCATCTCACACATTATTGGGTGGACCGGCACAGTTTGTGTGATAAGCTGTAGTCCTTGTAAATCGAGCGGTAAAATCAGGTGATTTATAAGCCCATATTTTGGTCGCATCAAGACGGGTTTTGCACATTAAAAAAAAAAAAAATAAATGTGTACAAGTTTATATATTTATTGTAAATCAAAAACTGAAATATTATTTGCGACAAAACTGACTGTAGTTGTTAAGTTTTCTGTCACAATTCATGGCAGTAAATTGCAGGTGTTGTGGGCTATAATCCCACCGCCGATGCACAAGCTTAAGCTGAACACAGGGTACCCAGGTAGTGGTTGTAATATCAGCCATAATTTCAGTATCAGACCGATTATAATTTTTGTGCTTTTCTGTTTATCATCAAATAATACATTGGTTGTTCACACAGTCGTAGTTATTTGTGTAATTATTTACATATATATTTTCATTATATATTGTATGTATACTGGATATAGTTATGTAATGTCTTAATGTCTTTACCTTGGCTTCAACAACTTTCCTGTTCAGAATGAATTATGCATGAATTAATTAATTTACACAAAATAATGTGATTGGGGAGGGTTGGGGCTGCCCTGGATTTGCGTAGGGCACCCTAATGTTCAAAAAACAGCCCATAGCATACAACTTGGTGTAAGACAAAAAGCGTTTTTGTGTGTGTGAGAGAGCGCGAGAGCAACAGCTGTGGAGCAGTGCACTAATACCTGTGTAAAACATAATCAGGAGCTGTAAACCATTTAAAAAATCCATCCTGCTCCAGTGTAAGCAACCCTGTCCAAAGTAAGCAACAGCCAAATATGACAGAAGAATGCCAGAATGACCCTGCATGGTACCTGGCCCATTATGATAAAAGGAAGGCAGATGAGATCAGAGAAGAAAAGAAAAGGTTAGTTTACCTCTAGCTTCTTTGCTCCTTAGAGATGCCTTTCTGCGTCAGAGGGAGAAAACAGCACAGCCAGACCTGAACCAGATGTGTTTTGCTTGTGGATTTACTGAGGGATGAGAGAGAAGAGGAAAGACACTGCCAGATTTGTGATAGAAACACACAGATTGATGGTTCTCAAAGAGAAGTTAGAACATGTAGAGATAGAAGGCTATGAGTCATGGAAAGATTACATAACTTTTTCTCTCTCTTGGTCTCTCAGGTTCTGCAGGTTCTCTCAGTCATCCCCCTTTCCTCTGTCTTGCCATGGCAGGATGGAAGCGTCTCTCTGAATGACGAGGATGCTCTAGAACACCTCCTCCCCATAGCTGAGAAGTCCACACACAGGTGAGCTCTAGAAGAAAGACCAAACCTAAATATGTTTTGTGTATGCCATTTCAAAATCTCTACATGCAAGCATCAGTGTGACTTCTGTTCCTTACACTGAACAGCTTTGTACAGGTGGCTCAGTGTGTTCATTATGGCCTGTAGAAATAAAGGTTTATTCTAATGAATAACACAATGACTGCACTGTAATGCGGTGAATCGTACGCAATGCAAACACAGGACAAACTTAGTGTTTGCTAGATCCTTCTTTAACCCTTGCTTTGTCATTCTAATTTTGTAAAGATTTTTTGAAAAAAATGTTTTTCAAGATTTTAAGATTTAAGAAAATTCCCATACATTCATCATTGCTTTCCACAGACCATTTTTAGTGACTAGATTTGTCTTTCCCATTTCATCAAGTAATCCTATATGTTGTCAATTGGATTTGAAAAGGTACATGATTTATGTGCCAGTGAATAGAACCTTTATTTTTTAATCAGTCCAATACCAGTCCTATATCAGTAACATTGATGACTGGGGGGTCTTTTGGCAAAACTCCAAACATTACATTCTTCAACTGTCATGAATTTAGAAATGAGTTTACAAGAGTATTTTATGTTTACATAAAATAATGCAAGTAATCTTTGTGATTTCCTGATTTAGTTATGGCATGGCTAATTACATCATATAAAATTAAACAGTGACCCATTTTTGGAGTTTTAGCCTCACTTTTGCTGCACCTCATGTCTGTTCCACATACATGCATCATAGTTTGAAACCTGTTGTCAAATGCAATAAAAGGTATTTGCTGTTGATGTGTTTCGTTCTGTTGATTATCGGTTGTGTCAGCCAAGAAAAGTCATGTTGGTGGATCTAGATTTAAATCCTGTGATCATGTTGGCTGTATCGTCGCCTAAATATCCTCCAGCTGCCTTTTCTTTACAGCAAGATGTGTTCGCATTTTTAGGTGAGGTACCCTAGTAAACGTTTACCACATCCAGAAAACATGTGAAAAGGTTTCCATAGACACCAAAATCCCCAGCAAGCTATTTAGTCCTACTGAATAGTGGCGGTTAGGGCCATGGCTTTGACCACAGTGGTGGCAGAAGGTCATTGACAGTGTGCTGGGAGGGAGGGCTAGTTAGCTCTAGAGCCGAATGGTTTCAGATGTGGGCTCCGACCATGAAAAAGACCACACATACCTGTGGTGAGCAGTGGCCCTGTACACGCCAATCACCCATTCAGGGCTGAGATAGAGCATGAAGGATATTGATTTTCACCTGTTAGGGGCTCACATCTATCCGTGTCTTTGTGCGTCTTATGTGTAAGTGGTTGTCTACATGCTTTTGCACGCGTTTGTGGTGATTGCCTATTTGTTTATGGAGATGGATGTATGAGGCTGGACCTACTATTTAAATCTACATGCACATTTATTGGTGAGGATGGCTGGCTGTGCATGTATAGCTGTGTGTGTGTGTGTGTGTGTGTGTGTGTGTGTGTGTGTGTGTGTGTGTGTGTGTGTGTGTGTGTGTGTGTGTGTGTGCATGTGTCTGAGGGTCTCACACCTGCTGACAGGTGTGTGGGTGTGCACGAGTGTGTTATGCAGTAAATGGCTAAAGGGGCCTCCTGTCTGAATTAGGCACACCTTCACATTTCAGGCTTAAGTGAATACGTACCCTGTAGTATAGAATTACAAAGGCCTTCCATCTAAAACCAAACCATCCCTTTGGCTGGCCTGTGGCCGATCAGCCTGGATCAGCGTTGAGAAATCGTTGGTGATGTATTGTCGTTCTCAGTGACACGATGCCAGTATTTCTGGAGTGTGGCAGTTGTGCTGTGATTAAGCAATGCCTTAATACTTACTGTGTGTATGTATGTGTGTGTGATTGTGTAATGTTGTGGCACACTTGTCCTTTGACTCATATTTCAGTTGGAGGCGTTGTGTAATTGTACATTTGCTGGGTGTATTACAGCTCCAACGCTCTGTAGTTCAGCACATGGGGCGGCCCACCTGTTTTATGATGGGTCTGGAGCGAAACACGGTGGCATCACAAAGGCCTCATTTGTTCCTGCACTGAAAGGGCTTTCTCCTTTCTGTGTGCCTACTGCTACATGCACATGTCTCTTTGGGCTTTGATTAATTGTTTTTGTTTGATTTTTGTGAGTATTCACATGCTCACACATTTGTTTTCCCAAAATGTTTCCAGCACCCAGATTGTGTTGGAAAAACAGGTCTAATCTTAGGACCAACAGAATACTCTTGGCATTGGTCTTGGTTAGTAAAGTGGCAAAAAATATTTTTGGTTACTGAGGAAGTTAGACTTAGGTTTTGTATCAGCCCTTCAGCATTATTATTATTAGTCATACATATCAATATTGAAATCATATTAGTATTGGCAGATATTTGAAAGAATTCCCATTGGACACGTTCTTACATTTGGCCAGTGTTTCAAACTGATGACATATTTGTCTCCACAGAATCTTTAGTTGACACAGGGCAATTGCATTTTATTCATTTTACTGCATTTATAACCCTCTACAAATGATCATATTTCTTGTAATGCTAATACTGTAATGTTAGTCTTTTTATAAATGCTTATGCATTGGCATCTGTATCAGTACCTTAGCGCTTAGTACCAAATGTCTTCATCAGCCCTCATCAGCCTACAATGGTTCATCTATGCTTTTTTTATGTCATCTGTTTCCAAACTTTCATGATAAATGGACCACCAGAAATGATCCATTTACACGGAACAGTGATTTTTTTGTCATTTTTACTTACATTGTAAGTTAGAACATTTTTGCTTCCCTGGTAAAGTTACCATTTCGGAAACATAGGGTTTTGTTCAGTGCCACTATAAATATAACATATGGGACACATCCTGGCATTGTAGAAAAACAAACCTGTCTGTGTTTGCTTGTGTGTTTCAGCTTGGAGCTGCACTGTGCTGCCCTCTCCTTGGCCTCTCGTCTGATAGTCCACTTGATAGAAAAGAAAGCCCAGGTAAGGAACATGATGGGACTGTGTCACTATATGGAACGTCTCTGGATGGAGGTGAGGAAGTCTATTTAACACATCAGGAGTACTTACTTTTGAAGAAAGGTAAACATTTCGAGACTGTCACGCTACGCAAAAAGGCAAGGTTTTTGCTCTTAAGTACTAATGTATTTGTGTGGCATGTATACACTGATATGCTGTGGTTAATATCTATTGAAAAAGGTCAAAGTAGGGACAACCATAGAACCGGTGACAGTGTCATAGATGCACAAGACCTATGGTGCATCTATGATGGTGGCTATGACAGAAAGGTATTAGAACACACAGTGCATCACAGCTTGCTGCTAATGGGACAGTGTAGCTTCAGACCAATCAGAGTGCCCTTGCTGACCCCTGTCCACCAACAAAAGTGCTTACAATTAACCTGTAATCATTAGAACTGGACAATGGGGCAGTTAAACACGATGGTCTGTTGAACAAGGTGGTCAGTGAATCACAACTTCTTTACATCATGTTGAAGGGCAGGTGCGTGTGTTTCTCCTACTTGACAAACAGATGACACCAGAATGCACCATTAGAGGAAGGCAAGCTGACTTAGGCAGCAGGATGTTCTGGTCGGTGTCCTGCTAGCAACCTTGGGTTCCTGGATGTTGTTTTGACACATATGTTCTATTTAAACATTGTTGCAAACCAAGTTTACCCTTTACGTTATTTCCTAATGGCAGTGGCCTCATTCAGCACTACAATACGACATGTCACACTGCAAAAATGGAGGAGTTCAAGGTATTGAGTTGGTCTCCAAACTACCAGATCTCAATCTGATTAAGCACCATTGGAATTTGGTTGAAAAACTAGCTAGATCTACGGAGGCCCCATTTCCACATGACCTAAAAGGCCTGCATTTTAGTGCCTGATACCCCAGCACACTTTCAGTGTTTGTGGAGTCCATACCTTAATGACTAAGAGCTGTTTTTGCAGTACAAGGGTGGCCTGAACAATATTAGGCAGCTGTTTTTAATGTTATGGCTGCTCTGTATGAATTTGGGAAGAGTCTCTGGAAAGATTAGTCAGCCTGATTTCATAAGCGTTTTATTAAGGGCTGCTTGCGTTGTTTGTAGGTCATTGAGATGTTTGTGAAGGGCCATTAGGCGATTAGCTGCTGCATGTTAGGTTGGGTGGGGAGTGGAGCTGTGAATAAACCTAAGTTACTTAGCTCTGTCATTTGAATTCCACTGTGAACTACAATACAAACTCTTTTAGATTCACAGAAGCCATTATTTCTGGGACTTTTCTGGATATGCCTGAGAGTTCTCAAGTCACAAAGTGTTTTTGTGTGTTTGCACACAGGAGGGGCTGGGTGGGGCTGCAGTGACGCATGTGGCCCTCTGGGGGGCAATGGTGGCACAGTGCTGTGGTGAGGAACAGCCAGCAGAGGTCAAACAGACCGCTGCAAAGCTGCTGGTTGAGTCTACGCCCACTCTGCTGACCTCTGCAACTCTGCCTCTGGGTAAGTGCCTCGTCTTTACTATATGACTATATATATCTACATACATATATACATCCACTGATGGTGTACTTAAATTTTTTTGTGTGTGTTCATTTTAAGGTATCACACACACAGTGGCCCTGTGGCAGAGTCTCTTCACCTTACTGCAAGATGAGGACCACGAGGTGCGAGACAGAGCTGCTGACTTCATTTGCTATGTGCCAAATCACCTTCTTGTCACAGGTATGCACAAATCCACGTGTGACCTAAATGATTAGCTTTGGTCCCATGTAACTGCAGTTTTTTAACTGTTAACCACTGATTGAAATCAGACTCTAGAATTGATGCTGAAATGAAGTGTCATCAAAGGATTTGGCAGGTACTGTATTGGCTGTACCAAAGGGCCACAGACTTTTGGTGGGGAGTGTGTTTTAGTGGGGGGTGGGGCAGTGTGAGTTTCTGTTTACGACCTCTCCTGACAGAGCAAAGGAACTGAGGTGTGGAAGAAGGGAGGAGGACCAGCAGCCCTAGGCCTTTGAAATGGAGGTGTGAGATTCGCTGATGCAGTGAGCAGGAACAACTCAGCCTTCTAAATCAGGCACATCAAAAACACGTCACTGCTAGCAAGTCTGCCTGTGGCTTGATAAGCAGCTTCACACATACAAGAAAAACTGGGGTGGGGGGGTTGGGTGATGTTAGCCATGAAAGGGCAAAGGCCAAAGAGAGCAATGCCTTAAAGTGCCCTCAGATACCGTGTTACAGTAATCTTCATCTGTAAATCCTGCCTTTAAGGATTATCTAAGACACAAGCTGAGCTTGAACCTTATATTTGTAGAGTAGTGTGGAGTTTTACACTTACATGGTATTATTCTTTAACTTATGCTTTTTAAATGGACTTTTAAATTACAGAATGTTTAATTCTAAATAGCAATAAAAATGCTACTATTAAGTCATATAAACTTTTTACTGGTACTCTAGAGACCTTTCTTCTGAGACTGCATGAAGGAGTATGTGAGTATTTGCCATGTCGTGATCTCCGTCCTCCACAGGAAGACCAAATCAAATTAAGCGCTTTCTCCCCACTACAGTGTGTAACACAAATTAGGTTGGAAATCTGAACCTCCCCCCCTGCCATCACTACTGGGAAGGCTTTTAACCTGGTATGATGTACATCAGAAGAATGTCATTACGAAGGAGCAGGATTTAATTTTTGGCCAGAGAGTGGTGTGAACATTTACAACATGATCACTGAGGTCAACTGCACTAGATAGTTCCGTTGTGTTTCTTGGTATTTTCTCTGACCACTTTGCTCTCCTTCTACATACACAAAACACAGCTCAAAGACCAGAATAAATGTAATTATTCTGCCTTCATCAAACAGCCATCAGTCATTGTAGAGCATGGGCGCACAGTCTACATATTGTCCTGTTTAAAAATCTCATCTGTAATAGTGGTAATTAGTTTTTATTGTGGATACCGCATGCATGAGCAGTGATTTGGGAGATGAACAGGTCGTTGGCCTAAACTTAGGAACCACGGGTCTTGATAAAGTGAAAACCCCCCCTGCTCTACTGCATTAGTTGTTACTAGTTAATAAGTTTGAGTAATTGTTATATCAGCGGTTGGAATGCAAAGTTATTACTTCAGTAATGTCTAAATGTCTAAGCAGTTTTCCCATCATTTTGTCCAAGTTCAGCACTGGAGCCCAGTGTTTCGAAAATGGAATTTAAAAGCCAACATTTGTTGCATGCACTACCCATGTTGTTCTTGGCTGACCTACTGGAATATTGAGAATATTTTTATAGACAAATAACAGTGATGCTGTCTCCTTAATGTCTGTACCCGCTGCACTGCAGAATCTGAATTGATCAATGGATTCACCGTCTGTTAAAAATGTACTCATTCAGAACAGGAGTAGAAAGCTATTTGGCAAATATATGGCTATTGTAAGATTTTCACTGATGAATCTGTTCTCATATAGTACTCAAAGTACATTGGCCAGTCTTAAGGACACAGAGATCCAGACCTTTTGGTTTTCTGCTTGCTTTGGTCTTTATAGAGTTAGTTTCCCCTCCACTTTGAAACTTGCTGTAATGTGTCTATGCCTGAGGCCTTTTAACTTCTGGACACATGGGCGATACAGCAACACTCTCTCTTGACAGGTGAAGGCGTAAACTGTCTAAAGGAGGTCTTATGTTTTGCATTGATGTGTCAGACGACGCTTGTCTCCCTCTGGTATCTTTCTGAATCTGGGTTCCAATTCAGTCTCTATTTCTAAGTGACTAGTGGATCCATTCAGGTTCTTCTTAGGTCATTTATTATAAGAAGTAATGAGACTACAGTAGTTATAGGCACAGTGCAGACGAAATTGTTGTTGGACATTACCTGAACCTGAAGTCTTTGATGGGTCATGTAACTTTAATGTCGTGAATGCATAATGTGCTCTCACATCGATTTATGAACAACTTATTTCTTGCTGCTATCACTGGTAAAAGTGTGTGTTTGTATGTGTGTGTACCTACTCTCGTCCCCAGTTCCCGTAGGTCTCTGGAGGAAGTTAGAGCTATAAACTGGCATGTTGTTTTCTCACCTTGATACCACTCATTCACACCAGCACTTCCTTCCCGCAGCCTTGCACACCTCCGTTTCCAAGCGGGATGCGGCTGAGTGCACGTGCAAGTTCACCCACAGAGCTTTGAGTTGCTGTTTCCACTATACTTGCATAAGAGAACAGAAAAGAAGATAAAAATAGCCACTGCAGCTGTAACATGCTTGTTGGTTCATACTGAACATTCTAGAAAGTCTTGTAGTGACTGGTGTCATGTGTGTATCTCTTTCACCATATGACTGACCAGTGGAATGGGCTGGGTGGACGTATGCATATGTGTTTGTGTGTAAGCCATCACTTACACCAACATACAACATACTGATGTACTCTAGGCCACGAATGTCTCTGATTTCAGGGCCACAGACCCCCCCACACACACACGCACACACACACACACACACACAGACACCCGACACTCAGCCAGCTGCAGTGCCTCACATCCCAGATTCGCTGCACACCAAGGCCCCTCTTGCTCGTTACTCTGGAAAGGTTTTTTTAATTAGTTCCAGCCCCGCGACTCCCATAGATCGATTACGGGAATGAAGCTTTCTGCCTTCTGGAATCTCAGCTCGGCTGCATGTCTAAGCAGCCTGGGCGAAGCTCCCCAAAACAACACTTCTCAAGGACTCCAGGGCAAGATGAGTGCCAGGCTTTTGGAAGCTGTTTCACTCCATTCAGTTTCCCACAGTGAGGCCTGTGTTTTCAAAACTTCAAGCCTAAACCTAGTTCCACCCAGTCTCATCATCAAAGAAAACATTATCTAAGCAGATGAATTCATCTCATTTGTGGCTTATTAGTTAATACTGAATATTGCTTTAAGCTACAGAGCTTGTAGACCTTTGATGTTTGCTTGTTTAGCTTTGTACTGGAGTTACAGTAACAAATGTAAAGTTAAACTCCACCAGCCGGCCCTGTCCAAACTGATTCTTCACAGCACATTCAGCTTAGTAATCTCAGTTTACCCTCCTTACACTGTGTTGTATATCTCTAAAAGACAAAGACACATCACACAGAGTTTTGTCTTTGTCTTTAACCATTTCTTTTAGCAGTGCACTGGCTGAAAAACTAAAGGTAACCCTAACCCTAACCTTTGGATGTTTAGTTTGTCTTGCAGATTCAGTGCAGTTTTATTTGAATGAAGGAACATAACTTCAGGTTGTGTTTGTGAGCCGCTGTCCATATTATGTTCATTTTGTGTTCTTCGTGGTCTGTTCCTCGTGAGTTCAACTAGGAGTGGACATTCAAGTATGAGCCACTCTCTCTTTGTGTTTGTCCTGTCTGCGTGCTCAAGTTCAACTTTTGGTCAGGTTGTGTCATCTCGGGCCTGAAATTGTGGAACCATCACATGCTTCTTACTCATAAAGTCATGCAACTGTTCTTAACTAAGCGTTCCTCTCCCAGGACAAGCGGGGCATGCACAAACACGGATGTGCACAGTGCACAAGTGGACGCTCATGTACACTCACACAAACACACAGATGAAAACAGCGAGGCAGAGCCATGAGAAGCGGGGGCGTTGTGTAAGCCGAGGAGAGGTTGGGAAATCGTGTTAGTGAAGTGTGAAACCACAGAAAAGGGCCGAAATGGAAAGCAGCTTGAGTTTCCTATTATGCCTTTTAATGTCTGGGTGCTGGTGTGCTTGAGCCTGGCCTGTTTCCAGCCCTGCAGACCGACGCTCCCCCCCCAGTGGATGAATAGCGGCTCTGACATCAGAGCTTCGGCTGGGCGAGAGACGGGCCATACCAGCGCATTACCCAGAGAAAAGACCATGTCACTCCTGATCAGTTTCCTTGAATCAGCACTAATAGTGTACAATCAACAGCTTTCTGCATTCCCTCAACGTCCACTCAAACGCCCCCAAACCCCCACACCCCTCCGGACTGGGGTTGTAGAAGGAAAGACAATACGCGTTCTTTGGGCCACGGGACTTTCCCAGCATGCATTAGTGGGGGAGAGTTTCATGGCCGTTAAAGGGTGTCGCTTTGTTCTCCTCCAGCAGTTTTTGATTGACAAGTCCTGGTCATTTCTGGCTGTGGATAGCAGAAGACGGTGAAGGGGAAACCAGAAAGCAAAACAAACACGTGGTGACTCACTCTCTCATTGCCACAGCGAAAGGCTTTGAAGCCTGAACAACTGGGATCATTAAAGTAAAGGCTTCACAGGGGTTTGACCGCTTCTCTAGATAAGCGTTAATATTCTCCACCCATATACACACACTTCTGACTTTATATTTAGCTGGATCTTCTATTTCCTCAGGTAGTGTCTTAGTATATGGGATGTTTTGTTTTCTGGTACTGTTGTCCTTGCGGGCCTTCTTTGTGGCCTGCCACAGTTTGCTCCATGTTCTTCTGTGCGTGTATGGTTTTGTTCCAATCCTCTGGGCCAAGCTCCATGGCCAGTGGAGACAGAAACAGTGTGTGTGTGTGTGTGTGTGTGTGTGTAATAAAAAGAAAATGAGGCCTGCATCTCCAACCTCTGCTTTCCATCTTCTGTCCTGGCAGATTACACATTTAGAGCAGCCTGCATGGTGGGACTGCATTCCCACTCAATGGAAATGACTAATATTTTAAACTAAGCTCACCAGCACATCTGGTGGGTACTGTGTCAACTTTAAAACCTCCAAGAGCAGAGGTGTTCCGTCTAGTGCTTAATTAATGACCTCCGCTAGCCACGCCCCGGCACTCAACACACTTGTTGCAGATTTTATCTGATCTGAGTCATGTGGAGTCTGGCTATGTGGACAATACAGCCACCAAGTACATACATCAAGTCATGAACATTAAAAACCAAACCAGCTTATATAAGACGCCAAGGTGCCAATTACTACAAAGTGCTGCAGTGAAATCACTTCATAATAAATGTGTTTAGTGTGACACGTTCTGCACTGATTGATTTATTTATTTATATACAGGACTGCTTTTCTAGTAGGACCAGTTAATAGTGTTGCGAATACACTAGTTTCATGTTACAAAGTAACCTACTCCTTTTTCTCGACACTCACATTTTACGCGTGTCTAGTTTAGCCATGTTTTGATGAAAGGCTAACTGAAACACAGTCACAACACTGGCATTGTGGATGTGGGAGTGGGCTGTTTTCATTTACCACTTTAAAATAGTTCCATGCTGCAGAGATTTCAGCTGTTTATTACCTACTACCTTGTTTTAGTCATGAATGTAACAGTGGTAGAAAAGAGTGCAATGGGCCCAAATAACATAAACCATTTTTTGTTTTTTGTTTTTTTAGAAATGTGCCTTGATCAGCTCTATTGCTGCTCCTCAGAACAGATCTTGGTTGCCCTATACTTAACCAGTGGCTCTGGTGTGGAACTATTATTATAGAAATCGGTCTCCTTAGGAGCTTTTTTGAAAACCTGAGACCCAGATGATGATGCTGAAGTTTAGAAAATATCTGAGGAAGTTGACCTCCATCCCTCATCCCCTATAACAAGCCCTTCTGTTTGTGCCCTTACAACCAGGTGTTGCCACAGGGCCAGTCTCCTCCTATGTTGCTCTAGAGATGGGGGTGGGGCTTCTGTGCCAGCTGTTCCAGGTGTGGGGCCAAGTGGCTGTTGGCATGATAACCTTGACCGAATGGCTAATGGGAGATCAAGCAGACCTGGATAGCGAAGAGCCACCTGATTTGGTAAGGATATTATGGTATCGCATGCTATTTGTTTTTCACAGTAGCTGTGATGCCACTGTAGATGTACTTAAAACTTAAGACTGTTGGTTACTTTTATTCAGACTGCCTGCATAAGACATCAGACCGTTACGTCATATCAAACAGGGTTACTTATGGGTTTTCTGAAACTGTTTTGCCTACAAAAATGTCATAGTTTCAGGAACTACATAAGCAATTTGAGACTACTTAACAACTCAATGCAGTTTGAGGTCAGTGTGTGATTATTTAGGCATGCAGCTTGCACAACTATTAATGTTGGTCTTACATTTTTTCTTCTTAGCAAAATTAGCCTTGTAGTACAAGTGAAAACAAATGTACACTTCAGCTATCTCACTTCTTTAACTTCTCGACCCCCCCCCCCCTTACAGGATGAAGACTTCCTCTTTGAGAAGGGAGACCTAAACCTGTGGGTGGAGCCTCTGCAGTGGGCGCAGCTATTACACAAACACCTGTGTGCCCTCTCCATGGTCCCTTGCTCACCTGCTGTGAATCCAACAGAGCTGGACCGCCTGTCCGCCGTAGTAGATGTCAACGCCCGAGCTGCTGGACTGTCACTGGATGCCCTCCCTGCTTTACCACAGTTCTCTGCCACAACCGAACATGCTAAACTATCTGTGCTGAAAGAGCGAGCCACACTAGCTCAGAACATAATTGCAACATACAAACAAGCATACTGAGAACTTTTCATCCCCGTCTCATTTTAAACGAATTCTAGTAACAAAGAAATGACTGAGACTTTCGGAACAAATAAAAAAGGACAGAGTGATCACAGCATCACTCTGAAGAGCTTGCATGGACACAAGGAACTTTAAGCCAGTGACCACATCTCCGGTTTAATGTTTGGGCCAAGAGCAGCTGATGTCAGACTAACCCATTCTCTCTGTGACTGTGTACAAAAATTGTGATCATTTTATAATTTCCTCCCTGCCTTTGAAGGAGTTTTATTTCTTCAAGCCCAGTCCAGGTCAGGACTGTAAACACTGTTTTAGTGTATTATGAATTTATTTTAAATGTGTGGCAGCTTGCGTGCGCTGTTAAAAAGCAGAATTATGTGCAGGCATGACGCTCCACCACAAACTGTTTTTCATCAAAATAAAATGACTAGTTTTATTACATTCATTTGCCCAGGGGCTGACTTGTGCACATTTGTGTGAGAGTGTGCGTCCAATAGTGAGGAGCGAGGATCGTAAGGATGAGAATCATCTGTACAAAACGGATCTGCTTTCCTCTGTTGCGTTAAAAGACTGAGAACAGGTTCAGCAGCTGGGCCACAAAAATCTGAGCTTGACCAAAGCCAACTCTATTTTCCACTACTGAATATTTAACTCTTTCACACATTGGTGTGGTTTCAGTCTTGTACAGTGTGTGTTTTTTAAAGTCCTCTGATGCACCCTTTAGCCTGGTTCCCAGAAAAAAAAAAGTCAGCTCAGCCCCTCGCGCCCCTCCTGTGGCTTTGTTATGCAATTGGTGTGCAACAGCAGACTGGTAGCTGGCTTGTCTGTAGACACCAGAGTTGCCTTCAGGCCTGCAGTTGTAATGTTCTTTATTACTGTAAAGTGATGTAATGTTTTGGAACGGTTCCTTTTCCACCCACTGGTGGAGTTCTGTGGATGTAAAATGGTCACTGTCACTCTTTGTCACTGTTGGACACTCTTGACAGCAGAGTCACAGCCACAGTCTGATGGCTGTGTTACTTGGGTCGACTTTGATGTATTAAAAAAAGGAAAATGCAGATAATATATAATCACCAAAAAGGAAGGGGACATGCTTAGCACTTTTGTTCAGCTTGTCTTTGAATTTCTGTTTCTAGTCTTGGACATTAGGTGGCGCCTGAGGCACTTTTCACTTCAAACAGAAACCCTTTAGGCCCATAGGGGGCAGTACAGGATCGGTTTAATTGCAAAGAGAGAAATTCCTTCACATGATCCTAATTTTTGTCCTGTGGCTTGGAGGAACAGTGATCATTTCAGCGAGGTGACTGCTGGAGTCCAGGAAAGGACAGTGCAAGGGGCTTAGATGGTTTTAATGTGTCCTTAGAAATAAGAACTGAACCAGTCTTTTCTTTATATAGCGTCAACAGCAAAGCTACAGAGTAAATGGGTTAATCATTTTTGGCGTTTTAATTATTTCTACAGGCTTGTTGGTCGTTTATCAGAAATCGAAAGTGGATGTTTTCTTGCCTTTACATTCATAACCACAAAGGAAGCTGCCAAAACTGGGTCACTCTAACACACCAGAGCAGACTGCACTACCTGTTGCTTTATCTCTCAGTGGGATCTTCAAACGTTTCAGGAGTAAAACCTCTGAAGTAAACCATCTGTACCAGCAGCACGCTTCACCCTCATTTATTTTCCCCCCATTCGTACTTTATCCTGCAGACAGACCCTGCTGACTAAAGTCTCCAGCTTATTTAACAAGACTGAATCCTTAATGGCTTATAAAGTTAAGATCGATTACTTTCATACCACAGCAACACGTTTACCTATTAAAAGGTAGGGTTTTGCCAGTATTCAACCAGTTTAGAGGTATCTGGTAATTATTCTTAGCGAAAAAACGGATGGAAAACGCTGTAAAGTGCGTTGACAAAAAAAACAACAACCCGTAAATCGTAGTTTTACACTATTTTAGTGTTGTATAGCTTTTATTCTACTAGTTATGCTGCTTTAACCGTCCACTGTGCTGCTGTAAAATGCAAATTTCCCACTTCTTATCTGATGTTAGTTTCGGACTGCCAGTGGCACCACTGAGGTACCCATGAGTAAGGTACCGTCCCCACACACTGCACCCCGGGCGGCCCTACCCCGCTCCCCCGCCCTACCTGTTGGTGGCAGCCCACTGCTTCACTTGGTTAATGAATTGAATGCAGAGAGAGAATTTCACCCTGTTCACACTGTGTGCTGTGCTGTGTTCACGCGTGACTATGAGGGGGCACTTTACTTTACTTTGCTTTATGGGTATAATAGTCATGCTGCCCTCCGCTCCCTCATGTTAGGAACGTGGAGTCACGCAGTCCTGGACGAAGTTTCGGCCCAGTTGACCAATCAGCTACGAAGAGAGAGCCCGGTTAAAGAATATGGGCGGAGATTCGGGTGTGGCGCCGCCCCCCGGTCCCGCTGTGCTCGGTATATGTTGAAGGGGCTCGCGCGGAGCTGTGTTCTGGCTCGGCGGAGAGACGGAGGAGCACGAGCGACCACCCCCAAAAAACACGCAGCTCAGCTCTCGTGGCACACCACATCTGGAATTACTCTCTGAACTCCGTCTCTCGGACCCCCTCTCCCTAAAAAACAGCAGTCGTGGCAAACTAAGAAGAACAAGTCAAAACAGGCTGCGCACCAGGATCCTGGTTGGTCCTCCAATGAAAGATCAACTGCAGTTCACCAGCCCAGAAGCAGCAATGTCGGCCACCATCCTGTCCGCCTTCTACGACATCGACATGCTCTACAAGGTACCGTTCTGTCTTGCATGTGAAGTGTCTTTTTGCAGTGTTGTTTCGCTCGCAGTTCTAGAAGAAACGTGGCTTGCATGAGTTTGGAGCTGTTAGCACTGGCCTGCACGCAGCAGCACCACTATAGAAAAGTTTGGCACAACTTTTTTTGTTGAAGGCTAATGCACTTTCACTTGTTTCAAAATGACCAAATGCTGGAAAAAAGCTCCAGTAAAGTTTGGTTTGCTGTGTTTTTTCACTCTTTAACTCCTACCCTCTCTCTCTCTCTCTCTGCAGCAGGAGAAAACCCTGAACATGAACGCGCTCCACTTTAACAACATGCTGGACAAGAAGGCAGTGGGCGCCCCGGTGTCCAGCTCTCCCAGCGCCACCAGTTGCTCTTTCGCTCCGGAATTTTTCCGCCGCAACTCTGCGGGCAGCGCGGACTCGCCAAACAACGGCAACAAGTACTCTGCGTGCTCGTACAAGGACAGCGGTAGCTGCAGCGCCACCAGCACCGCCATGCTGAACAAGGAGAACAGCAGCAGGTACCGGGAGCGCGCCTTCAGCGAGGGCGGGGAGCGCGCGCAGGCGCAGCCGCAGCAGGCGCAGCAGAAGGCGGCGTCCCAGATTAACTCGACCCGCTACAAGACGGAGCTGTGCCGGCCCTTTGAGGAGAACGGCGCCTGCAAGTACGGCGAGAAGTGCCAGTTCGCGCACGGCTACCACGAGCTGCGCAGCCTCTCGCGCCACCCCAAATACAAGACGGAGCCGTGCCGCACCTTCCACACCATTGGCTTCTGCCCATACGGCCCGCGGTGCCACTTCATCCACAACGCGGACGAACGGAGGCCCGCGCCGTCCAGCAACGCAGCCAACGCGCCTGAGCCTCCAAAGTGCTCCAGCGGGGGCTACGGGCCACGGGAGGCGCCCTCCGTGTTCCGCGACAGACCCAAGTTGCACCACAGCCTTAGCTTCTCGGGCTTCTCCACACCGCACGGCCTGGACTCTCCTCTTCTGGACTCCAGCCCCACGTCCCGCACGCCTCCTCCCCCTTCCTCAGGCTTCTACGATGACGCACTGGCGCCCGGCGCCTTCTCCTTCGCCGCGGGCCAAGAGCTGAAGGCACTGCTGGCTCCTCTAGCCGTGCACACCGCCTCTAGCTACGCCTCGTACTACGGCAGCTTCCAGCCCCCCATGGGTCCCCCCTCTCCCCCGTACAACCTGAGCCACCTGCAGGCGCTGCAGCGCCTCTCGGAGTCGCCGGTGTTCGACTCCCCGCCCGGCCCGCCTGACTCCATCTCGGACCGGGACAGCTTCGCCAGCGGCTCGCTCAGCTCCTCCGGAAGCCTCAGCGGCTCCGAGTCGCCCAGTCTGGACGCAGGGCGACGTTTGCCAATCTTCAGCAGGCTGTCGATTTCTGATGATTAATAGACCTTGAGGGGCTTCTTTTGGGGTTTTTTTTCTACAAAAGTGGGATTTTTTGTCCCTCGTTTTTCTTAAACGGACTGGAGGAGCTGAGATTCCCAACGAACCCTCTAGTGCAGCAGCAGCAGAGGCTCCTCCATGACGCACGAGAGTTTGAGACTTCAGCATCCAGGGAGATGGATTGTCACATGGCATTAGTTTTTTGTGTTTTTTTTTTCTTTCTTTCTCGTCTCTGCTTGAACTGATAGATATGAAAGTAGATATCAACAGAAGGCATTCCATCTGTGACTCAGGGCTGCGTTCTGGCAGCCACGTGCTTCAGCAGACCATCACCTTTCCGCAGACACGTTGTTTTATTATTATTATTATTATTATTATTATTATTTTCCTTCATCGTGCACAAAGACTTTGTTTTTGAACGTGAAAGACAGCGCGGTTTAAGATTTTCCTCCATCCTACCAAGAATATGCCTTGACAAGTATCAGTTTGCAAAGTAGCCTATATATGCGCTTCTTGAAAGCTTAAAAAAAAAAAACAAAACACAAAAAAACTTCCATTCCAAAAGTTTAACCAGTTTCACAGCACCACCCAGTGGTTCGGTTGGTTAGTGTAGTTTGTTGCTTAGTTGAAGCACTCTTGTTCGGTTTGTTGGGAAATCACTGCTGATGGTTGAATTATTCTATATTTTTTTAGCTGTTTTTTTTTTTGAGTGATTGCATAGCAGAACATAACTGGCTATGAACTATTTAACTTATTTATTATCTTTGTGAAAAGTATAGGCTACATTTTGTTTTTTTGGTAATTGTGTCCATACTGTATTTATCAAGTATGTTGAAGCAATAGATCTATATTCTTTTATTATGTTTAAATTATGATCGCCATTATTAATCTACATAAGTGGAGTGTATGTTCTTTTCACAGTAATATATATATATTTTTTGTTTGGTCTCCTTTTTGTAACTTCACTTCGTTATTTTATTGTAAATGAGTAAAAAAAAAATCTTAATTTAAGAGATTGTATGTGATATTTATTTCATTAATTTTGTTTCCTTGTTTACGTTCATTAAAAAAAACATTTGAGTGATTTGATTTGTTGGGATGTTGCTTGTGGAAGACTTTTTTGAGGGGGTGTCCCTTAATGTGTCCCTTTTTTAGCTTTTAGCTATGTCTATAGAATGTATGTGGTTGTGGTTGTCAAGACCACTGTGACAACTGTGGTTGTCAAGACCGTCCAAACCATTAGTTTTATTTCAGTCAGTGACAAAGATCCCAAGTAAATAAATTAACCAAAAAGTATTGTTTTTTTTTTCCTCCTTTCATTTGAATGCACAGAGTCAGGTTAAGACTCCTACCACGTGCTTTGAGAATGTAGCAATCCAGTGCCCCAGTATTATTATTGTGTAGTGCCTAAAGGGGTCCACCATCTTACATGCCTTACAATTAACCAAATAAAGTATTTTCATACATGTTTTACACAAGAGGAGTGGAATGAATGTAGGTTTGAATTTGAACTTCTTGGAAGGTTGTTACCACTTATCAAAAAAAGGGGCTTGGAGCAACCAACGAAGCTTTTTTTTTTTTTTTTTTTTTTTTTTTTCTTCTTGATTAAAAAAAAAACCCTCCCCATTCCTGTAGACTTTAGTTGGACTCTTCTTTTTTGTTTTCTTGATTGCCTTCAATGTGGTCCGAGTGTTCTGGACCTGCTGGATGGGGAAGAGGTTGAACACGTTTTGGTTTGTACATAGTAGGTACAGGGGATGGGCACTATGTACTTTTCTTGACTACTTTATCAGAAGTAAAGCTTTTTGAATGTAATTAAAAAGAAAAAAAAAACGGACAAAAAAGACGACGAGTTGTAACATACTTGTTTCTGGGGAGTCAGTTCACTACAAATTGCGTGTGAGACTGTTAACTTTGTACTGTACATTTTTTGTAGTTCTCCCAATAAAATTATTTTGGAAAAAAAAAAACCTGGTGCTGGAATGTGCTCCATGTGGTTGTCATTGAAAGACTGGAGTGGTCTTGCAAGTCATACTTCTTCAGCGGGTTATTTATGAGCTCCGAAAATGCAGACATACACACACACACACACGCCACTAGCACCACCAACATTCGTTCTGAAAAGAAACAGAAGCAGCATATTTCTCTAATAGTCTTCCTCTGTTTCCCAAACTCTTGCTCTCTCAAAGCCAGCAGGGCTTTCTGAAGACGCTCAGTGTGGTTTTGTTGGCCTGTGGGAAAGATCATGGATTTAACACCCATATGCAGGTCCTCCATCACTTCAGATTTCAAGAGACTGCCACTGGGGACCTGGAGAGTTCGCCTGTCTAGAATAAAAACTTGTTTTTCCACAGCAGCCTATCAGATTACCGACATGATTGATGATGGCTTAGTTGTGGACTTATAAATTATGATGATAGGTGCCAAGACGATAACTTGGTCAACACCTCACGTTACACTCCTCGTAGTTTTAAATCGTAGCTTGTCTCATCTGTGAGCCAAATATAGTCCTTCTTCAAGCCTTATCTTTCTAACTGAAAGGACTGACGTGCGTCTTAGATCCACGTTTGAGACCACAAATCTACTGCAGTTCATTTACTTACTGACTCCCCCCAAAAACATCTTGATATAAACACTCGCTAATACCTGCCAAGAAGCTTTCCAGATACAGCTGTAAATTCCACCACTATACATGTCAGTAATTTCCTGTTTAAACATGTTAAGCGCACTCCGGTTCCAACATCCAGGCCATTTTGCCCCAAGTCTGAAGGGTGTGGTTCTGTGATCACTTACTAGCAGATAGTGCTCCCTCACTTAGGCCTACTTGAGCCTATTGGAGCAGTTACTGCTGTTTGTTCCATTTGCCCTCTTCTGGAGGCATCACACTGATTTCAATTGTACTTTTGATTAGTTATCAGTTCCAGCAAGCCATTAAGAAAATAAAGGGGCCGGAATCCATGCAGTGTTGAGAGTTCAGGGCGAGATAAGGAGGAGCGATAACATCCTTGAGCAAATATTTACAGAGTCCTGCTGCATTTCATAATGAAGTGTTTATCACAGGCCACAATGAGCAACTCAGAGCCAAGTAGGCCCTATGTACCTGCGTGCGGGTCTGTGTGTGTATTTGTGCGAGACAGAGGTTCTTTATTAAGTCTCACTACTGTTATTAAGGTTCATTCTAAACATTTAATGGGCAGTTTGATGTACATCATTTTGAGTGAGTATGTAGTGTATTGTGAATTAGAATGCAAAATTTGTGTGTGTGTGTGTGTGCGTGTGTGTGAGTCAGCGTGGTTAATGGGTCTAAAGCTTCTACAATGACAGGAAATACTCTTGACTTCTGATTATGGCAGGAAGAGCCCAGTTCCTCACCTACGCCCACTTCCAGCCCTTCTCTCCTCTGCTGCTTTTGTCATTTTTATGAGAGCTTTCAGTTGCTCCATTCAGCTCCTGGAAGTTTGTGTTTTGTGCCACAGTGTTTCCTGACAGAGTGGTGGGGCTTCCTGAAATGCGGCTGCCGATTTCACTAAAAAAGGGCCACCATGCCTCCGTGTGTGGACTTTTTGCAACTGGGTATAATGGAACTGCAGGAGCCAACCAATCCAGCTTTAACTTGAAACCATCTAGCTTTAAACTGACAGGCTTGAATATACATATTTCAGATCTTTCCCTCTTACCTTACAAAAAGTCAAGACAGTCAGAACATGTTTGGTGTCTGAAGTTTAATTCTTCAGTTTTCAGTTAAAATAGTGAACTGTAATTGGACGTTATAACTGTGAAGCATCATTATAGAATCAGGCTCCAACTCTTTTTGAAGCTTTGACTGATATGTCAAGGACCACCTATCACGCTTGGACCCTCCACGGTTGAGGTTTGCTATTTGGGACATACCCTCTACCACAGCCCGCCACAAGCTTAAGGAAGGATTATTCAATGGCCTGAAACACGACAGTAATTTCATAATTTGCAGCCTAAGAGGGATGCTCCTGCCTCGGAGTCTTGGACCTCTCCATTGCTCACAAATATTTACGCGTCATGTGCGTGAGGTCACTGTTTACAAGCATGCAGCCACTGGGCCACAGCATTGACGACATCCATAAACGGTAGAATAAATGCAGGAGAGTGTGTGTGTGTGTGTGTGTGTGTGTGTGTGTGTGTGAGCGTCCAATGAGCCACTTCCTCTCCCACCCTTTAGTTTACTAACACTGGCAGCACGCATCTTGCTCGGACTTGATACACACCTATGAATCACGTTACGTAGGCAGAACAACAGACACCACACAAACGCTACTTACTAGCTAGCAGAACAAGCAGTATATTTCAGACGACTGCACTTTTCAAAACTTCAGATTTAAGTTCAAATGACTACAGCATCATATAAAGTAAAAATATATCTTACCTGAATGTCTTTTGCAAGCATTTAAAAGCTATGCAACTAATATAACACTACAAACCTCATGAAGACATCAGCAGAAATGTTAGACAGCATTATTTTCAGTGATGTAAATCAGATCAATCCAGGCTTCTCATGAAGTACATTACAATGGATTAAAGACTTCACTGCAATGCAATCATTTGACTGAATTAAAACCTCATATTCATGTGTAGTGCTGTCGCCTTGCAGAGAGAACGTTCTGGGTTCAATTCCCAGCCAAGATGGCTGGAGCCCTTCTTTTTACAGTCTCTCTGTGTCTGCGTGGGTTTCTGTCAGGAGCTCCAGTTTCCTCCCAGAGTCCAAGACATGCACATCAGGTACATTGGAGATACCCGTAGGTGTGATTGTGTGCATAAATGTGTTTGTGTGTGTGTCTGCCCTGTGATGGACTGGCAACTAGGATAGGCTCCAGCACCCTCCACAACCCTGGTTTGGATAAATGACCCAAATGATAAATGTCTGAATTACTATTAAAGTGTATGATAAAATTCTACAACGGTTTGAGCATGTCTTAACCAATCAAGTAGGACTGAGTGTGTACTGCGAGTGTCATGGTTTTGAAAAAATGAGTCCAAAATACAGAACAAAACTTGTTTCATATGTGTTTTATTTATGTGATAAAACACATATGATACAAAACCACAGGTAGGCCAAATGAATCTATAGCTTGGGCTAGATCAGGCCCATTCTAGCCTTTCACATTTTTCCCTGTTCTTGGTTCAGAGAAGTCCAGAATAATCTGGACTTCTAGTGATTTCTTAACAGGAAGTAAAACAATGTGGAGGCCAAAGATTAGAACTTTTATGGGGTTTTTTTCTCTGAAAGAGAGGGAGTGTTTGGCTCTACTAGCCTATTAATATCAGCCACCCTAGAGAGTAGTCTTTCTTTTAATTCTTAAAGTGATAAAGTAGCCCCAAGCATAGTCGATGGACCTTATTAACTTTGATTCTTTGATTTTACATTAGAGCTATGAGTCCCAGTAACCATGATTGAAAGTTTATACTCTACCAATGAGCACTGTGCAAATAGCAGACATCTATCGCTCTTACCTCACACATCACTGAATTGTTTTGTAATCTCTAGTAGACTTGTGTATATGGTTACTGACACTGTAACATAGTTACATCTATGAAAATTGATAAAAAATACATGACATAGCTAAAAGCAGTAGTAGCAGCCACCTCAAAGCCTGATTCTTGTCAGTACTTCTGTATACAGCTCTGGAAAAGAAGAGACCGCTGCAATTTATTTTTTAATCTCTTTTAATCTCTCTATGAGTTTGACAACCATTAGAATGTCTGTTAAATTCCTACACAAGCACCTCATTCTGCTTTATGAGGTACTGATTAGTGATCACCTGAATCACATCT
>JBBPCX010000154.1:10712192-10738955 GCA_037974365.1 Hydrocynus forskahlii | reverse complement strand
AGGTACTGATTAGTGATCACCTGAATCACATCTTATTTAATGAGGAAAAGTATAAAAACACTGCTGTAATCAACACTTCTTGTAATGTGACCAGTTGGATGGCAAAACACAACTAGAAGTACATCAAAGGTAATTATTGCCGTTCTGTTTAAGAGAGAACAAGAGATTTGTTTTCTTTGAATGATTAAAGCTCTGTAAATGCTGCATCATTTCTCTTATTTTAATGTACTGTCATTTCTTTTTAAATTATGCTTTAAAGAACAATATTTTTATGTGGAAATGTGGAGAAATATTGTCAGCAGTTCTTACAAACTAATGGCAAAGCTGTTCAGTTCAATACTTGCACTTATAAAAGATACACATTCTTGCAGCGGTCTCTTATTTTTTCCAGAGTTGTATTTTTGAGATTAGAGAAGAGCTCAGCACCATTTGAGGGATGAGTGTCAGGAAAATTAACCTCCGTTACTTGTTAGCTACAATATTCTGATAGGTCCAGTGTAAAACTAAAAAAAGCAAAACTTTCTGGCTCGCTGACTGGATTTGGAGTAAGTTGGAAATCTAATTGCCTCCGAACACCATATATCCACTTCAGTCAATCATCACTGACGTGAGTTCTCCAACCAAACAATATGCACCCCGAACATGTGTCGTAAAACTAGAACAAAGGCTCTACTACAATTTACCCGCAACAATCTGATAGTAGCTATTAATGGCCTACATTCGTGACCTTTCCACACAGTCCCTAAACTCGAAACCATCTGAGTCCAATCCGGCATTTCCTCTTCTCTGCCTGGATAACTCCTCTGTTCTTTGAGTCAGCTTTCCTTCCTCTCCTTTATTGTCCTTGACCATAACATTTCCAGTAAAGGTGTTTGTGCTGACAGACAAGCCCACAGGCCAGAGGATGGGAATGTTGGTGTGAGTTTGGCTTTTGACCTGCACGTCCAGTGGCAAATATGTGTTAGCCAAAACCGCTGTTGTTTTTCTGGAGAGTCAAATATCATGCTTCAGTGCGCTAGAGACTTGAAGAACACATCGCATGTCACATCCCATGTACATAGAACAAGGCCCTCTATGGTTTGTAGCCAGTTTTTGTAAAATGTGAGAGTGTATGTGCGTGTGTTTGTATTGAAGGTATGTAGCTGTGTGTGTATGCGCGTGTGTTTGTATATGTGTGTGTGTGTGTGTGTGTGTTTTGTGCCTTTTTTCCCTTGCTGGGTGTGACTCAGTGAGGTGATAAGGAAGTATTTGAGTTTTAATGAAACAAGGTGTGACTTGCACTGGTACCTCAGTGATGCGTCAAAACACAGATCAGTTTACCAACTATAGGAGTGAAACCGTCTACAGTGGATAACACCATAGGACTCATTTACACTGGGGACACTGATTAAGCTGGGGACATGTGTCCACCATTTTTTGTCCCATTTCGTGCCCGCCACTTTCACTTTTTAAAAATTGTGCGATCAGTAAGTCTGAAATCAAAACATTGTCTTGATTTTTTTTTTTTTATGAACTAATATTTATATACAGACATAAAAAGTCTGGGCATCCCTGGTCAAATGACATACTTTGACATGCAAATGACATGATTTACAATTTTTTGAAAATAAGTACTCATCCACTACAGAGAAAAAAAAGCTGTTTTTAAACTCTTAATTGAGTTTAACACACTGGAATTTTTTTTCTTTTTTACATATTTGCATTTAGAAAATCAACAAAACCTAAACTGACCAGGGTTTTCTAACTTTTATCAACAAAACGTGTGTCAATGTTAGACAACCTGCTACTTGTCAGGCATAGTGCCTGAGGCCTGAGGCACAGTGCCTGACTGAGCAAAATAACATCATATGATGTTGCATAAAACAAACAAAGGTACGTGGCTACAACGTATATGTCTCTAAGATAGACCTGACAGGAAAAAAAAAAAGTTCTATGTTCACACTCTTGACTGACATTCATTTAGGATGGCTTAACAAAACGTTTTACTGTTTTATGCTTGCAGGGATGTAGATCGCTGCGTCTTTGTGTGGTTGTCCACTTAACTTGCAAACATGCCACCATAACACACTCACTCAGACACACAGCGTTTCTTTCAAAGCACACATACACATACTCCAGGGATTATAAAATTATGGCGCATCGTATGCCTGTAAGTGGGGGCCTTATTTGAAGACATTTAATGGCCCTGTTTACTCGACCAATTTTTTGGCAGCAGTCAAGTCGATGACTCCTTTCGTTTGCACTATAACTGAGTAAACACTTTTCCTGCTTCCAGGCAAAATCCATGAGCTCGGCTACTTCAAGATTGTGTGTGTGTGTGTGTGTGTGTATGTGCGTTTGCGTGAATTTGTTTTTGTACATTATCAGGACAAATCCAAGAAAAACGAGGTTAACTTATTATATCAGCACTAAGAGAATGCTCCTAGTGTTTCTTTACAAAGGTTACATGCTTACAGTGTTTTAAACTGAAATATAGTTTGTATAAAAGACCTTGACATGGTGCAAAAACCCCTGTGCGAGTGTATCTTTGTGTGTTTATTCGTGTGTGTGTGTGTGTGTGTTTGTAGGTATTTAAGTGTCACAAAGTAATAACATACAATCATCCAAAATATTTGTACTGTACAAACACTGTAGCTATACAGAGTCTGTTATCTTGAAAAGTTCTGCATGACACTGGGCCTTCGCTGGAGGCCGCGGAGAGAGTGTATTGTGTTCCTTAAGGCTTCACCTGCATCTGGGCGGACGTTGAAGAGATCCCTGAACGGATATGATTCTGGATTACAGATTCCTGGAAGGAAAACGCATGGTAGGGATTCAGGTTTGAATTCTGGAGGCTGTGTTGTAACTCACAAATTCTGAATTCTTTTCAGTCAGAGGCCCTGCTGATAAGGCCTGGGGAGGAAATGAGTGCTGGAAATGAGTGTTTGTACATTCTAGGAATGTATCTCCACCACCTCCACTTTTCCACCCCCTCTTTCTTTTTTTAATTCTCATATTCCTATACTGGCTTCCTCTTACCTGAATGATACCCCATACCTCTTGAAGGCATTTATCGTCTGAGGTCGGTTAGAGCACAGTTGTGAGAGCTCATGTGACGCCTCAACTGTTTCAGTCCCTCTATTTTATCTCGTAAACTCGAAATATCCATCCAGCCTTCACTTCCTCGCTCTCGGAACAACAGAGCCTACACAGTAGTTTCAGTATCATTACTGAATAATTCATATTAGTTACTGGATATTATTAAACAGCCAGTTCCAGTCAAGAACTTGGGGAAACACGGTACAGAGTAACATGTTACAGGAAAGTTACTGTACTTACTTTTTCTTTTCCCAGCATTTCAGTCTTAATTCTTGTAATCACATAACAGTTACTGGCCTGAGAACTGTGTTACTTCCATTACTTATATAACTCAATAAGAATAATAGAAATTTTGTATGATGCATCAAACCCACACACATACACACACAGGCATATTATTTTACCATGTCCTTGGCCATCATTTCTATGTCTGTTTACTGCGTGTCAGCTGACTGTGTGATCTGGAGTGTGAATAAGAGCAGTGCAGTGTGAGTGCAGCATATCAATGTGCAATTAAAAATTTTTCTAGTGCATTTCTAATGCTATTGTCAAGGCCTGTAACTCCATTGTGTACCTGTGTGTGTGTGTATCTGCAGTGTTCTAATTTTTACTTATACATCCACTCTGTATATACTTAGTTACATATATGCACTGTGTACATGTATTCAACTTGCTGAAGTCTACATTTAGTCTTACCTACAGTTTACATACATATATGTATTTTTACAATACAGATGTCCATATTTATATTCCTAGATTTTATACTGTACATTTTTTGACTGTACATTTGAACATTCTATTTTATACTGTACTGTGACATAGTACTTTATTCTAGTCTATTGTTTTTCTTAATTTTTGCTGCTCTTAACTTTGTACTGTCCACTTTCTGCCGCGACCAAGCAAATTTCCCACTTTTGGGACTAATAAAGGTTTATCTTATCTTATCTTAATATAAAACTTGTGGATAAAAAACCCTACACCTGAGAAGAATGAGCTCCAACCTCACCTAAACAAGTCAGACTCATTCAGAAGCAGCTATGTGTTAATTCAGAAGCAGCTATGTAAACTTGACATTTTAGTCATGAAGATCTGATTTCTGCTTCATGTTTCGAGCTGTTTTGCTGGCTAATTTCTGGATGTTCACACTGCATCAGCCGTGTACATTTTAATCATGCCTAACTGTCTGCCTTGTTTAGAGCTCTGGTCTGGATATCGACATGCCTTTTAAATGATGTATGCTATGATTGCCTGTTTCTGTACTGAAAAGGACTATTGTTCTTTTCCTCTTCTGCTTTCCAGTTGGTGCAGATTTGTCTGAGTTTTCTTGAGTAACGCAGAAGTAATTAGCAACATGACTAAGATTACTTTCTTAAGTATGAGTCTAACTGCCTCATAGTAATGAGTAATTTGTAATGCATTCCTTTTTGGGAAAACTATACCAACAGTAAGTATCCCAACAATAGTTCCAGTTCTAAAATGAGATTGGCTGAGGCACATTCCAAGTCAGTGTAAAAAGCACATATGATCTTTTGCATATTACATTTTAAATCTTAAAAAGTTTTGGTCATTTGGATTTAGTGTTTTTACTAACACATCCAAATATTACAGCGAAACTGCCCACAGCTATGAGGACTAGAACTGACAGTTCCTCGCTTCACCATTCAGTACTTTAAAACTTTTATTTTTAAAAACATTTACTTCCATTTACTTACATGTCCATAAATGTATCTTTCACTGACATATATTTTTGGCTCTATACCTCCACTTTTAACTGATGAAGATTTTGATTCATGATTTCACTTCACTACAGTCAACCTCCTCAGTTAATAGTATATACACTTGCATTTACATTTACGGTATTTAGCAGACGCTTTTATACAAAGCGACTCCCATTCCCTAACTACAGGGGACAGTCTTCCTGGAGCAACTTGGGGTTAAGGGTCTTGCTCAGGAACCCAGTGGTGTTTTCCTGAAGGTAGGATTCCAACCCATGACCTCTTGGTCCAGAGGCAAATATCTTACCCACTTTGACTGTGAAATTTCCAGGTAACCATACTACATTGTTAATTAGCTAGTTTGCTCAGAGAAAAAATGGCTTTTGCTGTGATTATTATAGTCATAATTGATTTAGAGCCAATGGCTATGTTTTCTAATATTGCTTTTGTTGCCATTTGTGGGGCTCTTTGAGCCATAAAAAGCCTTAGCTAAGGGGTAAAAGTGTCCTAATACAAATGAATTTCAGTTTATATATATTTTATGTGGCACCTGTTGCTAACACAGGTGTTCAGCACCACACCTGTCCACACACAGCTAATAAAATCACCATACAAAATCACATAGAATGGGTCACAGCCTAGTCATGGTGCCCTATGCCAAGCATGAGCAAGAGGGGTATAAACCATGGGGAGCAGTAGAACTGGAGTAATGGACATACCTCCAATACCTTTGTCTGGAGTAATGGACATACATTTGAGATGAGCTGGAGTGATGTTTGCGAAACAGAAATAATCATCCAACATCAGTACCTGACCTCAGGAATGCTCTATTGTCTGAAAGGAGCATGTGTCCTATAGACCTGCCTCAGCTAGTGCTAGCTTTGGTAATACCGCAGGTAATGCAGTCATGCAATAAAATCCATTAAACTGAACTGAGAAAGAGGGAGACAGAGACAGAGAGAGGGAGAGAGAGAGAGAGAGAGAGAGAGAGAGAAAGAGATAGAGAGAGAGAGAGAGAGAGAGTACATATAGTGTCTACTTCTGAATGGCTTGCCCCCTTGAAAACCCAGCTAGCTAAACTAAGTCACACCTTGTGAGAGATCCAACCAGAGAGGTGTCTTTAAATAAACCCTGTCCTATCAACACACATGCAAGCGTGTGCGCGCGTGCGCACACACACACACACACATGCTCAAACACCCCACAAATAAACTCCTATCTCCTATCCAGCACACACTTCATGCTCTGACACACAAACACCCCACAAATAAACTTTCCAGCGAACACACATGCTCACACATTCAGACGCGCCATCCTCACACACACACATGTGCAAGAATGTACAAACAACTCATGTTTTCTGTAAGCCTTATTGCCATTTAATTTGGATTCGACCAAAACACACACTTAGGTGACAGCATGTAACTCAGCATGCTAGCGCAGCCATGTTTAAACATTTTGCTAACAGAGCGGTATGGTCAGGAATGTGCACATACGCCTGTCTATAAGCATGTTTTTAACAGACCATTAAAGCAGCTCAGGCAGCAACTAACAGACAGGTACACAAGCAGTTTATATTTTGGGTACAAATGCATTCTGCCTAATTCCTTTGGGTCCGCTGAAGTCCTGGAGCCGAGTAGCAGCTAAAAGTATCTTTGGAAAAAAAGGTCAGGTTTTGGCATATATATAAGTCCCTTTTCTGTGCTCCCAACTCTCTGCAAGATGACAACAGGGTCAGTTGAGGCTAGCCGTAGTGCAACAACATTCGCAGACCCAGCTTTGATTTATGAGGGTGATATGAGTAGGCCATATGGCTGTGTGTCCAGGTAACCTAGTGTGAAATAGTGACTCTCTCCTCAGCATGCTGTTGAATTTTTCCCCTTGCAGTGCTCCAGCCAGTGGCTTACATAGTCATCAATGAGTCCTTCACAGGTCACGTGACCAGTCAGGGCACTAGCCGCTGCATAGATAGTCTTTATATGCCGGGACTGAGGCAGGTCATTCATGAAGGCGAATGACCAGCCTTTAGTGGCTGTGAGTGTGTATGCTTGTACAGTGCCCATACCTTACTTACTCCCAGCGTCCGAGTAAACAGACCCCTTTTCTGTGGGCCCACTGTACACTAAGCCAACATACACTCTGAATGTACACACAAACACACACACACAATACAAGCCCACACATATTTTCAGAATTTTGCTGACTATAAATCGGTGCATGATGACGTCAAGCATAAATATGACCTTAGAAGGGATGGGAAATACACCTCATTCACAGTTGTTTCGAGCCACTTTCTGTAAAGGTCACCTCCTGCTTAGTCTCTTATCTACCTCAATAGATTGTACACATATCTCAGTGCCCACACACTCATCCCAGATGGAAAAGTGGGTCACACACACACACACACACACACAAGTAAATACACCGAGCATCTGACCTTGATGGTGCTTTTTAAAAAAATACATCTTGTCTAGTTGATGTTAAATGATTAACCTTTTCTGAACATGACACAATTTCTAATTTAGGGTACAGTCTTGTCGTATCACAGATGGAAATACATCAATCTATGTCTGAAACGCAAAGTCATGCTAGTTTCATGTAATTGTATGTTTGTCATAAATGTCACACACCATAATACATCATTAATAACCCATGAGTTGTTAGGGGGCCCTAGACAGTCGCTTGTGTTGTTTATTAGGAAAGCCTGGCAGTGTTTCAGCACAGTGCTGGATGTGTTTGTTCCTCCTGGTTGGGACAGCAAGGACTTTTATGTGCTGAGATAGTTTTACCAGAAGAGACTGTATAATCTGTAAGGGACTTGACTACTTGATTCTTATGGGTAAAAGCTTTCTGTGTAATTTCTCCACAGAGACCCTAGACTAAAGGATCATGGCCTTGCTCAATGACCTTCAAACTGGCTCTGAGGGTAATTTGGCTTCATCCATATGTATTGGAAGTTTGATTGGAGCAAAAACATCGACTGTCTAGGGGGCACTGAGGACCGCATAGTCATGTCAGTGTTAAGCTACAGGTGTCACGCACAGTAATGATACCAACAGTTCACATAGCAGTGGATAAAAGTTCAACAACTGAAGTATTGAACAAAGCTGTTTAACTCTGGTGTACAGATCTTGAAAATTTGTTGTGAATTGTCATACTGTAAAACATTACAAATTGGTACTTCATACAATCACAGATCTCAGTAATCACCATATAATAATAATAGCACTTCCCCAATTAAAGCAAACGCAGCTTTAATAGGGCTTAAGACTTGAATTTCCATTCATTTTCCAGCCCATACAGTCCATATTTGACTAGGCAGCAAAAGCAGCTTGTTTTGTGACATCACAACCGTGAAGACATTCAATCATAGTAAAGTTATAAAGAACATTTTGGCCAGGACTACTGGGCTACCTTTTAACAAGACACAGTATAGAACAGCAAATCTGAACAGAGAGGTCATTTACATAGTACATGAGCCTTAATGGCAAGTAACGAAAACAACCTTAATTCAAAGGAATAAATGGTCACGTAAAAATGAATTACGACTGTTTTTGATACATAAAAAACACCAGCTTGAGGCATGTTTAAGGAGAAAACAAATATAGGAAATGTGCAGAATATGGGTCATTTAATGCATTTAGGCCAGCAAGCCCCAAACCCCCACCTGCACACCTGTCCCACAGGGACTCTGGTGGGACCAGCGGAAATGAAAGGTGAAGATTTCTTCTCAGATAATGCACTGCTTTGGCTGGCCAGCAAATGTTTTCATAGCTAGATGTTTTATTGGCTTCTTCCTAGATTGGCTTGGCTGCCATGTTTCAGCCTTCTTCCATTTTAAGCCTAGCATTTCCTCCACCCCCCCCTTTCCGGGTGTTTATGAGCAAAGTGTTGGATAAATTGTTTATAAAAAACTGCCCTGGTTTTCATTTCTGGAAAAAATATATCAGGTATTTCATGACTGGTGAAGAGTTTTGGCTTCCCTCATTCAAACTGAATTCCTGTCAAACAGCGATGATAGAAAAGTCGTATTTATGGAGGGGTTTTTTTTCCACAATTGAAAGTTTACAGCATATTTCATTCTGCATTAAAGAGGAAAAACAAACTCTGGCTTTCATATGGCTGCCTAATGAGTGTGTGAGAGACGGAGCATATGTGTATGTGTCAGGGCGTTAGAGGATGAAAGATCTAGTGCATGTGGGCCGTAGAACAGTGCTGTCTGTCTGTCTCTCTGTCTGACTGACTTTCTGTGTATCTTTCTCTCTTCTCTCTGTGGCCTTGGCAAAGTTTGCTCTCTTATCATGAGAGCACCGTTTCCATGCCAACATGGAACACATTACCTATGTCACTCTCTCTTAAAATGAGATTCAGACCCAGAAAGTGTTACTGGCACGATCTATAATTAACAACTGCCAAACCAACAATGTTGATGAATAAAACGTTTGAATCCACTGAATCCATTTCAGCAAATGAGACAAAAATATTATACTTGGTTTGGTATGTTTTGAGGAAAATGATCTAATATCACATACACTATATGGACAAAAGTATTGGTACACACCTCTTATTTATTGAATTCGGGTATTTCAATCATACCCATTGTCATAGGTGTATAAAATAAAGCATACTAAGACATTCTGGACAACAGCATGCTTCCAACTTTGTGGATATAGTTTGGGGAAGAACCTTTTCTATTCCAGCATGACTGTACCCCAGTGCACAAAGCAAGCTCCATAAAGACATGGTTGGATGAGTTTTGTGCAGAAGAACTTGACTGGCCCACACAGAGCCCTGACTTCAACCTTATCCCATGATGAACTGAAACAAAGGTGGCCTTTTCGTCCAACATTAGTGCCTGACCTCATAGGTGCTTTACAGAATAAATGGACACAAATTCCCACAGAAACACTCCAGAATCTTGTTGGAAGCCTTCCAAGAAGAGCGGAAGGTGTTACAGCTGCAAAGGGGGACCAATTCCATATGAAAGTCTATGTATTTGAATGCAATTTCACACCTTGTTGGTGTAATGGTCAGGCGTCCCAATACTTTTGTCCATATAGTGTACCTGAGTGACAAAAGTATGTGGACCTCTAGGATCAGCAGTTAACTTAAAGGTGAAATCAATTGTTTGCAATCAATGGAATGACAATCAGATGTGAAAAGGGTGAGTACTGATTTATTTAAAAAAAAAAAAAACGTTATATCAAAGTCTGATCTTCACAATCCATGATTGTGAAAGTGTATCATGGCATAAACAAAGGAGATTTCTGAGGACAAGGAGTTGTTGGTGCTCATCGGGCTGGAAAAGGTTCCAAAACCATATCTAAAGAGTTCTGACTCCAATAATCCACAGTCAGACAGGTTGTGTACAAATAGAGGAAATTCAAGACCACCGTTACCCTCCACAGAGGAGGTCAACTAACAAAGATGTCTCCAAGAACAAGCTGTGTAATAGTCTGCAAGATCCAACAGGAACTTAGGGTAACTTCTAAGCTACAAAAGGCCGCTCTCACATTTCCTAATGTTAATGTTCCATGAGTCCACCATCAGAACACAGAAGAACAATGGTGTGCATGGCAGGGTTGCAAGGAGGAAAAAAACATGCTGCTCAGCTACAATTTGCTAAAGATAACATGAACAAGTTGGAAGGCTATTGGAAAAATAAACTGTGGATTGCTGAAACCAAAATAAAATTTTAACTTGGAAATGTTACATTTGAAGAAAGGCAAACACTGCATTCCAGCATTAGAACCTCATCCTGTCTGTGAAACATGGTGGTGGTAGTATCATGATTGGGCCTGTGTTGCTGCACTAGGTCAGGACAATTTGTCATCATTGATGGAACAATGAATTCTAAATTATACCAGGACATCGGTCTGTGTACTGAATCCCATCAGAAAATGGATCATGTAGCAAGACAACGACTTTTCCACAAGTCATTCTATCAAAGAATGGTTAAAGAAGAGTAATGTTTTAGAATGAAAATGTCATGAAGGACCTAAGACACGCAGTTCATGTGAGTTAACCCACTAACATCCTAGAGCTGAAGTTGTTCTGTGTGGAGGAATAGGATAAAAGACCTCCAAGCTCATTTTTGTCACTGAATTCTCTTCATCTACTTTTAGGACTTCATTTGAAACATAACTGTAAAGCTACAGGTTATTGTATGTCCATAGGTGAATTACTTTATTACTTTATTAAAAGATCAGATTGTACAGTA
This sequence comes from Hydrocynus forskahlii, assembly GCA_037974365.1. Classification (NCBI taxonomy): domain Eukaryota; kingdom Metazoa; phylum Chordata; class Actinopteri; order Characiformes; family Alestidae; genus Hydrocynus; species Hydrocynus forskahlii. The sequence continues at coordinate 10,727,942 of JBBPCX010000154.1, read as the reverse complement.
TTTCATTTTTTAAATGCAATCTTTCAGTCAGTGTTCAACATGATGTAGAAGTACATTCCTACATTTTAAACTATATATTCAAAATGACCTAACTAAAACCTTTGTGTGAACAGGAACAGCTATGCCTGATTAATATCAAGAAACATTAAAGGCTCATTGCAAAAAAACAGTGCCGCTATAAACAGAAAACACTGGATTTCCAAATCAACCTGTATAGTGTTACAGGAACTCAGTACCTCTACCTATTATGCACATAGTCTTTTACAGAAACACCTAATAACTATTTTGTTATGAATGAATTAAGTTTTTGCTTGATTTATTTAATGGAAATCCATGATCTGACTGGACATGCCCTTACATATGCACATATATCCTGATACATATTTGTGACTGATGACACCAACACACATGCACAAATATTTATGCTGTATTGGCTAAGGACACCATTTCATTCTATTGCATGAGATGTATGCATTTTTATTAATAACTGAATATATTATATGATGATAACATAATTTAATCTCCTCTTTCTCTAATACATATGCACCAGATATACCAATTCTGAGATTGTTTTTGTAATGAATGAGATTTTCTTTACTCTGATCTCTCTGTCTCTCGCTCTCTGCCTCCCTCTCTTTGCAACTGTGGCTCTGTATTTAGACACTGACCTACATTTCTCGTACCACCACACCGAGGGTGGGCAGGTGAGTCGGCCATTACCCAACAACACCGGCACCATGTAATGTGGCTCTATTCAAACCACACAATAGGCTTCCAAGTAGGGTTTGCTTTAGTGTGTTCTCCTTTAGGCTTTTACACAAGCAGAACAGTGACGCGGGATATGAATCAGCACACTCACTGATACTGGCCATCATTACATACATACCAGGTATTAGATTTCAGCTTATCACCAGCATCTTCACTCAGTCGTGTTTTAAATGGCAACCTCTTAAATCTAATTTTATAAATGAGTCAGTACCTGGAACCAAATATAAGTTAAGATCATTCATCTAATAATGGGAGTGGGGGGGTCCCAAACCTGAGCCCTTGCAATTTTAGCCTGTGGGACACATTATGACTGCCTGGTGGTACTGCAAAACATTTTGAGAGAAAGAGAAAGCATTCTATTAATATAAAATAAGTGGTCATTTTTAAACCCAGTGACACTTCACAGTGGTAACAAAATACTAACTCAGCAATAAACAATGCAAACCACAGCATACATACACAGGTTCCCAGATGGCTGGCGGAAAACTCCACAGACCCCAATACAAAATCAATTAACTAGTCCAGATGGCGTCTGGTCAGGTAGTTCATTTACCATTTAAACATAAATCTCTCCGTAAAATCTCAATGTGCTATCAGCAGCCCCTCCCAGTGCTCTGACCCCGTGTGGAATCTACAGGCCGGGCCATTATGCGGTGTGTTTGTACACATCCTGACCGCTGAGGCTACTTTGGACAGGACTAAATAGTGCACATTCCTGCAGCCAATAAACATGCGCTGTGGTGGGCGCTGGCCACACTCTAAAGGCCTGAGCAGCACTGACCGCTGGGCTGCAGGGGAGAGTCCAGAGGTGGAGGAATACTGGCTAGAGCACCCACCAGCTCTTACAGCTCCTACCTCCCTGTCAGCATCTCCTGTTCAACCATCGTTCTCTCAGTGAGGCTCTGGAAGGTTGTGTGAAACAGTGTATGTATGGCCATGTATTTACCTGTTTGTAGGCCTTAATATCACCAATACGATGAGCATGCACATTTTGATGAAAGGCAGACATCTCTTTCAAGCCAATAATGAAAAATGCTTGTGGTGGAGTTGAAGCTTCCATTACAAGCTACATGGCTACATTGGCTTTGATGGGCTAAACTGTTTACAACGCATTATAAAAAGAAGCAAACTTTGGACAAAAAGCTTGTCTTGACTGACCGACTACATCTGGGTGATGCAGGAAACTGTGTGGGTCCTCTTAGTTAATTCTTCACCATCAGAGATAACATTAGATGCAGGCCCAGCATTATTTTACATTATGTTCCAGATATCAATGGAAATTCCTCTCAAGGACAAGAGTGCAAACTTGTATTTATACATGGATGTCTGACTGGGGAACTGAGACACAGTTATGGAGGGAGGACAGGATTTTGCTTGTCTTTTCTGATGGTTTCAGCATTTACATGCCTCTGACAAACTGTTTAGCCTAGATTACATAACAGTCATGGCTATGTTGTTGCCTGAAGCGTTTTGGTCTTTGAGGAGGAGAGTGTGTTGTGATATGAATACTTCGATCCCTCCCTTTGTCCAAAAGTACAAATGACTCATGATGAATAGCTGATTGATGTTATCCATACCATTATATTACTCCATTTCACACTCCCACACACACGTTCACACACACACACACACACACACACACACACACACACACACCACGAACACAACCGAGCCAGGTGTCTAACATCTGGAACCACCTTTAAACATCTGAAAAAAATAACAGACTGCGGACTGTTAGATGCCTCCACTTTTCTGTCTCTGCTCCCTCTCATTCCACATTAACAAATGAGTTCACTTCAACGCAGCAGACAACAGGCTTACTCACTCTTTCTGCCATTTATCACACTGCTGCTCTGTGTACTTTCTCACACAATGCTAAAGCTCTTTCCATCTGGGACCAAAACAGCTGTTTATTAAGCTGTGGTGTGAGGCTTAGACTATTACAAAGAGCAGCGCCATCTTTCATTTTAGGTTTTTGCAGCTTGGATCTGAGATCGGTATGAATCAGCAGTTTCCATTTATTATTTGATCACATTTTATTTTGATGGTGCTCTGCAGGTTATCCACAGACACTTTAACTGGTAACAAACTGATGAAACATAATTACGTTTAGATTTAGGATTAGGATTTAAGTTTTGGGTTAGGGTAAAGGTTAAGGTTAAGGTAAGGGTTAGGGTTAGACTTTGTTAAAATTTTGTAGCATTTAGTAGATATTTCGCTGACCATTGAAGTTAAAAGCTCATCGCCTTCGTTAAAATCCAGTTGCACTTATTGGATACTTAGTTGAGCATTAAAGACAAGCTGAACACCTTTAAAGCATTCAAGTAAAGTGTTACCATTTTTCATTTCAAATGTGACAAGTTAATCATTCCAAAATACAACGTCATTCAGTAATTACCTGAACTTGAATCTCTCTCACAAAGATGAAGTGACCTAACATACCACCTGCTGTTTACACTGAGTCACAATTTCTTATTGGAGAGACCAATAAGAACGGTCCAAAATGACATCTTACTTTAACTATCACTGAAAATCATTTCCTCCTCTTGTGCAGTGAGTTTTTTGGAGATATGTGGAGAACTTTCAGAGCAGGTTTTGTTCTAGCAGTGATCATATGAAGCTTGAATACTGCCTAACACTCATAAAGGCCTTGTTGAGTAGCTGAGGAGCTAAATGAGGGTTGTTAAGTGAGGCTAAGGTCTAAAACGTGTTGCACTGTGGCCCCCCACCGCTCTACTTCTTATTTCTCCTGCTGTACATGTGTTGGCTGTCCACTCCCAGTGTCGCAATGTCCATCCAGAGGTCTTCTGATGTAAACAACAGCTGGGCCTGAACCTGCCCTTGGAACAGCTGGGGAGGGGAGATTCCATGGAGCTTGGAACTCCTTGGCCAGATTGGAGACCCACCCTGACTGCATGTGCGTGAAAAATGAAATGCTTCCCTGGGCCCCGGCTGCGGCAATTGTTCTTTAAGTTTTATTTTTGTCAGCATGTGCTGCAGGAAGGAAGCGTGCAGGGGCCAGTCTGGATAGCGAGCAAGGGGGCCACAGATAGAGGGCTTTTGTTTGAGCTAGAATGCATTCTGACCCCTGTGTCGACCCATCCTGTTTACGCATAAGGTGATATGGCCTACCTACGATGACAATGATTCCGCACGATAATTGGCCTGGACGGGCCTTGTGTGCATACACATGTCTCTAGAGCGCCCTTCCCCTTTCTCTCCAGCCTTCTGTCTTTGCTCTCCTGCTCTTGCTGAGTGATGTGTACGAGAGTGTTTGGCTTTTTCAGGGAGGCTTGTTTGGTTTCGCCGGGTTATTTTCATTGTTTGCTTACATTGCCTTGCCGTGAGCGTTTGGGTGTTTATGGGCCATTTCGTGTCCTGTGGGTTTCTTTGTTTCACCCAGAACTGAACCAGGCTTTGGTTAAACTCCCACACTTCTCTCAGGACGGTCCAGGCCCTGCACATCCTTAGTCTTCCCGTTCCATGTTGTGGAGCACAATTTGGTGAGGAGGAAATTGGCGCAGCATGGATCATTTAAGACATTTGAGGCATTCACAGAATTAGTCCTCTGTCCTGTATATCAGAAGGCTCCTTTTATTGCCCTATTCATTGTTATGATAGTGTGTAGGGGCCATAAATGTCTGGGCCTTGTAAGGAATAGTGAATCATTCAGGACATAGAGCAGGCCTAATTGACCCAGTTGTCTGGGCATTACCCTTGGAAATGCCCTTGGAAAAGACGTCCATGGAGCTCAACAAAGCCCACATAATCCAGTCAATACAGCTACGTTTCATTCGCTTAAATCATGCGGCACACAATTTCACCACGTAATTGATGTGACAAATGAGCAACTGACATAAGAACGGTGCTTTTGTTGACAGGAAAACAGGTCAAAAGTGCATGATTTTACACAGTGATCTACTGTAATGTTCAGTCTCTGTGGTGGAGGCCTCTTCCTCGGCTACTGTGACTCCAGCCCCTGTCAATCATTAGCAGGCAGAGCAAGATGACAAGAGCACTCTAGTAAACAAGCTGAAGTAAAGGGCATTAAAACCCAAACACCCTGCTGCTCGAGAATGGACCCCAGTCAACAGGAATCTCATATAAACTGCCACCAAAGTTTGAGCACATTTATGCTTAGTCATTTAGCAGACCTTTACCTCTGGTGGATGTCATAAATGATGCAAAAGTACTGGAAAGCCATATATCCTAGGAGACCTCAATTGTCTCAACATCACCAGGATATCACCAGAGCTGACACCACTAAATCATTAGGTTTTCAACTTGGATTTCACATGGAAATTTTTGCTTTGAGTGGCCATTGATTTATTTCCTTAATATTCATTCACTAAGACCAATTAGTACATTTCACAGGATAAAAGATGTAAATGAAATATTAAGTGATTTTTGTCGAGGTTGTGCAGTATTTTAACATAAATAAAATGTAACGGAAAACATATGCAAGCTCTTTATGAAATAGGTTGATACTCCACCAGATGCACCCCTCCCTCCACTGCACACACAGTGACAACATTATGAATCATTTATGTTGCATATGTATTGCAAAAGTGAGAACGGTACATTCCGAAACGATACTTGAATGATAACTCACACAGTTTTACACAATCTGCTTGACATCCACATTCTTGCTTTCTCTCTTTTCTTATGCCTTCTGGTCTGTCACAGATTGTTTATGTGTGTGTGTGTGTGTGTGTGTGTGTGTGTGTGTGTGTGTGTGTTTGAGTTGCTATGAGGTGAACTGGGTTCATGTATGTGTGTGTGTGTGTGTGTGTGTGTATTTGTGTGTGTGTAGGGGAGTTAGCATAGTTTATTTGAACCACAGAAGAATACTTCTCAGTGCCACACAGCAATTTGCTCACCTCAGAATACACACACAGAACACCTCCACAAACACACACTCTCTCGATACCCGCTGTGGAGTACAACGCGGACGAAGGACAACAGACAACAGACCTTGATAAGAGTAAACAGCCTTTAACCAGAGAGAGAGGGTGAGAGAGAGTGAGACAGAGAGATGGAGAGAGAAAGAGAGAGCGAGAGAGAGAAAGAAAGAGAGAAACTGATCAGGTTGTACCAGTGAAGAGGAACCTGCCATAAAAAGTGACCCAGTGCTTGTGATCTTGTTTGTTTTTGCCTGAATGAGTAATTTATAGTCGTGTTATTCAGTCGTAATTTCAGTTAAAGGAGTTTTTATCATGGGCAGCAAAAGCACCGTCGCTCCTTATTAAATCATAAACGCAGCTTCTTTAAACATCGTCACGATGAAGTTATATTGCAAGGCCGCGCCCTTCTGCTGATCTTCACAAAAACAACACCTGAAAAGAGTTCAATACATACTCCCCCTCACCTCTCTCTCTCTCTTTTTCTCTCTTTTCTCTGTCTCATCATGCTATAACAGTACTTTAATCATTACATTGTTGCAAGTGAACGAAAAAAACAATAGGTGTATTGAAACAATAGGTGTGTCTGAATAAGTATGTTCTATAAGTCTTGAGTGCTTGACTTGGTTACTCACTCATAATCTCTCTCTCTCCCTCTCTCTCTCTCTCTCTCTCTGCTCTAATCAATCATAAGACCAATGGCATGGGGCAGTGTGCTAAACATCAAGTGTGTCGGGGGCTCCGTGCGGAAGTGTTCAGCATGAACGGAGACAGTGTGCAGCAAAAGCAGCAGGGAAACTCCAGAAGAGACTATTTCATTAGCCTGATCAACACTTATTACATTACATACCAGACTGACGTCAATTATCTGTTAGCAGAGGCCTTTAAGCCGAGTGGACTGAAGTGCAGATGCATGGAGGGCATGATCTGAATTGGGAAAGGGCCAAGAGGAGTTTGAACCTTTAACTGAGAACAGTTTGACTGTGAATGGAGTTTAGACAGGCAGTTCAGGTAGTTCAGACAGAAGAGACCTCAGACCCCTTTGTCTGAGACTGGTTTGAGAAATTTGTCTGAGCCCATCATCTCAGCTAGAGCTTCACCATTTCACAATTTTTTTGCACAAAGTTGAAAAATCTCATCTTGATTTATCAATTGACGCTAAATCGTAGCTACTGCCATAGAAAATGACTGGTTGTCTTTTGAACTTTCAATTGCTAATGTAAATGTGCAGTTCAGGCTTTCTAGGCCTTCAGAGAAGACCTAATGAAATGGAAAACTATCCAATCAGGATTTTTCACCCATGGAATCGAGGCAGATACAGGCTCCCTTATTCAACAGGAAGTCAGGAATGGAGGCCTTATTTTCTGTTAACTGCCAGCAGAATTAGAAGGTGGCAGAAAAAATCATGTTTTGAATTCAAATGGTTGTCAGAAATTGAAAATTGAATTGTGACCATTTAATTTCAACATATAAGGTAAAGCATGTGTCTGTTTCGATCAGAAGTTAAAGCTACTACGTTAATGTGCAGGAAATTCAGGGGAAAACACCATAATAGTGTACTATAATAATTCTAACAACCACAACACTACTACTACTACTACTAGTAGTAATAATAATAATAATAATAATAATAATAATAATAATAATAACAATAATAATAATGTAATGACATAATGCATACTCATTATTCTGATTGTTTCAGAAGATCATGAATGACTGGAATACTCTGCTTTTTTAAAGTTAGCACAGTTGTTTTCATCTGTTTTCTTCCCTCTCGCAACCATGTCAGAAGGGTCAGTTTTACTTGGCTTGATCTTTTTTTTATCTCTGTCTCAAAACAGCTTCTAAATAAATTTAGTTTAAATAAATCTAGTTGGAAGGGTACTGTACTGCTTACACATTAACCTATGAAACAAAAATCTTGCTTAACAGTAAAACTGCACATAGTTCTATGGTTTAGTTATGATATAGTTATAACTAAGCTTTTATGTATATCATACAATATACCATTCGTGACTGAATGCTGGGAGAGGATAATAAACACATGCCAATGTACTGTTATGTAATTGCTTTGTGTATTGCTATGTACTGCTTTGGGTGTAGTGTGAAGTACACCTGTGTGTGTGTGTGTGTGTGTGTGTGTGTCTGTGCTGTTGTCAAATCTCTTTGCCTCCTGCATGAGTCATTGTCACAAGACACAGCCATGGTTCCTGAACATATATCACAACACACACACACACACACACACACACACACACACACATGCGCATAAACATATGCTAAAGCTCAAACACATTGTGACCAGTGGGCCCAGTGTGGCATTAAAACAATACTTTGAAAGCCAGCGCATAAGAACAGTCACAGGCTTGTACCTTTGAAGTGTGTAATCACTCGGTCTGAGAGTTCAGCGCTGGGAGGTGTGTGGCTGGTGGGTGGTAGGGGACAATATCCTGACTACTCCAATGTCCTGATATGACATCAGAAAGACTCACACACACACACGCACACACACACACACACACACACACACACTAATTTAAATATATCTTATGTTATGTATTTATCTGAAACTACTTCAGAGTTACAAAGTTACATCTCTCTGTCCCTTTATCTTATGTATATATGCATATACTCACACACATGCATATAGATATATGTATACACACACACACACACACACGCAGGTCTCTCTTTATCTCTCTGTCTCTCTTTCTCTTTCTTATAATTTCAGCAATTCTGAAAAGCATTCCTTCTGTAATCTTCAGTAAAAATGGTTCTAATTCATTTTGGACATTCAATAAATTAGTTTGCAAACAAAGAAAGAAACAAACTGGCAGCACTGTTACAGGGACACGAAGATGATTAATAGGATATAGTATTTGCAAGGCTAGACTTCAACAAGGTATGACTCATTATAAAGAACATTGTATCTGTAATACAGTATTCCAAACAAAAAATGTTAATGTACTAGCAATTAAGCCCTTCACCACTAGGATCTTGAGACATTTCAGATGTATAGTTTGGATGTGCTGGGGTTGGTGTTAGGGTGTTGGGTGCGTGTTGGGGTGTTGGGGGCGTGTTGACATGTTTCCATGAAAGCAGCCGCTCGATGATCATCTACATGACAGATTGCATATTCTCACATCTATTGGCAATATCTATCTTTTTAGAGATTTCTCCCTCCACTCTTTTACATTGTTGCACAAAACTGGTGTTAATACGCTAACTTCATTCATGTTTAACTTGAGTGAAATTTTTGATCTATTTATCTTTCTATGTATCTAAGTATCCATTGATCCATCCATCCATCCCTCTATCTACCTGTCTATCTAGTTATCTATCATAAGAAAACAGCACAGAAACACAGAGGAAACTCCATGTGGGCTGCATGTCTTTTATCACCCTCTTTACAACCGTACATTTCAGTAAAACCAGTCCAGATTAATACTTCAGTTTGCTTAAAAACGTTCTTTTTTCAGACCAAGAATTTCCATGATTAAGGTAGACTGTGACTCGGCCTAGAACATCAAATTCACCCGTGCAACACACTGTTGTATCACAGTTATGTCAATGGCCGCCTCATGCTTAGCATCTGAATTTAGTGGTTCATTTCCATTGAACATAGACTGTCCAAAAATGAGCACGTGCCACGTAAAAAACGAATGCAAAGATGCAAATGTTAGCCTGCCAGTTACATTCTTATGTCTGTATCTGTATCATCTGATGGCATTTGAGTTTGAACACTGTCTCAGTTTGGTGGATATGTGTTTGTGTCTGTGTGCGTGAGAGGTGTGATACAGAGAGCGAGAGAGAGAGAGAGAGAAAGAGCCACAGAGCGAGAAAGAGAGAAATAGAGAGAGGAAGAGAGCGAGAAAGAGAAATGTACACCCTGTACATCTACAGGTCTCTGAATGTGTTTTTTCACAGTAACCTCTGCTCTCATTCTTGCCCTGCCTTTGTAGTTTTACTGATGTCATGCTGTGGGCTAAGGCCATGACTGGCTATGTGGTTAGAGCTGTGTGGGGACTGAAGTGCTGGTAGATTTAACCTGTCCCTGCTGACTCATAGCCATCTTGATTCTTCTCGGAAGAATAATTCTAGAACAGAAGGATAATGTGTGATCTGATCTGCTGTCTGAAGAGGACAGATGAAAGAGAGCTTAATATGTTTTCATGTGCTTCCTCAAACACTCCTGATCAGCACCATATATTTCTGTTCGTGTGACTCAGAAAAACACACACGCACAGCCACGCGTAACGGACAGTGCTGATGTTGCTTTTTTTTTGACCCCATTAGTTTGATTTCACAGCTAATTATTTTTTTCAGTTATCTAATAGCGTGTCACCTTATTAGTCCACCTTGTATGTGTTCATACTTATTGTTTAGTCCTCTCAAAGTGTGCATTATGACTGATTAACCAATGAGTGTGGGGTTTCAGCTGCGTCTCAAACCTGCGCACCACTTTCTGATATGTTCTGCATGTTTTGCACCCACTGACAACGTGACATCTCTGCATTTTACTCAGACTCATTTCCCCCCGGATCCCACGGGGAACTTTGATGTGCAATGCATTTCACTCATATGCTCAGAAGTGCATCAGAACTTAAAAAAACATTGAAAGTTTCGCACTGCGTTTTTTAGGCAGATGTTCAGTTTGCCTTTGTCATCTCGCAACTTGTGATGTAAGTAGATGGAAATGCAACTTTTTTTGTCATTCTTTTTTGAAAAACCTCTGCATTTCTCATAAATATCCCTCCTTTTTCGGGTAAACAAAGATGGTACTAATAGATTTGTATCATGAATTTTAATGCCATCATGGATGTGTGAATTTCATATGAATTTTGAAGATATTGTAATCACCAAGCTATGACATTTTTAGGTTAATGGTCTCTAAAAACCCAAAACTGAGAAAAATGAGCAACAGCTTAGCTTACCATAATGTTTATGGTAATTAAATGAAATGCAATAATAACAATAATAGCACTGTTATCTCGAGTCACTGGTAGAGCAGGAATAACAGGACATCACTTGATACACACTACAAACTACTGACTACAGTACTGACACAAACACACACACACACACACACACACACACGCACACACACACACACACACACACACACACACACACAGCCAAATAGACAGCAGTGGAATGAGGCTGGATGTCCTAATTTGCTTACTTACTTTACCAAAAATATCCCTCCAATTCTGGGCAACAGAACTGAAGTTGATGAGTCAGTGTCACGTTTGCATTTGACCTGTATACTAATGTATATCTTTGCTGTTGACACAAAACATCTTCACAATGATAACTTTACATGAAAAACAGGGATGAAAAACATTTTAATCTCTAAATGTAAGGTAATTTAGCTAGTTTTATTTAAATAAATGTTGAACCATTTCTATTACTTAATTGTTCATATTGTATGAAGCCGCCCCCGCCAAAATACAAGGTTTTTAAACTAAAAACAACAAGTTGTTTATGGCTTAATTGTGTAGTGTTTTGATCAGTGGTTACTGAAAAACTGTTGTAAGGTATGAGCCAAAAAGCAAAGTCCTCTTGATCAAGGCTGAAAGTATGTGGAAATATGCACATAAAAAAGTTAGCAGTTTCCAAATGGAAACCAAAGTCAGTGTGTGATTGTGATTGTTTGTTTTTGCACATGGTTCCGCTGGGGATCTCCCTGTTTCCGTATTTGAGCGTTTGTGTTTTTGTGCTCTCTGCGTGGGAGTGGGTGTGTGTCCCCGTCTCTTCAGAGTCCAGACTTGCTCACGTGTCTGTCTGTGTGGTTGAGCGTTTCCCAGAATTGGGCTGTGACACCCTTGAGGTCACGGCAGACAGACACACTGTGAACACACACACTGAGCGGGTGGAGGGTTAGATAGCGACAGGAAATGAACTTTCAGCCTCATCTCCTCAGACCCTTCTGAAAACCGACACTGTCTTCCTGCAACACCACCACCCCTAGAGGGTTCCATTTTTCAGTGGAATGCTGTAAGGCCTTCATAACTTTATCACAAAAGCAGTAAACCTTGTATGGTCAGCAGGCAGACTTTTATTTACATCTTAAGCATTCTTATATGACTCTTAGGTAGCTCACTTAAAGGCATTGTGGGGTGTTAATGTTAACATGCATTCAGTTACATTTCTGATAAATTCACTTACATTTTTTCCCCAAACCTAAACCTGACCCTTGACGACCTTAACTCAAAACATAACCCGACCCCTTATGTTACCTAACTCTAACCCTGGTCCAAATCCTAACCCTAACACTTCATTTTAGCTTTTCCCACGAGAATTTAAACATCTGTAGTTATTCTGTGGGCTATATGTACTATTTATATTAGGTTTGACAAATTCCTACAGGAGCAGTCAAAAGTTTGTACTCCTACTTGAATAACCGTTTTTCTTTATTTATACTATTTTTTGCTACTTTCATTTTCTCACTATTAGAAATGCCCCTGAGATATTTCTAATACAAAAGCTAAAGCTGGTGCCCATGACTGTTCTAGATTAAACATGGATATTGAACATGGAAGCTTGTAAGAGACATCAACATATCATCACTGTTTAAAACAAAACCTTATATCTATTATTGTTGAATTCACTTTTTTACATCATTGGAAGGTACCAACTGATATGTTGTCAAAATCTCAATAGATCAGTAGAAATGGTCCAAAATGAAAAATCTTGTTTCTTTTAGTTGAATGGTTTTCCTTCTGAAAAGTCACTGTGTTAGCATTGAATGTATATACATATACATATATATATATATGTATAGAGACACGCCTCCATATTCTTCAAGGCACCCCCAACAATCTAATTTGCATTAGAACCTTCAAGAAATAATTGTAATCTTTTAAGCTTAAGCCTCTAAATAAAACTTTTTGTCTGGTATTGTATATTTTGGGGAATTTGCCATTTGCCTGAGTTAAGTAAGTACTGGCAGTGATTCTGAACACACATATGGTGCAGCATGGTGTACAGCATAGTGAGCCTCTCCACATTAATACAGTAGTAGTGGTAGTTGTGTGTGTGTAAGGCATACACGGCTGTTGCTTACACCTGATAAGGGCCATTGTGATTGTGAAAGGGTATCAGTGTGCGCGGCAGCACGTATCTTTGTTTTTGATGCTTTTGAAAAGCACTGTGAGATTGTTCATAATGGTGTGGTTGTGCTTGAGGGAACACACCCATACACTCATGTGGAGACATAAGAACACACTCACACACACACACACACACTCACACAAACACACACAATTCTCTCGAATTAGGCACGTTGTACACATCAGCACAAGAACGGATGCAGAAGTACAGGCTCACACTCACACATGCACTTCTAAGATGTTTCTGAAACTTGTGCCAAACCAGTGCAGTCACATGAGTGACTGGATAAACTGATCACATCTGTGATAACTTCAGTTTTGACTGAAAGTTTACCGGAGCATTAGGCCCTCGCACCACAAGACTGCAGCCTATTTGGCGAAAAAGCCTTTCGTAGACAAAGCTTTACAAAGAATTAGCCTGAGCGCAATCTTTTATCAGTGAATAAGGCAGCCACCATGTATTGAACAAGCCTTTAGAAGTGGGTAATAACAAGGCTGTCATTTTCAGATGAATTATTTCTCAGAAAGTCTATCAAGAATGCTAGATGTTCAGACAATGCCGCATTTTGTTCGTTAATAAAAGCGGGGACATTTTATTATGGCTCCAATTTGTTGAGAAGGTACAGTTATGTATAAAGTCTTGTTTGGGAGAAAAAATATGCTTTCTTTTAGTTTGACATGAACATTTGACAAGGAAAAACACTGAAATTACAGACTCAATCGTTTGATACAGAAAGGAATAACTATCTACAGATGTGTAATGGCTAATAATTATGATATTTTTGCACAATGACATTAATAGCATTAAAACACTAATGTTAAACAAGGTTATAATGTTAATGGTTTGGGAGGTGATTAGATTTTGGCAGAGATGAAGAGAATGCTGAGGATTTGGCACAACATAGGAAAGAGGAGAAGAGCCCGAGGACTTTCATCATGGCCAGTGGGGACAGGAAATGACATCGTGCCACAGTGCTCCACTCTTTGCTGCTTCCTCATGGCATCTTTCCAGGCCACAGCAGGAGGATGTGGGAAACAGAAGGCTGGCTGATTGACAAGCACAAAAGGGCATACCACAACAGAGGTCTAGATTTTAATGGCACTGAGCAAGTGCAGGCGTGTGAGAGAGGGAAAACATGAGCGGGGGTCTGAGTGAATGAGAGAGTGAGAATGCAGTCGTGGCTGTTTATCATTATGAATGGTTGTAGAACTGAACATCAATGCAACTGGACAGAAAACTTTGGAAAAAGCAGTGATGACTGAACACTGAATTCATTATCCTTAATGTATTCAATAATGTGTACAGCATCTCTGGTACAGAATATACATCAAGTAGTGTATTTAGAATACAAACAGAATACAGTACAGTTTTCTCTGTCATTTTCACACTTGTCTCAATACCATGTCCACTTTTTCAAAACACTTCACACATTCATCATATCTATAGGCTATGTGAGCTAAACTAAGAATACTTCTGCATTGCTTTCATACAATATGCATTCAAGAAAAACCTCTTCCAAAAGTCGTGAAAACATGTTCCAGGCAATATTCACCACCAGCAACATTCTCTTCAATTCCAACAGTTTTTGCAGACTTTTAGATACTCAGTTCAAAACAACTAACTTTCAGTTCAAAAGCTAACAAAAATGAAATCACTTTAGATGGAAGTATGCTGAATTTCAGCAAGTGAGACTACTGTAAAAGCACTGTGAACTACTGTCAGTCAGATTATTCTGGTTTTAGCTTTTAATTCAGTTTATTTGCAGTCTTGTTACTATCTGTACAAAAGTGGTGATGTTTACAGTATTTTTCATATTTGCACATGTGAAACTCACACAATTTTTACCCGAAGTTCAGCGGCTAGATGAGCTTGTAGTAGTAGTATAAAAAACACCTAACTGCCATTTCAGCTAAAAACCTAACCAGGTGTTTCTGTTTGTGTCCAGTTACCACATATACAAAAGGAGCCATCTTTGGATTGCCTTTTGCTTTCTGCACCTAGTAGTACCTAGTAAAATAGAGATGGAAAGAGGCAGTGGAAGGAGACGTCGACGCGGAAGAGCTAGAACAGTTGTTTCTGATTAAATCAGAGCCAAAGATATCACACAGTTATCTTCGTGGGTGAGGCCGGTTTCAACTCGGCAAGAAGACGCTGCCGTGGAAGAAATGTGACTGGGAAGAGGGCAACTGCAGGCCAAAGGGGGGCTAACATTACTATATGTGCAGCAACATCTCATGATGGACTGCAGCTGCAGAAGGCTGCCATTGGCCCATACAATACAGCACACCTTACTGTTTTTCTTGATGAACTGTAGGAAAAACTTTCAGCAACAAGAGAGAAAGAGGCAGAATTTGCCAGTATTTGTGATTGTGTGGGACAATGTGGCCTTTCATCATTCCCGCCAAGTCACAGAGTGGTTTACTGCCCAGACCAGGATGATGTCATTATTCTTGCCACCATACTTTCCATTCAGCAACCTCATTGAAGATTTTTTTTCTGCATAGAGATGGAAGGTATATGACCATCGCCCATATGATCAGATGTCGCTTTTACACGCAATGGCTGCTGGATGCATGGACATCCATGTGGAGGACATCCAGAGCTGGATAAGGCACTCAAAGAGATTTTTTACTCTTTTTGAAAGAGAAAATATTCAGTGTGATGTCAAAAAACATTTATGGCCAAATGTATAGGATACTTGACTGTATACAGTGAAAGTTGGTGGTTGTAATTTTTTTCCCAGTGTATTGCACAGCTGAATTTATTTACTGTATTATTTGTTTGTATTACAATGTTTACTGTAAGAAATGTCATACGTGTTTTCTTTTATTGTGCAATAAACACTGTAAATATAGGATACAACAACACATATCTGCATATACTGTATGTATGTATATACAGTACTGTGCAAAAGTCTTAGGCACCTATGAAAATTGTTTGAATCTGTTTATATCAGCAGTGGGTTTCT
>JBBPCX010000154.1:10680712-10699400 GCA_037974365.1 Hydrocynus forskahlii | reverse complement strand
AGAGAGAGAGAGAGAGAGAGAGAGAGAGAGACAGAGAGAGAGAGAGAAAGAGAGAGAGAGAGAGAGAGAGAGAGAGATCTACCTACAGCTTACTGCTGCCTCACCACTTCTGAATAATGTGCCTTTACTGAACTAACAGCATGCTGAGTACAGAGCTTAGGTCGTGGCAGATGTATCCGTCATGTGCTTGAAAGCACCCCTTCCCTACTGGCTGAGGCCAAAAAAACAGAAGTCCTCCACAAACAAATGGTACAGTAATGATTAATAGCAGTTTTACAGAGCGCAACGCAGCCCACTCCCTTCATTCCTCCCTCCTTCGCACATTTGTACAGAAAACGTAAACACAAACACTCTGTTCATTGTTTCTGCTCAGCGTTCCATGCTGGTGGGAACAATAGGGGCCTGGAGATCTGTGAAAGCTCCCTCTCTGCCTTTTGCTCTCCCAAAGATGACATAAGCAGGTCCAGTGGTGGGCTATCATCTTGGCTCACCAATCGCGCTCATCGTCCATTGGCTGTCTGAGGCTTCTCTCTTTCTCCCTCCCTCTCTTTTTCCCTGTTCATTTTGCTTGCTAAGACAATTGGCGGCTGTCTGGCCTTATGTAACACAAACACTCACCTTTGACTGAGTTTGAGTAATGTCATGCTCCTGCTTGCTCTGACGTGGTCACTCCCCCAGGTGTGTGCAGATATGACCGACAGTGTTTCACCCATGTTTCATTATCCATGGGGCACGCTGGACTGAATGCTAATGGCCCTCAGCTACAGATGTCTGCGAAATACATTAGCAAAGAGAACATTCTGTTTCTTTAACATACGTAGAAGCAGAAAACTGGATCCCATCTTAGAGGAGAAAGTTCTCAAGTTAACCGTCCCCCGAAGCCCAATTTCGCTCAATTGGATTACTGTTCGCCGTGATCTACAGCCGACCCCTATGCCTGTCTGTAACTAGCTGGCGGAGAATGAATAGGCATACCACATAGCCATCTGTTCCACAGTGGAAACAAAATGAGTGTTCATGCAGTGTTTTCCTCGCCCAGCTGTGCCCTGAATCCTTAAACACAGGTTTTCAGCCTTGCACCTTTCAGCAACAGTTTGATCCCAATGCACTGGAGGAAAAATACGCCCCTACCCCCCAACCCCAACCAATGCCTTACCATGCTCCACCGCCAGAGTTGGCCAAACTGCTTTGGCTACATTTGCTTAGATACGTAAGTAAAATGTTGATCGATTTGTATCTGTATGATAAGAGTTACTAGTACACTTTCTGAGGTCCATTGGTTTGTTTCAGCCCCAGGACAGCTTTGTTGTTGCTCACAGCCATCATTTCATAACTGTATCTCTGTTCTGATCATTTACACTAAAACAATCGCCTCCAAGGCAAGAACAAACTCCATTCCTTATGCTAACTGAGGCTGGATATTCCAAGAGGTTTTGTGACCTGACACTTTTGCTTTTTTCCCGAGCCACTTTTACTTCTGCTTAGTTCAGGTAACCACACGTTTAACTGACAGAAAGTGTATTCTACCCACGGCTCTCCACCACCAACCTGAGCCAGCTCAACATACGTGAGGTGCCATGTCATTTCTCCCAAACAAAATGGGTAATTACCTAAGGCGGGGGCACCCAGCCACATCTCTCAGTTTCTTCTCCTTCACTCTTTATCTCTTTCTTTCATTCTTCTGTTCAGAATGGCCTTCACATGGAGATTATGCAAGCCAGGACCTTGAGAACAGGCAGCTTGAGCAAACAGGTAAATGCTGGGTGGATCAAAGTTGCCTCAGGCTTGACCTATATTACTCTCAGACACACTTGACAGCAGAGAGAGCTAGACCTTGGGTCTGCTCTTTAACGGCACTGTTACATGAACATCCTGAGAAGGGGTGAGAGACAGAAAGTGAAAAAGATGCTGACTAAAAGACAGAGAGGCTGAGAGAGAGAGAGAAAGGGAGAAAGAGAGAGCGAGAGAAAGAGAGGGAGAGAGAGAGAGAGAGAGGGTGTTGCTGTAGAGCAATGAGGTTCCATTCCATAATGTTTTTGACTCGTTGATAATGAATTTTAAGCTTGGATTAAGTCAGATGTTTACATAGTAATACTTTACTGGGATGAGATTTCCCTAAATCAAGAAATGATAAATCAAATGACTGTGCATCATGACACAAAAACAACAGAAAGCAAAACTGTGCTTATTAAGTGCTTAGAGTTTCATACACATTTGGTGAGTCATGTGACCGGGACATTATGTACAATGTATTCTCAATTACATTATCTTCCCTATTATCTTGCCAGTTAAAAGCTCATAATATAACATCATAATAACTGTCATGAGATGATACATTATAGTACCTGTAATGGCAATTCCTGGTAATGATAACATGACATGGTTATATTAATGAACATAATTTGTCAAAACACTTTGTGACAGCATATGAGATCTGCCGTGGCATGTTTAAGTTTATGTTGTGTAGCATGATTCATTTACAGAGATACCAGTTGTATGAGCATGCATTTCAGTTTTGTTATTCTCATAACTATATAACTTTTGGGTTACTTACTTGAATTTAAGCTCTCATTTTTTAGTTTCATAGTTACTGCGTAATTAATTGAAGTTACTGGACAATGAGACTTGATAACTAAACAATAAGGCTGCAATTTAAGGGGTTTGATGAATATACACTATATGGACAAAAGTATTGGGACACCTGACCATTACACCAACAATTACTTTGTCCACCCTTCGCAGCTATAACAGGTTTCACTCTTCTTGGAAGGCTTATGGAGTGTTTCTGTGAGAATTTGTGCTTTTTCATTCTATAGAGCATTAATGAGGTCAGGCACTGTTGTTGGACGAGAAGGCCTGGCCCGCAATCTCTGTTCCAGTTCATCCCAAAGGTGTTGGATGTGGTTGAGGTCAGGGCTGAAATGGAAAAGGGTCTTCACCAAAGTGTTTCCAGAAAGTTGGACACGTGGTGTTGTTCAAAATATCTTGCTATGCCGAAGCATTGAGATTCGCAGGAAGTAAGGGGTTTAGCCCAAACCCTGAAAAACAGGTGTCTCACAATTCTTTTGTGCATATAGTGTACCTTTAATTAAATTAAAGAATACTAAGATAATAACTTCTTCATGTTTTATTTTTTCCTCACTGTGATTGACACATGATAGCATAGGAGGAAAGCAAGCTAAGCTCACTGTGACTCATTTTTGTGTGCGTTTGCATGTTTGAGTGTTCATTTCTGTGTGTATAACTGTGATCTTAATGTCGCATGTGTGGTGCTTAAGGGAAACAATATGTGTGTGATGACATCAGCCTATTCCATAATCTGTCACCTGAATCCCATAACGACCTCGGGGTACACTTTGACTCAGTCGTTGTTATTCATCTCCTCTCTGTTTTTCTCTGTCTGCCCATCACCTCTGCTCTCATTTCCATCACACATGTAGATGGTTCTCTTTGTGTGGCCTATTGGAAGGCCAGCATGGTCTCACTGTTTTTTTCTCGCTTGCTTTTATCTCTGCGTTTGTAGTTTCCTGTGGAGCCTGCCAAGGAACAATCAGAGGAACCGCACAGTCACAGTTTATCCAAAACAACATGATCTTTATTCTCTCCATCACTCACTAACTCTTTCATCCTCTCTCTCACATGTACTCATTCTCACTTAATAATTCTCACTCATTCACTCTGTCCCTCTGTTTCACTTACTAACTCATTCTCACACTCATATTCACCCTCTGTTTCACTCGATCATTCATTCTCTACCTTTTTCCCTATTGTTCTATCATTCGCTCGCTCACTTGCTATCTCCCTACCTCCCTTTAATTCACTCACTCTCTCTACTCTCTCCTTTAGTCACTCACACTTCATAATTTTCTCTTACTCACTCACTGTATTCTTGCTTACTCACTCATTTTGTCTCTTTCACATATTCACCAACTCCATTTCACGTATTCACTTGTTATTTTACTCGTTCACTCTGTCATTCTGTTTCACTCATTCTCTAACTCCCTTATTCATTTGTTCTTTCACACACTCACTCACTCATTTAATCACTCACAAGCATACGCGCACACGTACACGCACTCACTCTGTCTATTACCGTACTCACTTTTTCCCTCTCACCCATGTTCCCCTTCACTTGTGCAGTGGAGCTGAGCTGCTGGAGGTCAGCAGGAAACAGGATGGGTGACTTCCCGCTCAGACAGCCGTCTCTCTTGTCTCTGTGGAGAGGAAAAGACTGTATTCCCTGTTTCACACAATCATCGTTCAGAGGCTGACTGATTTGCACAGTGTCTCTTCTGCCTCCACTCAAGCCATGGCGGTTTGGTTGGATAACCAGAAGGATGTTATGTGATGGTATGAGAGGGGTGTGTGTGTGTGTGTGTGTGTGTCAGGTTATGTTTACAGACATAGAATAGTGGTTCTCAAGAGTGATGCTTGAGTAGTGTAATATTTCTACTGCAGTAGCATGCCTACTTAGAACAGCAGTTTTGGTCTAAAGCTCCCTTGGTGGATAGTGCCACTGCCCCTTGACCACTTGACCAAATCTTTATAAACAGGTCCTATTTTAGATATGGACAAAATGAAGTCAACATCTGTCATTCCATCCATTATCTGAACCATTAATCCTCAACCAGGATCACGAGGGGTGCTAGTGCAGATCCCATCGGTCATAGCGCGAAAGACAGAGGGACACCCTGGACAGGTTGCCAGTCCATCACAGGGCAGGCATACAGACACACATTGTAAAGTTAACAAACTAACAAAATTTTAAGATTTTTTCCCCCATGGCTCCCTCAGCACAATCCTGTGGCCCTCAAGTGGATAGCTACTAAATTAGACTAAATTAGATTCATCAAGCATGCAAGAGCAAGGAAACCCAGAAATAAACGCAGAGCAGGGGGACTAAAAATCTTTTTCTCAGTCCTAAACTAGGTGTTCATTTGGTAATTTTATGATAAAGTAACTTTGACAGCCAAACAGCTGGATGCAGACCTGGGCCCTGCAGGCCCCCCAGAATAACCCAGAGACTGACAGGCCCCTTAAACGGCCAAGATTAACTCTAATCTGCCAGTACTCTACCTGCAGCTCCACAGCTGACCCGCAGGCTCCACCTCAACCCATTCTTTGGCTTTGAAGCCTCTGAATGGAAGCCTGGCTCCCCATTGGCAGGCAAAATGGCACCCTGCCAGCCACAGAATACTGAAACAGTTGCCCCTATGGCTAGCTCTGAAGCGCAATGTCTTTTTGCCAATGAAGATGTTCAACACTCTCCTCTGCCTAAGAGCACTGGAATTTCTGAGTGCTGCTTCACACATTGGTATGAAAAGCCCAGCACAGACCTCAAAAGCAAAAGCACCCTGGAAGGTGCTCTCAAGACTGGCCTGTAAAGGAGGACTAGTGTAAGCAAAAAAGGGCTCTTCTAGCACTTGCTGAGCACATTGAGGGGCTTACAATGCCAGGAGCCAGAGCATTTTCAGAGAGGCTGGAGAGGGGACCTGCACAGCTCTCCAATAGAGGCAATAGAGGCTTCTGCACTAAGCTGCCCAAACCCTGCCTCCTCTCTGTCTCCCCCACTGATAGATAACTGCTTCTGAAATAAGGGTTGCTTTCAAAAAGGTTCCTTACTCACTATTCCCTTCATTAGTAAATGAGTAGCATGACAGTTGGTTACCAGTTTATTAAATACACCTACCTGGCTCTTTTCAGTTGATGGGAGAAGTAGAGGGTGGCAAACAAATAGTAAGGTGGCAAACAAACAGTGCACCTCTAAAATAAAATGGTCACTAAGGTACAAAGAAACCAAATAGTTAAAACTAATTAACTCACAACTCAGGGTGGAGAGAACTGTTAGAGGGAACAGAGTTTGCAAACTAACATTTGCATCATTCTCTAACAGTAGAAGGAATTCCTTTGACTATGACACAAGTTATAATTACAGGTATTTAATGTCCACTAGAGTACAATTATTGAACACTGCGCTGCATTGTTAGTAAAAGTGCACTGGACATTCCCCATTATGTTTTGGATTGTACTATCAAATGACCAACTCCAAAAAGAGCGCACTATGTAGTGAATAGGGCCTATTTCAGACATAGCCAAAGACAAAATGACCATGAATTCCCCAATGCCTGGCACGCATTTTTCGTTCTCTGTGTCACCTTCTTTTCTCCTTCTCCCTCTCGCTCTCTTTCCAGCTTATTATTTCTTCACTACTTCACTGACTATTCCCTCCCTGGCCTTCTGTCCATTCGGCATGCCAATTTCTAGCTCTCTCTCATCTCCCCTTTCGTTCCCGCTCTCTATTTTGCGCTGTGTGCGGGAACGAATCAATAGTCGCACTCTAATGAACAGGATTCCAATAAAAGCGCCTTTACATGGCTGCTGAATGGGGGTCTGGGATTACAGCCATCTACTGGGCCCCAGACTCACACAATCTGTTTTCAACACTGGCACACACACACACACACACACACACACACACACACAACTACGCACTTCACATATAGATAGTGCCCCAGTTTCGTGGCCCATTCAGAGGGGCACATGGGTAATACAGAATAGTGAGCATGGGCAACTGCAGAGCTGAATTCAGCTTCTCGGGCCACACAGAATAGAAAAATGCCACCCAGGTTTACGGTACAGTAGATTTCAGTTAGTGGCAGATGCTAGCTATTGGGCCCCTTAAAACGTCAGGTGGTGATCAATAGCAGGAGGGAAATGAATGCACATCAGTCAGACAAGCTTTGGGTTCAGTGTATACTGGGGAAGTTAGTTCCCATGTGCCAGAAAGTCACAATACCAGCAGTGAAAGCCTCTGCCTGCTAACCCATATTCATCTTAGGACTCCAATGCCTATAGAAAAAACAGGCCCTCATTCAGACCTAAGCCAGCTTGCCAAATGCAGAGCTTAATCTTCGACTAATTTACACAGCCAGTAGGAACTCTCAGTTGAGATCCCCTTGCAGTCTAGAACTAGCCTTAATCTGCATCCGGAAAACTGGCCTTCAGTTGCCTGGGTCTTGTAGTTAATGTAAGGTATTGATGGATTCATGGGAATGAAAGCAGCAGAATGGTTTGAAATTCCAGTTTTCTGACCTCTCTAGATGTAGACGGCCAAAAACCTGTGCTGCTACTGTGCTCTGAGCTCAGCTGTGCTCCAAGACATTTCCCTCGCTAATAACAACCCAACATATCTAGCAATACCACAAAGCACTATGCATATAGCCTAGCAAAACAATCTCAGGGTAGCACTGGAGCAGTGGCATGTCTGGGTGCAAGTCCATGGTCAAAGGGAGCTCACCAGTCCCAGAATGTTTGTGATAAAGTCATTAGTGTGCTTGCCAGTTATGGTTTGTCTCTGGCCAAAGCAAACATGGTACGGCTGAGAGCCCGGCTTCTCTCTAGAAGCTCCACACACAAGCAGAGATTTATGAAAAGTGTACACTATTGAGAACCACCTGTTCACCCGTCACCTCATTTCCTTCTCTTTTTCCACTGCCAGCTCTCACTCTGTCTAAAGCACTTTGGAGCTGGATTATTTTTTTGATTTAGGAGGTTCGGTAATATAATTTGTATTTGGAATTTGCCTGCCCGGTTCATACTGGATAAAAGTAATAAATGCTTTTCATCCAAATTACCACAGAGAACTAGGACTGAAGTGCCACAGCTCAGTTGTAGATTACATGACAGGTACCAGTCTCAGTAACAACAGGGTAAACAGTCACGGCTATGTCCAAAACCATATCCTGATAGCTATATAATGCACTATTTTCTTCAGAAGTGTCTGAAAACAGTTTCTCAGTGTCCAGTGCACTTGCTCCACTGAACGTCACAGGAAATCTTTCCGGCATCCCACCGCCGTCAGACTTTACAACTCCTCTCTCTGTCACGCATCCATACAATAATCTTTGCAATAGCCCGTTGCTTTTTGTTGTGTAATGTCTTACCCAGTTTAATAACTATCATTATGTGTATGACTATGTGCATTATTTTTCTATGACAGACTACCATGTGCAATGTTGTGCAATGTTCCTATCTAAATGTGCTAAAGGTGCTAAACATTATCATTCTGTGCAATCTTATGAGCAGTTGTTTTACCATATGCAGTATCACAGAATTACTTCATTCCACTAAATGCAACACGTAGTCCTAACTACCATCTGTGTTAGATTTCATCTAACTGTGTTACCTATCTATAGTATTAATACCCAGCGTTTGTGAATTAAGCATAGTGTATTTCATATTGAGGTTTTTCTTACAGATTTTTATTTAGATTTATTAGGCTTTATATTATATATTGTTCTTGTTTCTGTGTGTCTTCACAGTCACACCATAAGCAATTTCCTCCAGGATCAATTTCCTAAAGAACCGTTCTAAAGATTTTTGGAAGTGAGATTTATGAGCATAAAGAACCTTTTTCAAGTTTAAAGAACCTCCACATGATGTAAAGATTTCTGGAAGAACTCGTAAATCAGTAAAGAATCTTTACATTTTGTGAAGGTTCTTCAAAAGTTTCAACTTACATCTCTTTTGCAAAAATGGGACTTTAGGGAACTATGTGACATTGCTCACAAAGTGCTTAGCAAACCCCTATAAAGTTGGTGTACAAAAAATGAACTGACTGAAAGGCAAATTCTGAGTGTTCTAGCTATAAATGAAATGATACTGTTCTAGAATGCTCAGATTTATGAGGTAAGGGAACATTTCTGAACATAATGTGTGTCTGTTATATTATCGTGAGGATGATTTCCATTGAGGCTGATCTCTGGTTTCAATGACAGGAATTCATTTGTTCAGGAATTATCACATGGCCCATAAAAGTTTCAGACCGATTCATACAGAATTGAAATAACTTTTGCTGGTCACAACCAACTTAACTACTATTGCACTCTCTCACTCTCTTGCTTTCCCACTTTTTGTCAAGACTGCTGGGAAAACACTGCAAACTCAGATGACAGGCCTTGGTTGCACTGTATTGTTTCAAGGGCATGCTGGGCCACTGCCACACACACACACACACACACACACACACACACACACACACACACACACACACTTCTCACTCCCCATGCCAGACCCAAGAGATCACTCATGCAAGGCCAGGGGGCTCTGCTGTGCACATCTGCTGTGCTGGGCAACAGTGATTAGAACGAGGGCTGAGGGTGGGGGCATTTACAGGAGACACTTGGCTTTGGGAGGCCAGCAGATGCCTGCTAATGCGGCACTGGCTGCCATGGTGATAGCCTTACAGTGATTACAGCCACAGTAGTGGACCAGGTCTCTCTCTCTCTCTCTCTCTCTCTCTCTCTCTCAAACACACACATACACACACACACACTCACTTACTTCTTCGAATAGAAATGACCAGTCCTGCTGAAAGAGAAGGGGGGCATCACTGTCTTTACTGCCTTTTCTCTTCTTTCTGTACGAGTGTATGTGGGTTGAGGGCTCTGTAGGGGTTTGTGCGTGTATGTGTGTGTGTGAGAGAGAGAGAGAGAGAGAGTGAACAGTAAGGAGTCAAGTTTATGGCACTCTTCTCTTGGAAAGTGATTTTAATGTTCACAGGCTGTGTCCGGTGAAGCATGAAGGTGATGGCCACTAGAAGCTCAAAAGCGTGCCCTTTTGAGGGGTGTGCAGGGGGTTCCGACCGGTATCCACATTAACTTCTGTTGAAAGGACCCCAGCAACCTTTTTTTTTTTAATCAGTTCACATGTGCTTTTTCCTAAAACTTTTATTGTTTAACTTTAATGTCAGCATTTAGATTAATATGACATTTATGTTCATCAATAAAGTAAGTAAAGTGTCCATTTGTCATACGTGACCACACACTATGAACTTCCTTCTCTGCATTTAACCCATTCACCAAGCTAAGCAGCGGGTAGCCAGGAACGCAGCGCCCGACGAGCAGTGTGTGGGGCTGTTACATTGTTCAAAGAAGACCTCAGAGGTACCACTAGCAGTCCTGGGATTCGAACCCAGGCCCTTCTGACTGTAGAGGCAACCACGAGGCCACCTTAACCGCTAGGCCACCAGATACTTCATAACGACTGAGATCTAATTGTTGCATGTACAATCTTGTTTTGTGACAAAAAATCCTCACATTCTGTTATTCTCAAACATGTTTATTTGCACTGAACATCGGTACAAAATAAACTGTGTTATAAACTTTTTAACTACAGATGATGGCAAGTGTCAGTCATTTCTAAATACTACATCCTTTCAACAAGGCAACAACAACTTCAGAATCTGATGGCTTTCGTAATTAACAGTGCTATCAATGATCCAATTCTGCTAACACATTTTATGACGCTGCATTGTAGAATGACAGTAAAGACTATATTTCTAGATATTTTTTAGCTTAAGTTTATTATCCTTTTCATTCTGTTACATGTATGGTCTACCTGCTCTGACTATCACAGTAATCTTTGGAGACCTTGGTCATGGCGGAGGTGTTTAATTCTGGCTTATAAAATTGCTTGTTCTGACCTTTTTTTGGTGAGAAATGAAAGGTTTAGTAGGTTGTGAGAGGTGAGGGAGGCGAGGAGGACGGCTAGGATTTTCCACTGTGTTTGCACACTATGAATCAGACAGTGCATTAGGGGATGATCACTGATAGACTTATAGCCTCATTTACATAGTGATTCTGTGAAAGATAGAACACACACTGCGTGTCTGGGAACTGGCCAATCAGTTAATCAGCTCAAAACTCAAGAAAGTAAAGTCTCCCTGTTTTAAACAGTGGACATTTCTGCTTCTCTATCTGTCTGCACTCCCACACTGAGACTCTTTTGACTGTGAATAGAATAGAATAGTTGTACAGTGTCTATGCTAGCACAGCATGTGTATGTGCTGTGTATACACCTGTGTGAACGTAACATGCCTATCAAAGTGTATTCTAATATTCCCACCTGTGTGTGTTTGCATATACGAAGATTGTTTTTGAATTGTTGTATTTAAAAATAACCGGCATGCTATGCTTGTCAAACCTTCAGTTCAAGGCACTTAAAAAAAAAAGAAAAAATGACCTCTTTAGATTTTCAATACAGTTGTACATGTGTTAGAACTGACAAATATGTAAATATAGTCCAAGTTCATGAATCGTGACTAATCTTAGTACCGAATGCTAACTAAGATTAGCAACCTATTCCTAACACTGTTCTGTTGGGTTATTTAAATAAAACTGAGGGTTAGCTGGTCTACCATTAGGCATGAGCATTTGAGTTATATCCCATGAATATTTTATGAATAGTATGTTGTATAGACTCAGATCTATTCTGAGTCATCCCGATTGTTTGGTAAATCTACATCAGCACTACCTCACATACCAGCCAACAAAGATGTTGACCCTGTGCCTAAGCCCCCAGTGTTTCAGTAGCCTGAATATTAGCATATAGAGTAACCTAGATAAAGTTTAGCTTATAACTATGTCTGTTATTAGCTTTCACATTGTGCTGTAAGTGGGGTTCTCCAAACAAGTAGATCTCCAAACAGTCTAAAACTTCAACTTCTGAAACAGCATCCTCACACCAGGTCTGTTCTGAGGTTTATCTTTCACTTGTAGAGTTTAAAGTAGATGAGATTGGTTAAGACATGTCATTGTTTTGCAGCTACCTTCTGATCACACACCCGATCACACGACTTTTTGTGCTTATACAATGTAATCAAAATACGTGCTGCGATCATGCTTTAGGGCTTTTTTCGTGCTAGGACAACTCTTCACTACCCAGTGTATTTTAATGTGCAGTGCGTAACATCACCCGTATCTGCGCTAACTGGTGACTGTTGGGTTTAGGGTTAGGGACTTTAAAAATGCATTAAAATACATTGGGTAGTGAAGCGTTGTCCAACCACAAAAAAATGCCCGCATGATTACATTGTATATTGTGATGGCTTCATGAAACTTGTGAGACCGGGCTCCATATATGGTGACAGGAATCTTTTATTTTTGTTATTTAAAACACCTCCAATGTATACAGTATGTCCACTTCAGTTACACACATATTGTAGTCTGAAAAACTAAATTGAGAGGGGAAACATATTCACTCACTATATTAAATACATTATTTAATACAACTTGTAATACTATGTACTATGTAATACTACATAGTAACGATGCAAAAGTTTAAAGTTTGTTTTATAATGGAAAGTAAATGGAACTACAACTACTTGAACAGGTGTGCCATGCAAGATTTCTCTCTAATGAAGGTAAGAGAGAAGCCTGCAGTCACTCTCTGCAGTCACAGGATGACCTGAAAGTAGCAGGGACACAGTCACACACAGAGCAAAAAGCAATATGAAGGCAAATATAGTAAAAAAATAAATATATATATATATACATCTCTCTATATGTAGTCCACTGTTCGACTCACATCCCTGATTAAGTTAACTGAGTTCAGAACTGTGTTCTGTGTTTCTGTTCTGTTGGTGACCCATGCCTGGATAATTTTAAAATAAAGTTTAAATCATGATAAAATATTTCCTCCCCTATATACATATGTATAAAGTGTGTAAAGTTTTATGTGAGGGTCAGTGTTTGTGTGTCTCTCTGAATGAAAAGAAGGGGTTCATTGCTCACATTCATCCAGCTGTGCCTCCCTTTATGCCCACTTCCGGAGCCCATCAAGGCATTTCTCCACAGCCTCTAGCCTCTCTCCAGTAGCAGCTCTCCCCCTAACCTCCCCAGGCCTCTCTCATTGGGCCCCCAAGCTGCTGCAACATCAAAGCGTCAACCCAGCACCTGGGGCTTCTCTAGAGCTTAGACAAGAGGAAGCTTACTGCACAGCCTCTTTTGTCATGTCACTTTTCCTTTCTCCTCTCCTGAAGGTCTGGTTTTCAAGTGCACCTACCTATCTCATTCATTTAGCGCTTGTAAATGGGAGACTGCCGAGTTCATAAAGAGCTTCAGTGGCTTGGGTGCATTGTTGCACAGCAGCCGTAAAAATCGATAGCCTTGTGGCTGGAACAATAGAGACCTCTCTGGCTAACAGCGAAGAGCCTGCTGGGAAAAAGAGGGAAAGTGAGTGTGTATGTGTATGTGAACGTGTGACAGTATGAGATTTGATAAGATGGCTTCAAAGTTCAAGTTTGGGCAAGTTTAGAGCATGCCTATTTCTGAAATCCACCATAACTGGCACATTTCCCTGATTTTCTTACAGAAGCCTGTTGCACAAGATATGGCCAAAACACGACCACGCAGTGCTAACCTCTTTTCTTACATTATCTTTTGTGCCAACAAATAAAAGCATCGTTGCTCAATGAAAAGCGTCCAACTGACCTCATTCGCTTTTCACAAGTGCAAACATAGGACTTCACAATTGTTTGGTTTGCATGTCAGCCCTTTATTAAGGACCAAATATGACATGAGTAACACACATGACCCTCAGAGCTATATGAAAAGGTAGAGGAAGATGGAGGGATGGAGAGAAAATGTTTAATATGTGCTGCATATAAGCTGAAGAACAATATATTTCATGACAATAAAGTTATTTTAAAAAGAAATACAGCAGGGTCGGTTGGGTCATTACAACGTAGCATATAATCAGGCCAAAGGGTTAGCATCAGGGGGTCATTTACATTTACATTTACATTTATAGGGGCAGTGCCAGACCATCCAATTATAGTGTCCCATTAAACCCACTATAAACGCTGCCATAGCAAGTGGATGTGGGATATTTCCATAGTATTTCCACAGCATTGCACTTCTCCCACTTAAAAGCTCTGTTTAACATCCTGAAAGCTAGTTGGTTGATGTTGTCTAGCACAGCTAAAAGAAATAGCCCAACAGCTCAGACCTAGTCATTATACTATGAAAGCAATCGCACCGGGTTTCATTTTAATCGAACCAAATCTGTCTGGAATTGACTAGACTGTGAGAAAGAAAGAGTCCACTTTGGAAACCAAGTGTTCTCTTTATCTGCAGTTTGAGTTCTGAGTACTTGGTTTTGGTTGTTCTTGGCTGAGGGTTTAAGAAACGTGGCTAAATCTTTGATGTGTTGTTCTTAGAGTTTCGAGAAACACAGTTCCAGAAACAGTATGGCAACTCTGTTTTGAACGATTTCATATGTGATCCACATTTTTTTTTCTTTGCAGCAACATCACAAACTAGGAAAATGTCACAGTCACATATGGTGGTGCACAGAAACCTCTTCAAAGCCAATGTTCTGAGCAATGTGTACCGTTAACCATGGGTTGCAGATATTCAGACACACACACTTGCAGGCTGGGCTTACCGCAGGCCATTAGAGAAGCAATGAAGTAAGATACAGCGATAGCATCAGCACACCTTGCTCCTCTGCTTCATTCGCCCCTTTTTGTAAACACTGCTCACTGGTTTACGGGAAGCACTCTGGTGGTGGCTGGTTACCTGTCTTTGTTTTGAGCTTCTTTCCATGTTTGTGTCGTTGGTAAAAGTGTGTGTGCTTGTGTTCTAACATTACTGCATCTCAGTTGTTTCAGAGAATGCGTGAGTGATGCGTTCACATATATTTTACCTTGGTGTCTATGGAGTTTAGCACCATGCAAACACAGATCTATAGCATAAATTCAGTCCATGCTTTATATGTTAAGCTTTGATTGAATACATTATTGCATTTCTGTAAATGAAATGTGTGTGTGTGTGTGCAAGTGTGTGCGCGCACGCGCACGCGCGTGTGTGTGTGTGTGTGTGTGAGCGGTGGCAGTCTTATGCAATATGCAAAAGTGTGGGCGTACCTGGTCAAATATTCTTGATTTTAGAAGTGAACAGAATTTACACATTCTCATTGAGCAACATCCTCTGCACATTTTTATGCACAATTGCCGTTTGTTGTAGCTACAGGTTGGGAAGAAATGTAGCATGTGCAAAAAGTCATGACACATCTTATATTTTATGTTTTATTTTTTCCTCAATATGCGGAAATCAGTAAATGACTAGTATTTAAGCTTGTTTCCTATGGGGGACATCTATCTAAACCCATACCTTGACAAGGTGTGCAAATAAACGTGTGTGTGTGTGTGTGTGTGTGTGTGTGTGTGTGTCTGTGTGTGTGTGTGCATGTGTGTACCAGGAGGAAGTCAGTGTGGTGAGATAAAACATGTGTTGACACGCCACTGAGTGCATTGTTGGGCTGGGAAACCTCAATGTGCGTAAATAAGCTGTAGAACATAAAAACTTGGCTGATGTGTAATGATTCAGATGTAGATTACCTCTCCTGTTTCGCACACACACAGTCAGACCTGACTCAGTAGATCAGATGGAGCCTGCATGTGTGTATGCTTGAGCGTGCTGAGGTGTGCATAGGTGTTTATGCTGTGAACTCTGGCTTTTGAAGCAGGCTTCTCAGGCTGCCGCAGGTTTCCGGCGCAATAACAGCTCCCAGCAGTCACCTGTGTGTTCCTGCAGTTCGTGCCTCTTCCTGTATTTCTTGCAGTTGAGCATATGTGTGCCATGAACCCATTCTGCCAGACACACACATGCCAGAGCATGCTTTCAAATCTATTTATGTTATAGTATATAAATATCACAGTACCCTGCTGTACATAAACATCTCTGGATCATTCTGGTGTTTATCAAATATAATTAGACCTACTCATCCATATGGAGCTGCACAAGTGTACAGTGTGAAGTTAGTCATAAATGCATATTACAACAATACTATGCAATTTTTTTTGCTTCACATGCGTGTGACTGGTGGGATTTGAATTGACTGCTGAGCTTTGCTTGCTTAGTTCCCACACCTTGACTTGTTTTGGCCTAATTGCTGTGCTTTGGCCTATTTGCTATATGGCCTAAAAGTGCTGCTGTAGGCTCTGGCCAGCGCATAGCGACTGTTGGACAAGACACTTTACTTCAGTTTAAAGTGTGTTGCTCTGTATGTGTGTGAAAGATGAGCTTTTTAGGATGAATTGGATATCATTTTTTCCATCATGGAGCTAATGGTGGCATGGGGGCAAACTCCCCATGTCATTGTTGTTTCCAACCTGCATTATGTAACAACTATAAACCAGCATTATGGTGGTATAATTATACATTACAAAATGTGTTTAGTCAAGTCAAATATGGCTCTTTTGTCACCTCACTCATATTCAGCACAGCACATCAGAGGTGAAATGATATCTCCTCCTCGGACCATACTCTGCAACACAGACAGACAACACAGTTTTACAGCATATACCATTATTATGATATATATATATATTTATGTTTACATAATTAAAAAGTTTCTTGTTTTGTTTTTTTTTTTGTTTTTTTTTTTGCAAATGTCCTGCAAAGCTTGTTTATGCTAGCTACATATTTTATGAAGAAACACAAGAGAGTAAAGTTTTCCCTGATGATGGAGATTATATTTTAGCAGTTACTGTAGTCAAATGTCATGGTGAACTTGCCAAATCAGTAGTTAAGATTGTCTGCTGTTTTAGTGGGATGTGGTGCTAGAGCTAAAGCCTGGAGGCCTTATAGTCCAAGACAGCAGGGCTTTAGCCGTGAGCTGTGGTCACTGAGAGGGGGTTGTCTTGAAATGATTTGGGGAGGGGGGCGGTTGGTGATCATGGCGTGAGAATGCACCTGTCCTACAGGGGGGAAATGCTGTTGCACTTAACCAAAGTTGGCAGTACCTCTGCCTGACCTCGTCTGAATTAGTGATGGTGGCTCCCTGATCCCATTAGTACTTGAACCGTGCCGGACAGAGAGGAGGGAAGGGACTGGAGAGCACAACTCTGCACGCACGCATAGAGAAGTGTTCACACACACACACACACACACACACACACACACACACATACATTGTGTATATATGTAAAAATGTATTTCCTTTTTATTATTTCTGCATCATTTGAACAGAGCAGCTGTTCTTTGCATTCTGTGAAACTGACATGATGAATGAACCAATAGAAGTGATCCAGACTTACTTGGAACAGCAGTGGTTTACATTCATTTACATAAAAAGTAAAATATTTCTTTTGCCTTTTCTTGAATGTAACAAATGTATCGCTTTTAAACGTGATTTGGGGCTTTTGGATCTTCTGGGATAAAGACAAATTTCAGATTTACTGGCTGTTGTTTGATGTGCAGTGTGGCACCAAATTATGAATCAGAATCAGAAAACTTTATTTATCCTGAAGGAAATTAACTGCCAAATTAAACTCCAAATGCACAATCAGACAATCAGAATAAATTTTGGGAGCTTGTTGTGCATTTTGAAGTCTTACAAACTGATTTCTTTAAGTCACATGTGAATCATACACATATCAACACAACCACTGTCCCTACACGGGTATATCCATATTTGACTTATCTGTTTGGCAGGTTTTATTATTGTACTTGTAAAACTGTAGAGACTATACAGAGTCTGCATTGTACTACCACGCTCATCATGTTTTTGTTTCAGCGCACAAGGCGATATAAGCAAGACTGCAAGTGCACACTTTCTTCACATTTTGCTCTGAACTGCGCCGCACCCAGCAACACATTATTATGAATGATACAGTCTTACTGGAACTTGACCAGAAATAGACTGGACCATAGGGGTTGCACTGTAATGCTCATTTATGCTTATTTACTGAATAATAAAAAAAGAAAACATAAACTATGACATGTGCAAACGTTTTGGCATATTTCACAGTCAACATATCACCAGATATTTAAATAGAAAGCAACTACTATCTGGGCAGTAAAAGTTTATGTTTTAAAAAAACCCCACAGTTATAATAAATACAAATAAAGATAAAAGAATTTATCTAACAAAGATATGAGTGACATTACTGAAAACAGGACATTCTATATATGATGTATAGCATCCATAATAGAAAATGCATGTTTACTCAAAATCAGACTCATCAGCTTAGGTTGTAATACACACACACACAAACTTGGATTCACGATAGGCAAGCCTGACTGTCAGTGGCCGAGCCATACAGAAGGCCAGCAAAGGGACAAGCCTATAATCTCAAGTGACAGGATGACAATGCACACACTTGCACAAGTACATCCACACACACAAACACACACACACACACATACACATGCGCACACGCACATTTCAAGACAGAGATGGGCCCAATCACCTGCTCCCAATGCCAGATGCGTCTCAGAGTATCCACATCTGCTGGCAGATTGGCATAATAATGGGGCCAAAACAAAGTCTCTGAGATGATGATATACAATTAACTTCATCATATATGATTATACACCATCCTCATCCAAACATATATGATACCATACACCTTCTCCTCCTTAAACACACCTCCTCATCGCACAGCGTGCCCAACAGGGGTGGACGCTTTCGTGGTTGTGTACATGGGCAGGCACACACAGCATGCAGCTAATCTTAGACTGTGTGTGTGACTGTTTGGCAAGATGTGTTTCCTGAAATCCTATACTAGGGGAAAAAGGACGATACGCTCAGATTTAACTTGGGAAATACGGATTTTGCTCATACACACACACACACATACACAGGCCTTTATAAACACAGACATATTACAACATAACAAAATATAGCAGGCATAGCCCTTTGGTGTATGTGCTTCATACAGATATTGAACAAGGATTTTAGGCACACACACACGTGCACACACACAAACGCACATACTTTTTTAATGCATGCTAAGCGCTCATGTATATAACTCATGTTGTTGCTGTGTAAAAAGAATGTTTCTCTTTGTGTTTTCATAGTGGTGAGCTTACAGAAGTAAGCAAAAACCTTCTTAATTCTT
>JBBPCX010000154.1:10673212-10678212 GCA_037974365.1 Hydrocynus forskahlii | reverse complement strand
ATCTCTCTCTTGCGCACCCATCCTATAACCTGCTCTTTACTCTTTTTCCCTGCCACTCTTTTTTAGCTCCCCTAATCCAATTTGGTGGGAGCAGGCCATGCTCCCCCCACCTCGCTTTTTGAGCAGCGGTGTCTCTTGCCCCCGCTGGGCCTGAGTTTCCCCCTCTAGCCCAGCTGGCAGAAGTTACGATGGGGCAACAATGCGCCCTGAGGAGCAGGGCCTCAATCCACTGAAAAGGCCTTATTGTCCAGCCTCCATCAGAGTCCATTAATTATGGGCTGCAGAGCATGTCTCTGACACTCTATGTTTCTCTCTCTGCCTCTCTCTCACTCTCTATACATTTCTCTCAGTCTGTCTTTCTGTTTTACCCTCTCTCTCTCTCTCCTCTCTCTCTCTCTCTCTCTTTCACTACCTATGTTTCTCTCACTGTCTCTCTCAATCACTTTCTAGGGGTTTCTCTCTCTCTGTCATTTTTCTCCTCCTCTTGTCTACTCTTCTCTCTATTCACTCTCTAGCTCTCTCTCCACCTCTCTGTTTCTCCTTCTCTCCCTCTCTCACATCCCTCACTCATATTTACCAAGGTACTTTAACAGCTGCAGCAAGGTGGGACGGCTAGAAGTGACCCATAATTAAAGCATTTTCCACTTCTGCGAACAGGACAGATCGAACGCTCCAGATTAGAAACTGGAGAATATAATAGGGGAATTTAAGCAGGGACTTCACAGATGCTGTAATAAGTTAAGAGCAGAAAGGCAGAGATGTGGAAGTAATGCAATAGAGGAATGTGACCTCTCGAGCCCTCCTAGGCTCCAGACATGGACTGCTGATTTCAAAGGAGGCAACTAAATACCTGTTTTATGGAGCTTATGAAACAGTGCAGGCATTTTAGAGTTACTGGAGCCGCACTCTCTCATGAACTACAAATCTAACAACCTTGCGAGATCCAGACTGTTAATGTTTTACAATGATTTCTTCTGAAAGTGTAGACTGAGACACTTTCGGGCCTATCCAACGGGCTGAACTGCACTCATACAGCTTTCCATGTGTGCCGAACAATACAGAACACTGAGCCATAATGATATTATCAAGGTATGAAGTTACTTCTTCATACCTTGGTAATAGTGCTGCCTTGTTGTTCCTAGTTTGCCATTGTCTGAACTGCAGGCTGTGGTTGTACTTTATAACCTGGACCAGCGTGTCATAGAATGTTATACATTAATTTGAAACTATCATGCTATACTGTGTGTAAAATACATCCATCCATCGATTATCTGAACCACATATCCTTAACCAGGGATGGAGGCGCTACTGGACCCTTCCGAGTGGTCATGGTCCAAAAGGAATGTACATTGCAGGTTAATTTTATTGAAACAGTCCACTGTAGATACTTTGTAGACACTTACCTTGTCATTAACCTTGTCAATAACTATAATTAAAAATCTGGGACTGTCTAACCCCCCCCCCACCCCACCTCCCTCCAACTCCTCAGCCCATGAACTGACATGGTATTTTCAAATTAATCAAATAGAATAATTTGTCACCAGATGAACCAGGACACTGTTAGCTGTGGTGTGTGTGTGTGTGTGTGTGTGTGTGTGTATGTAATATTGCATGTGTGGAATGCTCTGTGTTGGGCTGCTAGAAAGCAATGCGGACTGAAGGAGATAAAACCCAACTCTCTTTTGGGTTTTTAAATTGACAAACTTATTTAGTTCGTGCAAATGTTACACTCACTCTAACCATAACTTTCCCCTTTAACCAGAATCGAAACCTAATCTTAAACCTTATTTCTAATTCAAAACCTAGCACTACTGAGTTTCACCTCATAGTGTGCAAATAATATGAGAATCAATGAATAAACTACAGAACTTGAAAAGAAACAGAACCAAGCTATGGAAGAACTATAGTAAGATAAGGCTTGTTCATTGAAAGCTCAATAAAAAGGTTTTTTTTAATCTTATTAGAATTATATGTATTTGTCATAAATATTACCACAATGTAAAGACCAGGTGTTGCTTTCAAATGGAGCACAAATAAATGGAGAAAAATTGACAATGTGTACAGTATAACTGCAAGTGTGTACAGTATAACTGCAAGTGCTCAGAGACTGTCAGATGGAGAAAGACTGAGTGACAGGAGAGAGATAAATGGGAAGAATCTGCTCCCATGTACAGGAAACCATCTTTCCTTCTTTTTTCTCCTAGCGCTGATCCCTCCTTCCCCCTGAGAGTTCATTACATAACGGATTTTCAACTCTCCTACCACCCCCAACTCTCTGGCACAGTCTGCCCTCACCCCAACTGCAGTCCACCCTGTTCAGGCCCTCTACAACTCGTCAGCTGTGAAATATTTTCATGCCTCAGATCTGTGCTGCAGATAGAACAGCTCAAAACTTTGTCTGGCCTGGTTTCTCTCTCTCTGCTTTCATCTCTGCACAAACAGGCTGATGCGTTAATCAGGTCACTCTGTCAGCGTGACAGTGCTCTGGTTTACATCACTAATCAAAATGCCCCTCTCGCCTCAATTTCCATGTGTTGCAGAGATAGCAGTGAGGCTGTACATGCAGCGACTGATAATGAGGACTGAATGCATTATTCATATTGCATAACAAAGTTGGGGCTTTCCCACTGCCCTAGTTAGCACTATGTGCTAATGACAACTGAGCTAACAGGCTAACAGCTTAACGTAAAGCCTTGGCTCTGGCCTACTTCGACTGGGGTGGGGAGTTCCTTAAACCAAGGAACGAGTGTCAGCGCCAGCCAATCAGAGGCAGAGACTGCATTGCGCACACAAGCGAGGGCAGAGAGAGAGGAAAAAAAAACACAAAAAAAAACTAGTCGACTTCTCTCAGAGGCCCTCGACTCGTGCCTCTATAGTCGACTAGTCGACTTTTGTGTTAATGCCCTACTTCATACTCAAAGAGGTGTGAAAACTCGGAAAAAAGCAATGAAACGTTAGCTGATGCAAATGGAATGGAAATAAAAAAGTAAATACATGCAGACCTTCACTGCCAGGATAGGTAATAGTTTCCTGTACGTTTCTTATATACTGTGCTCCCCCGCAAAGTCGCAGTTCAGAGTTCGCGGCCTCAAGCATTCGCAGATTTTATAAAATTATAGTGCTAAATTATTAAGAAAAATATAATTGACTAATTTTGTAGGACATCCCCCCTCCAAATTGTAAATTTTCATATAAAATATAACTGCATACATTTTTTTGAACTGTCGAGAGAACACAAAGCAACAGTATATTGGCTGCTGTCCTGTGATGCATCTCTGGCAGAGACAGTCCAACATTCTCGCATTAGAACAGCTTCCTGCGTGGAGTGTCTCAAATGTTTGGCTGAGTGTTCTTGTGTTTTTCGTTCTGTTCTTCTTAAAGCCCTGTATTTTTGTTACTGTAAATTAAATTCAATTATTACTGTATTTATCCTGCTTATACCACAGAAAACGCCCGTGCATGAATTACAGTGCAGTATATATAGGGTTAACATCGGTATTTTACATTCTAGCATTGCGGAAGACGACTGTTCAGTGTGTACTGCACGGTATGAATACAGGTTTATCTTGACATTTTTTAAGGGTAATGTATTAAGCTGAGTTTAAAATGAAATTGAAGTGTTTTGGGATCATATTTGGGGGCACATTTTAACACATCACAAATTTGCGATTTTTCACAATTCGCTGTTGCTCTTGGAATTTTGGGGTCTACTGAACTATGACTGTAACATTTTTATCCTGCTGCTGCTATTTGGGACCAATTTTGCATACTAATTTAGGTATGTTATTCCTGACCCCATATATATTGGCATTTTTGTACAGTTAAATACTTGCTGCTAGAGTACAGTTATGATACTGTATTCACTCTCAGTACTGTTGTGCTGTGTCGCACTGTATGCCGTCCTGTTCAGTTGTATTGTTAGCTCTTGTTTGCATTTCCTTGTTGTTTTTTGTGTAGTCCTGGCAGTGTAGCAAATTATTGTTGAATTATATGACATAATGGATTGTGCTTAACAGACCAAGGACATGAACTAACAAGGTAAAAAAAATGATCTTAGGCCGACAGGTTGACTTTAAACCTTAAAATGTTCTTTACACAGATCTGTTTCTAAAATAAACATTATACACAATATTCCTTTAGACTGCGTGTTGGGCCTGAGGTACATATTCAATATGCTTAATATATCAGAATCATAAACTTTATATGATTTGTCGTGTGTGACTGTGCTGGTTGAGCATACAGTATCTGGTCTATACAGTGTCAGTGTGCTGCAGTCAAATACTCAACAGTGGATTTAATATGGGCCCGAATTTTCACACAGTTCTTTTAGTGAAATAGTGAAAGTGACCATTCTGTCATATGTGAACACACCACAGCACACAGTGTGAACAGCACAAAATTCTTCCTCTGTATTTAACCCATTCATCAAGTGAAGCAGCGGGCAGCCAGGAACACAGCGCCCGGGGAGCAGTGTGTGGGGACGGTCCCTTGCTCAGGTTACCTCAGAGGTGCTTAGCAGTCTTGGGAATCGAGCCCACAACTTCCTGATTGCAGGGCGAATGCCCTAACCACTAGCATAGATGGCATTTCTGATACGAGTTATTGGCAGGTTATGAAACTGAATCACAGAAATAAATTTTGCAAAGTTAGTTCAGTTATCATTTGAGAGTAGTTTGAGGAACGGTGTCCTGTAGTAAAGATAATGGAAGGATGCAGGTTTGTTGAGCTCATACAGGTTGCCCTGTTCCACTATGACCACACTTTTACAACAAGAGACATTATATAGAACAACTAGATACAGCAAATTTTATAAGCTTTTTCTGTCATCTTTAACAAGGAGGCCAATAATTATGGACAGCACTATACTTTACACACATATGTTAGTAAAAATATTTAAATATTTTGCCATAATATATTGACATTATGCACACACACTGTTTGAAAAACACGCAGACACACACACACACACACACACACACACACACACACACACACACACA
>JBBPCX010000154.1:10634643-10668166 GCA_037974365.1 Hydrocynus forskahlii | reverse complement strand
ATACTGTATAAATAAATAAATATATTTATTTAGTTAGGGAAGTCAGTTCCATATGCTACACATATGAAAGATCAAAAGGCATTTCTAATCAGCGGCACTAATTATAGAGCTAACTAAATACGTATCTATCATACCAGCAAAAAGTGAGTTTTATTTTCTGACAGGAAAATGTTCAAGCTAGTTTTCACTTTGCCACATTTATGGAACTAATTTGTGTCTATTATCATAATGATGAACATAAATGTTGGAATTCTCCAAGTTTTAATGATCTCATGCTTCAAAGTGTGAAAGAGAAGTTCTCTATAATGGAAGGCATGGAGCAGATGGAGATTAGGGTTTGGCTCAGCGATGAACCATGTGACTTCATCTTGCTCAAAGAGGGGTCAGTCTAACGGCTCTATAGTGGGTAGGAGGGCACTGACTGGCACCACTTTGGCACAGACTTGGCAGGGCTCTTGACGTAGGATTGGATCAAGCTCAACTTGTTCACTCTTGGATGGTAGTGATGGTGTTGATGGGGATGTTGGTGGAGGGGGGCGGTGTTGGTGGAGGGGGGGTGTCTTTTTTTATAGCACTGTCCTGTTTGTGGTCCTGGGGAGGGCTGTTGGGTTGATGGGGTAAAGTTAATGCAGCCGTGCTTTGCATTTGTAAAAAGGCTGCACAAAAGCGAGGCGTCCTCTCCCTCTCCTGACCCGATAATGCCCGGCAGGACCCGGCTCAGGGCCCCGATGCAAATGAGAGCATGCATTTAGGACGTGTGAGCACAGACAAACAGAGGCAGGCGCTAGGAAGACTGATAATGAGGGGGCTGATGGGAGCGGTTCCCACTGCTGGCCACCCGCGGAAGCTATGTTTGGGCAGAACGGCAGAATTAATGACCACCGCATTCCAGCAGGCACCGAGGGTGCAGCTAAGGAAAAGACAAAAGTGAGCCCTGCAAAAATGCTAATTCACCCCTGGGCGGAGGGAGTAGGGGTCTTTCAATAGCATTTGAGAGATAATTCTGTTCGTGAGAGAGACATGTGCAAAGGAATGTATGTAACCAAAGCACATAACGTGGACTGTAAACACATTATACATACATACATATTTATATATATATATATATATATATATATACATATATATATATAAACATATATAAATATCTCTGTTAGGAAACTTTTTTCCACTTCAACTGAACACCCAGCAACCAAACTTCACACACAGTGACAAAGGTTTTATTTTGCACCAAATATGATCTGTCATTTCATGCTGGCAAGAATGGCAGTGCCTCTTGCATCCACCCACATATGCAGTTTTGTGATAGTATGAATTTGCTAGGCATTTAGGTCACTTGGAGAAATTACATATTTACATTCTTGGTCATATGCAAAAGACTCCCCCAGTCAAATGACATGTTTTGTTAATTTTCTAAGTGAAAATAATAACCTATTCTCTGGAGAGAACATACGTGAAAATGACATATTCCTACAAATTTTGGTGCACAATTTCTAGTTTGATATACAGTAAACCCCCGCTTGTCACGGGGGTTACGTTCCAAGAGCACCCGCATACAGTGAAAAACTGCGAATATGTGATGTAGTGAAAAAAATACCTAAATATTTTTTATAGTGTAAACCCTAAATATGCCCCCAAATATGCACCCAAAACACTACGTACTGTAATTCATGCATGCACGTTTTCTTTGGAATAAGCAGGATAAGTACAGTAATAAATTAATTTAATTTACTGTAATAAAAATACAGGGCTTTAGGAAAAACAAAACGAAATGAAACACTGGTGACGCTCCAGGGGGAAATTCTGCATTGCGGCTGCCAGAGATGCGTCACAGGACGGCAGCCAATCAGCAGCAAGGAGAAATAAATAACACTCTCAGATTGGCTACTTTCAAACCTCCCGTCTCTGAATCCATTTGACTGTGACGTCTGGGGCTCGTCCGTCACACCCCCTCATCCTTGTTGTTTATGTCTGGGCTCATTCTGTTCAGGGGTCTGATCGCCTTGCCAACCAAACATAAACAACCAGCATGAGGACGAGGGGCCGGACGAGGCCCAGATGTCACAAAATTGTTTCGGTGAACAATTATTAGTTCGGTTCTCAGTAAAAATCCATGAGCACTGGGTTTAGTATATTGAAAAAAAAATTAACATTTATATTTTATGCTAGATTTATTCCTAATGTTAAATTTAGGAAAAAAACAGTAATTGCATATTACAGTGTGCAGATGATTCCTGTGCACTCATTTTCAATAAAAAAAACAAACAAAAAACAAAAATATAATTAGGCAAAGGAAGCCCAAAACATCCATGACATGTATAAATATATTGTATGTGTTTGAAATGGAAAAAAAGGTTAATATGTCATAGGGCATAATAACATCAACATTATATAATCAAGTAGTGTTTTTTGTCTGCTTGTTTATTTTTGGGAGGGTATTTTGCGTGGGTTGATGTGATCTGGGTAGTATATTTGCACTTGCCCACATGTTTTCTACTTAGTATACATGGCTTGGCGAGCACTGGGAACAGTTTGGGCCTTGTGTGTATGAAAACAAATGCAAAAACACAGTTCAGACTGATGAATTAGAGAAACTGTCCAACTCTGACATGAGACACAAATCTTACCATCAGGGCTGGAGAGTGCTTCCCAGTCAACTCCTCTCAGGTGTTTCCATGCGGTCTGCAATGACCCATTTTCTCCTGTCTCCATGTTGAGTAACCCTGCGGTTTGGGGGAGCGAGAATTCACACCCTGTTTCTCACATGGCAGGATGACTGGGTGATTAACGTGTGTGTGTGTTATGGAAGTGCTCCAAAAAAACAAAAGGACCTGATGCACTGCATGTGCAGAATGGGATGAATTGCCTACACTCTTAAAAATAAAGGTGTCAAAAGGATTTTCTGGAGCAATGCCACAGCTACAATCATTTTGTTTCCTTAAAGAGCCCTTCAATGAATGGTTCTTTCGAGAGGGATTTTTGTAAATGAGACGAAGCTTTTAAAAGTTGAAAAAACTCCACATAGTGTAAAGATTCTAAACCAATTAAAGGCTTTTCCCAGACCAGTGTATCCAGGCCACGAACTCTTCAGGAAACTTTATGTTTTAGAGTGTAAGAGTGATATACAGTCAGATAACAAAGTGGGTGAAGAGTCTGTAGCCAGATTCACAAAAGGGTTTGCTGAAAGGGGTTGAAAGAGACATAATAAAGAAAAGTCTATTTTCTTTACCCGTGACTTGTTATTGTATTCGCCATCCAAGAAACTGTGAAGTGTGAAGTTTCCATAATTTTGTCATATCTCCCTTTGTACAGAAATCATATGATTCTACAGGCTGTTAGGAGTTTCTGCTTGGTGAGGCAGCATCCCCACTACTGTCCCACTCAATTAACCACCCTGACTCAGCCAGCCTTCATACTTTCACCCTCACAGCTGCCGTTTTGTAAATATTTCTGATGGGTAGGACAGTGCTCGACATCAATCTTATGTCATGTATTGCAACAAATGTGGATCTGTTTAATGTAGGCAAGGATATAAAATGTGACTATTCAACACTGTTTGCCTGAAGCCCCCATTAGTGAATTAGTGGTGGCAAAACAGGCAAACTAATGCTATTTATAAAGCAGATTAAATACCACTGTATAATGGAAACATATCATATGAAGAATGTACTGAAGTGTTAGTTGTTTTATACTTATCACAGTGGTTTTTCAAAGCACAGAACTATTAAACAGAAGAGTAAAGTATGTCTCCTTTAAAGCTTACCAGTATAGTCCATCCTGGATGATATCTGACTCTAATTTTATCTATATGTTATTCTCCTGCGGCACCAATCCAAGAACGAGAATAGCAAGTTTTAATAAAGTGCCAAACCATATATATGTGTTCCTCTCAACTGATTTAGAAAGACATGGCCAAGATTAATTGTGAAGATTGTCCTCTGTTCATTTAGCTGTGGGTGTGTGAGACAGGTGTGGGAAAGTGTTTACATGGGAAAGAAATGAGAGAAGTACAGAAAATGAAATAGGAAAACTGTAGGAGGACTTTAACCTCACATACATTTCTCTCCACAGAAAAACATAATAAATGATGCTTTTGTAGTATATCATCCATTCTAACTACAAGATAATTATGGACATCAAGGAGCAATAAGCAGTATCACAAAATACCACAATGGTTTGAGTTGGACCATGTTATGCAGCCCAGACTTTCATGGCTTTTCCAAGTCTTTTCATTGCTTTAAAACTCCAGGATGCTAATGCTTGCTTACAC
The DNA here is from genome assembly GCA_037974365.1 of Hydrocynus forskahlii. NCBI lineage: Eukaryota > Metazoa > Chordata > Actinopteri > Characiformes > Alestidae > Hydrocynus > Hydrocynus forskahlii. The sequence goes on along the minus strand of JBBPCX010000154.1, from coordinate 10,663,896 downwards.
AGACTATGAGTACAATGATCTGAGATAGAAAATATTTTAGAATAATGTTTCACTTCAACAAAGCAGGGTCAGAGTTTAGGCCATACTCATACTCATTTTGGAGAAAACCTAGTTCTGGGTGGTGCATGGTTTGTTGAAATGTTGCAGTGGAGAGGGAGCAGCCAAACTATAATTATTTTTTGTGATTAATGTGACATAAGATGAATGGCAATCCAAAGACTTGTCCATTCATCATCATTTTCTGTGTTTGAACATCCACCAGGTTCTGGTGCACACAGCTCTTCTTTAGAAAGGCAAACCAGACAGCAAATTGTTCAACTATGCCCTATTTTCAACAAAACAATGTGAAAATTGGAGTAATTATGAAATCCACACTAAAACCAAGGCCTCTGAAGTATCCAGTTATACACTATATGTCTGAAAGTATGCAGTCCTCCCCTATAATTAATGATTTAAGCTGCTTTAACGTGTATCCACTGCTGACACAGATGTTCCATTGTGTACACACTGCTTATATACTATCTATATTGAATAGCATTGCTAATTGAATGGGCAGCTGCCAAGTCAAATGCCAAGTGTTGGGTATAAAGGGTGTAAAGCACCAGCACCAATCTGCTGAGTGGAGGTTCTCTGGAATGATAGAATAATATCTTGATTTCAAATCAAGAATGATAGAATAATCAAATCTTGATTTCAGAAGAAACGTCTGCAAACATTTGGACACATAAAGTGTGTTTACAGTCTTAAAAAGGCATTACAAGTTGCCTGTTTTTCAGGGGTCATGGGCCACTGATGAAGTCATCAAAATAAAAATGCCAGTAATTGACTGATATATGTGTGAAATATTATTTATATATCTAAAGCATATTTGGCCATACAATAGCAGACTTTGAAGCTGATTTTGTCAGTTTTACTGCTGGTGTAGTTACTGCTTTTTGCCTTTGTAGGGCAGGGCTCTTGTCAGGGGCTCCATTTGGAAATAATCTTGCTCAGACAGTCTGGCAGGCTATGAAAGGGTGACTGAGGCTGGTGCTCTGCACTCCTCTCCGCAGGTCTCTGTCTCTCTGTGGGCCTTTAATGAGGCCCGACCTGTTCAAGGTCTTCTGCTCTGATGTGGCTAACCAGACCAGCAGTGGATTCCCAGGCCCTGAGTTTCCTGCCTGCCTGCCTGTGGCTGGGTCTGTGCTCTGGAGAAAGCTGTGCTCTTTACCTCCCACAGGAATGGAATGTGTAAAGATGAGCAATTACTCTGTTTCACCAGAGAAGAAAAATGGCTTATACCTCAAAAACAGTATTCACGCTACTGGAACTGGGTCTGAACATAATGAATCAGCTTTGTGTCAGCTTTCTGTTGGGAAATGAGAAATTTTAACTAGACAGTTTCTGATTGCATGGTATATGATGGTTAACATTTCTGAATTACATAAATATGTAGTAGTCTTCCGAAGCACAAACTTTCGGATCAAAACGTTCCTGAACAAAACCGCTGGAACGTTCACGCAAAGAAAAAGGAGGAAAGTCTTTATCATAGCTTATTTGATGGCCAAAAAGTTGCATTTCTAATAGTTTTACTTTAGATTTGCTACAAAATCTCTTTGGGTCTATATAAATAGCCTTAACTACAGAACAGGAAAGCCAAAGCCTGTGTAGTACAGACTGAAAGACTGAAAACACAAATATCTCAGCAAACACATTTATGCAGTGTGGTTGAAATAAATACATACGGGCTCTGAACAAAGTTCAAATTCTGATTTTAAGTCCACGGCCCTGACTCTTTTTTTCCGTGGTCGCAACTCTCGAGTGGCATACTCATCAAAACATGGGTGAAATATGACTGCGAGCTGGGGTTATTAAAACTGTTATTATCACGGGTGATTGGGGTTTAACAGGACCTGACTGTCACTGTAATAACAGGGTGGTTCAGTTATAGGAGCTTTGGCCTGTTAGAGTGACCAAAAACGAGTCATGAAACCCCTTCTGTGTGCTACATATGCCAGTATTTCCCTGTCCCCTCCTCACGCACTTTGAGCAGTCGCACAAGCACGGTCAAATACATGGACATTCTCATGCGCAGTGTCACCAGAGCCTGCAAGGCACAAGCACATAGGCTCGATCGAAACCTCCTCAACTTTCCATCACTAAAACATTTCACTCACGCTTACTTAGTCTTGTGTGGCTGCTACTGCCTTATTATCCAAAACATCATTTTGATATTACTGCAGCAGCATCTCAGAATAAGGGGCTGTCAGTTGGGAATTAAGAAAGAGATTTTCCATCAAAAGCCCCTGCTGCAGATCAACACCACCCGACTGGCCTGAACCAACAAACAAGCGGTTCGACCCGTGAAATACGAGTAGAAAAACAAAGCTCTCCCTTCACGAGTCGACCCTTCCCCTCATCCCTTCCCTTGGTCCCTGCCCCCCAGCTCTGTCCCCCACTCCTTCATTAATCACCCCCACATGCGGAAAAATCACCCGGGCAGAGTGAATTGTGGCTCTTTCGGCCACTGAAGGGGTCGTGTATGTCCCTGAGCTGCCCACAAGCCCTGGCTGTTCTCTGCGCCCTGTTTATTTGGCTCTGGTAATGGTCTCTGTCACGGGCGATTGGCAAAAGGAGACCTTGATTTACTCCAGGTGGCTTCAGGCTCATTGTCCAGCCTTTAGGAGCTGCCCTGAACTCTGATCCCTGACCCACAGGTTGACCTGTGGCTTAATGAGTGAGAGGGTCAGTGTTTGTGCATCCAAGAATGGGGTAACATGGGAAACTGGTAGGGACACTCTGTGAGGGGGTGTTTGTATGTATATGTAAACAGATACCTTCTCCCAAGTCCATCTTTCTTGCATGTACTTATGTGGCATGGACTGAACAAGTTAATTTGAGAAAAGAATATATTTCATAAAACCTCTTGAAACACATTCACCATACATGTGACACCCTTATCATTGAAGGAAGGGGAGAAACACATACCTTTGAGGTTACTGTGGCCTGTGTTTCAAGAGTTTGCACTCCAGGTGTTTGGTGCACAGGAATGATGTGTTAGTGTCACCTTGCAACCTTAAAGAGAAACCTCTTTGCAAAAAAAAGGATCAAGTACATCTTTATTCAGAAAAAATGAGTGTTTTGTTTATTACTCTTTCAGCACAACTTAGGGACGTCCATTACTCAAGGGCTTGGACAGATGACTTGTTGCTGAGAGAGAACACTTGAAGGCAAATAGTACAGTCAGAATTTTTCCATATACACCATGCAAAGGTTAGGCAAGTCGGTTTTATAGTGGGTCCTATGCAATTGGTGACAGTTGCTGCTGTCTAGACATGTACAACATGATACCCCTTCCCCAATCTAGATCTGCTTATGACTAGAAATACATACACAGAGGTAAATTAAGGCCCCTGCTTCAATTCCCAAAATACCCAGGCATGTCTAAAGATAGTGGGCTGTGCTGCACACCAGTGCATGATTAGACACATGCTAATACCGTGCTTATGCTAGCTGGGCTGTGTCTCCATTCCTGAACTTGCCCCCCATGCCTCAACTTGCACTCGAAACTCTCAGGTCCATGGAGAGAACACAGAAGGCAGCTGCCCACATGACTCTGTCAACAGCATGGCACTGCTTTAGACCATCCAGAGTGTGTAGTTGCCACTATAAAGTAGGCCACAAAGCCAATAAGCTATCTGTCTTGAATGCAACCAATATTGTTGAAGTTTCCACATTTCAAGCTTCTTCATTTGTCAAGAAAAAAACCAGGACATTATCTGCTTTAAGCATGCCACAGTTTATATTGTGCTGTGGCAGATGCTTGCCGTCATTCTAGCAGAATGTTAGAACACTTGACTCAGTGATTTGTCTGCCTAGCTGTAAGCCAAGGCTAAGTACTTGTCATGAAACAGATATTCATGCAGTCCACAATGCACAAAAACTCTCAAGAACAATAGTACCATTTGACCACATGAAAGACTATACAGAATATAAAGAGTCTTCAATTTGCAAATCTTAAATTAGATTTAGTATGAACATGATGAAACAGTGTATTAGTTTTTGGAATCTGAAATATCCACTGGAAACAATATGCCTTTCTTTGCGTGTGGGCACACAACCCGGTCCTGTTGTCACTGAGGAGTGCGGACCGCCATTTGGCCTAAACAGAGCATCCAGTTTATCTTCTCGCAGTGAAAGAGTGTGGAGAAAGCAAGTGAGAGAACAATGTGACCCCATTGGTTGACATGTCAGGGTCAAAGGGGAAGATGGGCTCAGGGTCAGAGGTTGGAGGTTACCATGGACACCAACAGTGGAAGACGAGAGCCCATTCCAAAGCAGCTTCAGCGTAGCTGATTCCTCCGCTCTGCAGCCCATAGGTTTCTCATAGTTCGACCATTGCCTGCCTGTGCCCATTGTGAGGGATAAAAACTATGGAACTGTGAGAAACTGGTGTGGGGTCATCTTTCACAGGACAATGCTGCGAACGATTACAGGCTGAGTGGGAACGTTTACCCTCCAACCAACTTGAGAAGTTAGAACGAATAAAATACAGGCATTAAAATGAACCCACACTAGAAAGACAACCCCTGCCTTGAACTATCTATGAAGCATGGTTGTCAATACTCTTTGTGTCAGCTTACAAATCATTTCATCATCTGGAGTGTTGCAAAGCCAGAGCAATGCTCAGATGGCAATGAAGTCATAGAACTTTGGGTGATGAGCTATAAATTTTCTGCTCCTTGTCCACAGTGCAGCATGCCTTGGGGACTTCTGGAGGGGGCCAGCAGGACTGTTTCATGTAAGGGAATGAGGCGCGGTTACACTGATGTCACCCTCTGGACATCTGCACAGCGGTAACAGACAGACTGACTCTGTCAGGGTCCGGAGGTACTTCAGAATATGAACGCCCTTGTTCCCAATGGGGTCCCTCTTGGAGATGGAGCCAAGAATGAGATTCTAACAAGACTAATGAGCAAGGCCAAAGGATGGCCATTACCAAGCGAAAGGATGACCAGGGAAGGATTCGTGGAGGCCCAGAAGGGGGTCAGTGGGGGCAAGAAATCCATGAATGGGACAAATTTGTACCAAGCATATTCCAGCATACATAGCGAAATCCCCTGTGTTGAATTAACACCTACCTCAGAGAATCCGGAGAGAGAGCTGATGGGCAGTTGTGGTCCTATAGAGCTGGAGTCCTGCACAGTTGGGTTATTTCCCTTCTCAAACACACCTGATTCAAATCAGTCAAGAAGGCATGGGTGTTTTTGAGCAAGGAAATCTCCAAGTTGTGCTGGTCTCCAGTCCTCCAGGACCAAAGCTGCCCACCCCTTATGTAAATTGTTCATATAAGTTATAAACAGTGTTGAATTACAGTAAATTCAACACTAGGCATCTTGTGCTGTAGTCCTAAAATGCTGAGAATAAGTGAAAGCTGGAAAGAGTAAGCCTCCAGTTGGTAAACTACATTATAAGCAGTCTTTCCAAGTCTGGGCTGATACCAGCATGTATGTCATAACGTGTGTTTAGGTCTTTGCTGTGCTGAAGGTGCTGGGTCAGTCCAGGTTAGGGCAGTGAAGATCTTACCTATGCCCCTTCCACAGCTCCCAGATCCGGTTTGTCCAGCAATAGCCTACAGCAATTACAGGAACCTTGTGGCCAGTTGGTCTTATCGGTATCTTCTGATGTAACTTGGTCTGTAATGTCCTGTGGTCCCAGGAGTGCATGTGTGTGTGTATTGCACAAACCCTCAGCATGCGGTAGTCAGTGCAAGCACATGAACATTTAGTGACAGCATCTCTTTAAACTCAGCGCCAAATGGCTGGTAATGCAGTTTAATTGGGGTCCCATGACACAGCATTTTACATGATGCTATCCTTAGACACAGCGCAGCGTATTACTCAATCACTAAAACCAGGCCAGAGCCAAATAATCAACTCTTGTGTCTCTTAGTCTGGTTGTTGTTTTCTCCTTGTTTTGCGTGAAATTGGACACAGCTTGACAAGACAAAAGAGGACACATAACACATATAGAGGTGTTTATTCAGTCAGTACTATGGGCAAGAGTTCTTTTTAGAGAAAGAAACTTTACATTCTTAAAAACAAAGATCCCAAAAGATGTTCTTGTGATAGAAAAAACATTCTGAAGAACCTTTAAATGGAACCAAAAGTGATTCTTTTAGCCTCTGCTTGACCAGCACAGTTTGCCATGGTTGGTGTTTACACAGAGTGTAAGTTTATATGTGTGCCAGGAGACACACACCTGACTAACTCTGTATGTCCACGCGTCTCATGTGTTGGCTGCGCATGGGGTTAAAGGTCGGAGGGGATAAGTAGGGGTCTTGCTCTCAGAGGTCAACATTTATGTTAATCCACAGGAGACTCACTGTCTGGGGTCATAGTTTGTCTAAGGATCCTTGACTCAATTTAGCAAAATCTTCTACTTCATCATCAACCTTGTGGCCGGTAAAGTTTCATCCCAAACTGCTTATTTGCCCTCACATAGTGTAATGCACTGGCATTGTGGAGGAATGGTTTGCATGGTGGCAAATACGCTTATGCTATGTTGGGCACAGTATTTGTGTGTCAGTGTGTGTGTGTGTGTTTGTGTGTGTGTGTGTGTGTGTGTGTGTGTGTGTGTGTGTGTGTGTGTCTATTTGGGTTTTAGATCACAGTAGAACAGTGTTTCGCCTCATCTGAACTGTTTGGTGCTGGAAAAAAGCCTCTTTTTATATATGCCGCATCAGTGAAAAGAGCGTCACTTGAGGGCACATCAAACGCTCTCAGCGAAACGTGAATCAACTGCTGATTGTTTTTTGATAGACGTTAAAAGTGCAGAGCACTCTCTGATGTCTTTCACTCTTTCTCCTCTTTTCTCACTCCCTCTCTCCCTCCTGCTTGCTCCTGCTCCTTCTTTCTCGGCTAATCCGGCTAATTAAAATGTGTTGGCCTTCAGGGTGAAGCTAAAGCCGGACCACTCCGCCCAGCACTGATCGCCCACCGCTTTCTCACACTCCACAGAAGAGAGGATAAGAAAGAGAGGGCTCACTTTTTCTCTGTTCCTCCATCTCTCTCTCTCTCTTTCTCTCTCTGTCTCTCTCACACACAGACACACACGCATTCATGAACAGTGGGCGAATTCATGAGATGGACTCTTATCAGCTCCAGTCTCTGTGAATGGCGCTCTTCACTCTGCGATACCCGATACATTCGGGCTATCTTTGCTGCTACCGCTACACACACACACACACACACACACACACACAATTTTTTTCATACATGGGAGGACAGATAAGCCAAGAACAGAAATATCAAGACTTAAAGGCAAGTATAAATATTAAACCCTATTCATAGCGGTGTAATCGCCCAAGACCTGATGGGGCACGCATCCATACACTGATTCCACATACATACGCCTATGAATACAAAACTCTTTGTTCACTGTCTCAAATACTGCACACCGTATCTTTTCAGGTCATAAGAAAGTCCATCCAGAATGAGAACTTTACAGTACAATGCAAACACTTTCTTAGCTTAACATCTATCCAACTATTAAAAAAAAGTTTTGCCTTTTTTACATTTCTGTTTTCATGAAACATTTATACCTGTGTAAAAGGCAGCTGGTGCTTTCAAATAGTGTAAAAAACAGTAAAAGGGACATTCCAGCCAAAATGAAGCGGGTCTCTAGAGTTAGATTTTCTGGTTAAAAGACAAAGACCCCTTCTGGTGGTGTATCTTCAAGGTGACAAGAACTTTGAAAACTACAAACACTTAGTGTTTGAAGTGTTTTTTTTTTCTCCTCTTTGCCTAATGCAAAAGGAAGCCATACAGTGAATTGTTCTGCTAGTAAGCTGAATATCGTGTCTGTTTTTATTAACCTCTATATCAGTGGCTACACTAGCAGTTCCCAGTGGATGTGTAAGACATGCTTATTGTAGTGAGATATCAATGAAGAGCAAAAACACAGAACAAAACAAGGATACATAATTGTAAATCTGTCAAATCAGTAAGTCAACATAACATGACAAAGAACACTGAGTTTTAGGGGTAAATACACCTTTGAGATTTCCATATGACAGTGAGTATTTATAAAACAACCAGAAAACAGCATCAGTAGAGCCAGCTTCTGTATATTAAAGTCTCATGAGTCATGACATAACACTTCCTCTGTTTCTTCAGTATCCAGGAACTGTAATCCTTCAGGCATTCACAGCCATAAAATCCAGTGCTGCTTGCTGATGACATTTCTCGCTAGTCCCTAGTATTTCCTGCAGACATACATGTGAAGTTGATGTTCTAAAAAATACTGCATTTCAGAAACAGTAACTTTATGGGAAAATATCTAAACTTCTCTAAATGTCTGTTAGCATCAGTAGTGCCACCTTGAAAACTGAAAGCTTTATTTTGTGAAATCTAGTAGTGCATTTGTCATGAAATATTAACAGAATGTAAAGGGATGCAGCTGTTTACATTGTGGAAAAAAAAGAAAAAACCAAAAAAACCAAAACAGATTTCTAATGAGGGCAACGAAATATAACTAGAAAACAACCACTTAGCATCAGAAGAATAATCTGTATATTTACAAAGCCTCATAAGTATGATATAACACTCATCCTGGTTCTTCAGATTCCTCAGGAACTGTAATCATTCGGGTGCTTGTTACCGTGAAATCCAGCGTCGCTTACCTAAATGGCTGCTTGTTGATGACATTTCTCGCTAGCCCGTATTTAGCGGGCTGGGCCGGAATGGACGTGAGCAGTTAGGCAGCTATGCGCTGGTCTGGGCGCACATTTAGCAAGGGGGGATATTAGGTGTCCTCTGTTATTTGTGGCAGGGACAGAATCCCCCTGCCTCAGCCCCTTTGAGGGGGTGCAAAGGGGATATATTATAGGATATTAAAGCATAATGATGGGGCTGTGTTTGCTGGGCCATGGGAATGTGGTTAGTGAGTCTCGTTGTGGCCCACTAGCCCCTGAGCCAGAACCGGGTCAGCCCGCCACAGCCAGTCATTAGGGTGTAAGGGTAGGGGGAGTGTTTTTTTTGGGGGAAACGGGGTCTTGATTTAACCCAAACCACTCCAACCCCCTGGCTTTCAGTACTGCCAACCAGACCAACCAGCGGACGGACAGAGGGGTTGCGGTGATCAGTATGGGCGCTGGGCTGTCGCCATGCTGACAGAGCATCCCGGGTCAGAGTCGTCAAGGGCACACTCATACGAAGAGGCAGCGTTTAAGAACGAAAACAAAGAAAACACAACCGGACAGTCAAAACAAAACCAAAAATGAAAGTCATCAACAAGGGAAGTCTTAGAAGTTTGTTTAAAAACTGTAGTGCCCACATGTCCTTTGGCAAGCTGTGCCATTGCATGTCTCGCGGTTGCCATGTGGTCATGTGGTCACTACTGTTTGTTGGCATTTTAAAATGTTACCATTAAAAAATATATATATATTGTTTTTAAACCTGTTTTTTGTTATTGACTTTGTTTTTATTTTGTTTTAGGATTTGTTCAGATGTCTTCTCTCTTTCACCTGTCATTGATGTTTTTAGTGTTTCTGTTATGTCTTCTGGGCTGTATGGTTTTGTTGTTTTTCTGCTTGATTTCCTTTGGTTTGTTGGTAATATGGTGCTTCATTGATGGGTTGTGTTGTGTACTCTCTATTTCAGTTTCAGTTTATGTCATGTGCTGTTAGGCGCAGTTTAGGCCACGCCACCAGAATCTGTCGTGAGAGTTAATGGTAGTACGAAACTGTTAAATTAATGGACATAATTTATCATGAGAACTTATGACTGCATATGACATTTACCATGACATGTCTGTGTAATGTCAATTATGTAGTAAAGTAATGTGAACTTTTACTTGCTTAATGCTTTGTGGATTTTCTATTTTTATACAATTTTGAATGTTCTTTATATTTTTTATTTCTGTCAGAACTGGTGTGTTGCTTTCTGACTGTATGTTTTGACTGTTTGCCTGTTTTAATTTCAGGTGTTTTTTTGTGAAATCTGATGATGGCCTATAGATAAGGTTGTATGAAAAGGAACGGCAGTGCCATGATGACTAAAATTGAGGGATGTGGTTAGTATCCATCTCAGAATCTTCTACAATTTACAGTTCAGCTACTGGTTGTGGACAAGTTGGACAAAGATGACACGGGGACGTGGAGTCACTCCCCGGAGCCAGTAGCTCCTCTGTAAGCCCTGAGTGAGTGCAAAAACAGAAGGGGTAACCTCTATTTCACAGCATTCCTCAAAGCAAGCCATGCACTCAATACAATCCTGACACCCCCCCCCCCCTCTAATGAGAGACCCCGCTGTGCATGTGTGAGGGTGTGTGTGTATCCACATGTAAGAACTGCATTTGGAAGTGTGTGTGCAGGTAAGGGTAGTCGCAGGTCAGATGTAAACCTGGTAAAATATAACATTTCATGTGTGCCACTGAGAGCTAATCTATCAGCTGGTATGTGAATGAACATGTGTGGGAGAGGCTGTCTGTGTGAGTGTAAAATAATGAGCGTATGGGTGTGCGTGCGTGTGTGTGTGTGTGTATGTGGGTGTGTGTGTATTTGTGTGGGCGTATGTCTAACCGTAGCTGTAGCACAGAGATGGGCCGTGACACGCACATGAGTCAGGGGAAGTATGACTAAGTCCGAATAAAAGTTTATGGAAAAAAAAAAAATTGGCTGAACACACTAAATGACTAACTTCTGAGTGCAGGCTTCAGTTTAAACCCTTTCTAAACTCTCAACCTTAAGTCACCAAACCAAAATCACCCTCTTCTGTTTCTCTGTTCTACCTGGCTTCTCTTCATCCATCTGACAACATGACATCGACCACATATAAGAGAAATCAGGCCTGGGCCAGTGACAGTTCATCTTAGCATTACTTCAGCCTGGCCCTAGCCTGCCCTGTCTTCATAATGATTAAGGAAGCTTAGCCATATGATCCCTTGTAGGTCGGGTTCCTGCTGAATTCCTCTATAGGAGCTTACACTTTGCGTGTTTAAGTGCAAGATCTCTGTCAGCCACTCATCAAAAGTGCTTTCCCATGCCACCCACATAACACACACACACCCACAGCCAGCAGTCCATTTTTTATGAAAGATGTTATGTATGCCCTGGAAACACACCAGTCATTAAGTAAATCAAGTTGGGGTTGTAGCTTTGTAATATAATGTTCAAGAGCTTTTGCACAGTGACAGTACCAAAACAGAATTAACAACCTACTCTTAAAGACAAAAAATGTCATAGTTTCCCACCCTGGGTGTCAGCCAAGACATATTTAATGTCCAAATTCCACTTCTGTACTTTAGCTACGAGGTTAATGTTGCATGCAAACACTAGTAAATATTCATACAATAAATATTCGTTCCATTAAATACTCCCAACTCACTTAAACTGCATTCAGCTCTTCACTAAGGTGGCACAGAGTTGTTGATGTGGTTTTTATGTGAGCCATAAAAATGAACAAAACTTCATTGCTACAGGCAGCCTATTTACGTATATGTTTACGTTTATGGCATTTAGCAGACTCTCTTATCCAGAGCGATGTACATTTAGAATACAACAAGGTTGGAGAGAACTGATCTTGGATCAGATTTTCAATATTTAAGGCAGCCATGTCACAAAATCTGATTCTACATCAGCACTCCTACTTCTGAGGTAGTTTGTGAAGACAGACTCAGGCTGCCTGCAGCATTCAGCTACACCGTGAAATTTTGGTAAAGCAACTCATACTGTGTCCTAAACCCTACTAACAAGCCAGTGCCATGTTAATGAAGAATTATATTCACTTTGAGTAGGTTGTTTCAAGGAAATACTTTTGGAAAGGTTTTGGGTGACAATTCACTACTGACCCAATTCTACTGTTAGCAATGTTAACCTTGTAGCTCAGGGCTAAGCTGAACATGTCTGGACTCCAAACACTCAGCTGATCGGAGGTAAATGGACTTTGTAGATTTAACAGTTAAGTGGGAAGTTGTTAAGTTACTTCAAATGGTCTTGCTTACACAGTTTCTGGAACACTTACAGCATTTAGCAGTCACTTTTATCCAAAGCGACTTCCATTCCCTAACTACAGGGGGGCAGTCTCCATGGAGCAACTTGGGGTTAAGGGTCTTGCTCAGGATCCCAGTGGTGGTCTGCTGGAGGTAGGATTCGAACCCATGACCTTTTGGTCCAGAGGCAAGTATCCTACCCACTAGGCCACAGCCACATGGTATACATACTGGAAACAGACATAAACAGAAAAGCAGATATTAAAAATACAGCACTATAAACAATAACAATACCCATAGCTGTCCTGCAATGGATTGGTGATCTGTCCGGGCTGTGTTTTCACTTTTCGCTGTATCAATGAATGAAAGAAAAAAAAGCAATATCAGTAGCTCACACAGACGGATTACATTTACACTCAACAGCAATGAAACTGTGAAAAGCTGTTGAATAAACTAATGGTCCCTCCACTGATAGTAGTGTACCAACAGCTTTAGCAAGCTAACAGACAATTACAGGATATTTCTCACCTGGGTTAGCATGATACATAGTATAGAGGTTAGCCATTAAAAAATAGGCTTCTTATAAAGTGAATAAAAATGTTTCGGCATTTCCATGTTATGACATGCTCGTAATTTGATTCTTTGACTTTCAGTGTTAAAAAACATGTTATCATACTTTAGAGCCAGACCTACTAGTACTAGCTGGAGACTACAGGCGTGTAGTGAGCACAAATTAATGATTAATCTGAGGGTATTTTACCATGCCTTTTACTATGGGGTAGTGGTGGCTCAGTGGGTAGGATACTTGCCTCTGGATCAAGAGGGCATGGGTTCAAATCCTACCTTCACCAGATGTGAGAAAGCCCATCTATTCATCCATGCATTCTTTCCCTTAACCAAGGTCACGCGGGGGCTATCCTAGCTGTCACAGGGCAGAAGGTGAAGAAACACCCTGGACAGGTAACCAGTCTGCCACAGGGCAGGCACCAGACAAACATAGTCACACACATCCAATTCACCTGCCATGCATGTCTTTGGAGAGAAACCTCAGTCACCCTGGCCAGGAGTTGACCCCAGGAGGGAACAGCACCACCCACTGTGCCTCCCGAGCCCTGTCTAAGCTGCTGTTTTTAGGTTCACGAAAGACCAAAATAATCATTTTGTTAAAAGCGACTAAAATTATGTATAATGTCAAAAAATACAACCTCGTTTTCATGCCTTTCCTTTTTTTAAAGCGAGGGGGCTTAGCTCATTTTGGTTCATTTTTATAGACAGTATAATAAAGCAAGTTTATTTAAAATGGGGATTCAAATTAATTCAGAAGGAAGTAAGTCTTTACTGATGATATTACTGTGCAGTATTAACTGACTCATTTGGTGAACTGGCCAAAAACACACTATGACTACCTATTTAGGCATAAAATAAACCACCAAATATTTCAGGATGTTCAGCCCTGGCTGTTGCAGTATTTTCAGTGCAGTGTCTACATTTGAGCATGGAACCATGGTACTATTTCTTTGCTGCTCTCGATGCTTTATTTGCTTTTGCAAATCATGGCTCACGTGCATGCGAGACATATAGTCATGTACATTGGCTCTTAAATGCAGCCAAAGACAATGCTCTGAGCTGGCCTAATCCCTAAATCTTGTCAGCTTGCAGTGTGAGTGAGCCTTTTCTGGAGAGGGCCCCTACTGAAAAGAGCTCCATTTCCACAAGAAGGCATTCAGTGGTTCTCTCTCTTCTTCTTCTTCTTCTTCTTCTTCTTCACTCTCCCTCTCTCTTTAGTTTACTTTCCCTGACTGTGAGAAAGCTGCCTTGAGCCCAGTTCATCCATATTCATGCCTGGAATGGCCTGTCCCGGGGCGACGGAGCTCAGGCCAACCCGGGTCCCCCGCATTGAGGAGCACTGCTGAGCAGCTCACTGGAAACAGCTACAAAAACAGATTCAAATGCAAATAAGACCCTGAATAAAAGACAATCTTAATTTAGCCAGAGATCTGAGTCTGTGTGTGTGTGTGTGTGTCCTTGCTAGAAAGAATATCTAATGCGCTTGTACAGTGAGTTTGTGTCCATGTGTTTTACTCTTTTTGAGCACCAAATATCCGCAAATTGAGGAAAACATGAACATTTTGACATGGTGGTGACATCTGACTGGACGAAGAAAATTCTAAAAAAATATTTCAAAGTGAAATAGAAAAAAATATTTCCTATTGGTTCCTGAGGTTAAAGTTAAGAATTGCATTTAGCTACAGTAATGCATACAGATGAGATTGTAGATGAGAAGATGAGATTACAAAGACTGGAACACCCATTTCTCTTTACTTCTTCATTTGTTTTTCCAGTTGTGTTTGTACTAAGTAAATCTGGACCATGCCCACGTCTGGAGCTTGTCTGATGGCAAGTTAAAAGCAGTCCCCAGGGCAACTTCAGCAAGGCAAAAGCGTTTGTCAGGAAGGCAGTGGAGCAGTTGCCAGAGGGTTACTAAGCAAGAGCAGAAGAGAGGGGGAGGCTGGTAACGCCATTAGCAGCCTTTACCATATGAAAGGCAAGGAGAATTCAGAAATACTGGGGATGGCTTTCCAAAATGAGGGCTGATGGGGGGTAGGTAGGGGTGGGATGGAGTGGGTAGGGGTGGGATGGGGTGGGGTATAGAGGCAGGGGGCCAACAAAGGTCCTATTGAGCCTGAATGAGTCCCCTGCGCAGTCATAGACAGGGGGAATTCCTCCAGCTCTCCACTGTGCTGGAATGACTTGAGAAAATGGTCATCATAATAGTAATACCCTGGGTTTCTCCCCACTTTATTACCATACTTGAGTAACTTGAACCATATGAAGCAGATATGGGGGATTTCCATTAATAGCAAGTGAAAGCCTCATTTTGGCTTCAGCATCCAATTTTAATAAGAATATCAACAATTTGGGTGTAGAAAGCTGGAGAAAAAAATACCTTACTGGAATAGGATATAGTCTCTTAATCTTGTGTGTGAGTTCAGCTGTAAACTTAAGTCTTCTATTTCCTGTCTTAGCAGGCTTATTGTGCTGGATTTAGTGCACTTTTCCAGTGATTGCACCAATTGCCTGTCCCCCCCCATGCCCTTTCCTCACAGTCAGCTGCATGGTGCCTGCCCGTCCAAGCCTGCTGTACGGCTGCACTGACCCAGACTGGACTGCCTAGTCTGGAAGGGACAGAGGAGGACAGATCTGGACGTGAAAAGCATTTTTTGTAGCGTTTTTTGCTTCGGGTCAGTTGAGGTGAATGTTACTTCTTTTTGAGACATTGACAAAATAGCTGAATGGCCTTGTTATGTAAGAAAAGGTCTGAGGTTAAGGGGTCCTGGAGAGATGCAAGAGGGATGAGGAGTGTGTGTGTGTGTGTATGGGTGTGTGTGTGTGTGTGTATGTGTGTATGTGTGCGTGTGTGTGTGTGTGTGTGTGTGTGCACTTGTACGAGTGCAGGGTTATACGTTTGTATATGTTAAGATAAGATGATGAATTAATGGTTGTTCAGAGATTTTAATACTGGGTCGCAGTAAATATATGAAGTTAGAGTGTGTATTTTGTCTTTGTCCAGAGATGGAGGCCCAAAGTGGGCTGTTATGTAACTTGTCAGCTCCTCACCTCATTGCACAGCATGGCCAAACTGGAGAGGTTACAGGAATCTTAACAGACTTAACAAAATGTAGTTTTTTCAGGATGGATACACACACACACACATACACACACAAACACAGGCTAGCAGGGAGCTGGGGGCAATTAGTCACAGGGTTCAGTTCCCTCCCTTTTTTTATCAATTAACACACAGAACGTGGGAAAGAGAGGAGGAAAACATGCAGGGATTAAAAATTAGATGGACAGCAGCATATGCTCTCTCTCCCTCCCTCTCTCTCTCCCTCCCTCTCTCTCTCTCTCTCTCTCTCTCTCTCTCTCTCTCACTCTCTCCCTCTCTATCTCTCTCTCCCTCTCTGTCTGTTTCCAGGTTCAGATCACTGGAGCAAATAGAAAGCCAAGAACAATGCTCTCACCTACATTTCACTCACAAATAACCAGGCCTGCTCTCTGTTTCATACTTTCATTGAGACTGCTATTGTCTATTTATCATCCTGTAAGCTGTATCATGCTGTAGCTTTCAAACATGTTTGCCTACCATTACTCACTGGAAAATGTGAGAAAAATCTAACAGAATTACACCCTTCCAGCCCCTTGCAGTGCACGTTCCTGCTTTCCAATGTGTTTGAAACGCAAGCGCATGCATACCATTTCTGTTTAAGCTTTTTTAGTCTTTATTAATGCTGATTCCAGGACGGGAAGGCCCATGAGCCTTCACGCACACACACATCATTGCAGCTATGATTTGAAGACAGTGGGTTTGGACCTCCGATATTAAGATACAGTGGTGTGTGCATTTATTTGTGTGTGTGTGTGTGTGTGTGTGTGTGTGTGTGTTTATGAGCAATGGAGAGATGGAGGGACATGAAACAATTATATCTTGCAATCTTGTAGAATCAACATACAGCTCTGGAAAAAAATAAGAGACCACTGCAAAAATGTTCAGTTTCTCAGGTTTTATCTTTTACAGGTGCAAGAGTTTAACTGAACAGCTTTGCCTTAGTTTTTAAGAACTGCTGACAATATTTCTCCACATTTCCAATTAAAAATATTGTTCTTTAAAGCATAATTTTAAAGGAGTACATTGAAATAAGAGTAATGATGCAGTGTTTACAGAACTTGAATAATTCAAAGAAAACAAATATCTTGTTCACTCAAACAAAATTACCTTTGACATACTTCTAGTAGTGTTTTGCAAGTGGTCACATTGCAAGAGGAGAGCGTTGATAACAGCACTGCTTTTTTATATTTTTCCACATTAAATAAGATTTGATTTAGGGTATCACCTAATCAGTACCTCATAAAGCAGAATGGTGTCTTATTTTTTTTCCAGAGCTGTAATTGTATTTCACTGTTAAATGCTAAAATGTATTGTAGGTAGTGTGTAGAATGTAATTTTAATGCCATGTACGTATTAATTGTCTTTGTATGCATTACAGAGATTTTCTACACTTTATTTTAACATAATATCATGATCACTATACTATGGCATTTATGTCACTCCACTTTTTGTGTGTGCATGGGAAGAGGAGGGCAGTGGTGAGCCCAAATAACTGTGCCACTCTGAGTATTAGTAGTGTCTCCTCATGGAGAACTTTTGGCTTGCTTAAAATGAGTGAGTGAGTAATTGAGTGAGTGTGTGGGAGACCTTAAAGACAACATTCGGTTGAAGTTATTGTAGGTTATTGCAGATCATATGTTAACCCTGTTTTTTCAGGTTTTCCAACAAAGTAAGGACAGTTTTGTGTTAAAAATGTAAACACGCACATGCACGCACACACACACACACACACACACACACACACACACTACACATAAGACTGTTCTGTAGAGAAGAGGTGATTAATTGAGAGATGGTGAGTTCACTTACTTACTGTCACTTATTTACTGTTATGTGTATGTCTGTGTGGGACCATATATTAAAAAAAACATGAATATTTTGGCTTTTGAAAGACAAAACAACAGACAACAACCGAGAAAATATGTACATAGAAAAAGATTTGAAAAGAAAAGATTACAAGCTTGTGGAAGTGTGAGGTGAGTGTGTGTGTGTGTGTAGGTGTTCTTAGGGGTCCATGTGAGTTTGTGTATGTGTTTTGGGGAATGTTTTTGGAATGAGTCACTGATTGCTTTTACTGAGTGGGAGTATCACTTTCTCCTCTCTTAACATCTGTGCACTGGTCAGAGAAGGACTCTCAAATCAAGGCCAGAAGAGTGTTACACCGACTAAGAAGCTGGAACATGTGTCAGATTCCAGTGATATCTCTGGAGCAACAAGCAGCAGATGATTCAGCATCTCATTGTTTATGTGTGTGTGCTTCAATGAGATGAGATCGGGATGGTTCAAATCTGGCTAATGAGTCACAGGACATGAAGCACTGCAATAAAATAACCTGCTTACTTAAAGGAGCATAACAGGAACACATGGGTTTGCTGCAGAGGCTTTAGTCATACAATTGTTTTAGAGCATGACAAGGATTCAGATGTTTCTGGTTCTACACACCCACACATTTGCGGTAAAAACACGCAAAAATTAGGACATTTTTGCATGTTTCCTTGTGAATTAATTTGGTCCCCACAAAGAAGTGGGGCCACACACAAATAATGGCCACACACACACACACACACACACACACACACTTATTTCATCCAGTGTCAGGCTGAAAGGTAAGCATATGTTGTACAAGTACTTGAGTAAAACATAAAAATATCAACGTTCAAACATTAACATTCTTTGGATGACAAAAGTGTTGGCCCTATCATTGGCACTGTGGGGAAAATGGCCCTCCCTGGACCCCATCGATCAACATGATGCTCTCTATTAGCTAACATAATCATTCTCTTCCGAGCGTTCTGCGAACAATTTGTTTGCTAGTGTCCTAAATAATGGAAGGAACTGAACTGGAGAAAACTGGGGAAAAAGCACAAAAACAAATTAGCATAGTTTTACACTGAAATAATTTAAGATGTTGTAACAAGAGATAAATCTCCTCCTGGTCTCCTAGTTCTTTTGGAAATGTAATTGAGTAAAAGTAAATAAAACTTTCAAAAAACTACACGAATCAACTACAGATACTCTGTATAACTGATGTTGGAGATGTGTGCAGGGATGCAAACTCCAACTCAACATCGATTCTTTTTAACTAATATCAGTTTTAAATTGTGGATGCACAATTGATTTTAGCATGAGGATACAGAGAAACACTGACCCTAGAATAAATGTAATCTAACTACTACAAAAGTAATGGAAGGAAGACATCAGGTTTCCTTTTTAAAAAAAAAACTTAAAAAAATCAAGAGAAGGCAGAGAGAGTGCATTGAAAGTGCACTGCATTGCAATAATGTCTCAAGGAAAGATTCTCTTATTGTATAATTGTGATGACCTTAACTGACACATATAAAGATGAGCATGATGTTAATTAGCTGTTGTTCTAACGAGTCTAACATTGTTCTAATGAATCTGACATTAGATAGGTGTTCTTGTTATTCCAAACTTGACTTGTATAATGTTACTGATGTTAAGGCTACACCTTTAACATTACTAATGATATACATTTTGCTGACAATTACAACATAAGTTGAGCCAAAGTGCCAACTAAGTGTTAGCTCCTAATGGTCCTGATTTTATTACATGAAAACCGAAATCTTCAGAATTCAGTCTTTTTAGATATGTTGCACATACCAGGTAGAAAAGCCTGGCCCTTTTTCTGCCTCATTTGACAACCTTTAAAGGGGACATATTATGCAAAACTCAATTTTTGCATGTTTTTGTATTTCCATTTGGGTCTCTACTGCTCCTATAATCACTCCAAGCACAATAAAATCATCCATCTGTTTTCTGTGAGTCGATTGAAACATTAAAGTTTTTTGGTGTCAGGAATCATATGCTTCTATGATCCGTTTGGCCATTTTTATCTGCTGGTTTTAACGCCACGCATAAGACGCTGAGCACTATGGCTACAGGCAAAGGCAAGTCACACATTAAGTGTTCTTCTTGCTCTGGGTCCGACTTGGGGTCGAACATATAGGGCTGGATAGCGCCTCTGTTTTCTGCCATTTTCATGTGTGGTAAACGCGCAGCGTAAGCATGGGATGGGTGGGGCATGGCCAGCAAGTGCTCATTTGCATAAAAGTGACAGAGCCCTTAAACGGCTCATTTTGAAAGGGACTGAAACTGTCAAGATTAGAGCTGGTGAGATCTCTTTATGATTTGTGCAAAGAACTTCATGAACATGTTTTGTATAGCACATAGACCTATTATAACTAAAGTGAGTTTTGCATAATATGTCCCCTTTAAGGTGTGGTTCTCATTATATTCCCAGTGACTTTGTTCTTGCAGGCCCTGGCACCCCACAGTCTATACGGATCACACACATGACTTTTGACAAAAGATGACAAGTTTGCATAAAGAAAGTTTACATAATGCAAAGATTCTTTACCATTTTAGAGGAAAGTTTTAGTTTAAAAAATGCATAGTTTGTAATACAGCACTTTGAAAAGTCAGGAACATTTCATTGGTCATGATATTGCAGGTTAGTCCTGTTTTTCTGTGTTTTTTTCTATAAAGCCTGGACAGTGTTGTGCTGAAAATGTTCAGAAAAGTACAAACACAAACAAAACATGGCACCATCTCTGCTAGCTGTCTCTCTAGTCCCTTTAGGCATGGCTGATGAGGATCCAAGGGTTCAGGGTTGTTTTCTGTAGGCTCATAAATAACTGCACCCTCACTCACGCTTTACAGAAACCAGACCTTCTTTATCCTCTCCATGTGTTCCCTGAGAGCCCACACCCCCTGACCTCTGATCCTTGCTCGCCTGACCCTGTTATCTCTGGGCTCTGTTCTGGACGGGTGTTCCTGAGTGTGCGTATGTGTGTTTGGTGGGGGGGGTGGGGGGGCGGGGGCAGTGATTTCTAGATGAAGAAAAAAGATCACAGTTTCTTCCGTGTGTCCAGAGAGGGCAGTTCTTCAACATGTGAGGATTTCACAGGCTGTAAAGCAGACAGTGGTCATTCTGCTCGAACCCAGCTGGGGCCATTCTCTGAAACCTGGACGCTTTTAGTGCAAGCGCCCAACTGACCTCGCAGATTTCACACCTCTTTGATGAACAATTCTCTCCGCTATCTGTTCCACATCTATAACTGAAACAGAAGCCTTCACAAATCCTCTCTCTCTTGCCAAGTTACTGCCACTGAAGTCGTGCACATTCTTTCAGCATCTGAACAGTGTTGTATATCGCAGTAACTTAAGCATGCCTTGTACTGGGTGTTCAAGACACAAAAATAACAGAGTGTGTGTGACTGTGGTTTTGGAGGTAAATGTGGCATACACTGAGTCATTAAAAAAGTGAAAGAGGTGTGTGTGCGACCGACAACTAACTGTTGGTTTCACTCTTAGTGTTACTGGGGGAAGGCCCAGTCAACGGCATTAGTAAGCAATTTGGCACTATAGGGTCATGTTTGCCAAATGAAACATTCACTTCTTCAACGGACAGACAAACACAGAGAGAGAAGGAGTGGTGATTACTGGTGCCTTACTGAAAGACATGTTCAGGCATACTGGTATATAACAGTGGCGAAGTCTGAGCTGGACTATGTCAACAAAGGACATTTATGGGCGCTGAAATCTCCGACCTCAATTGCCTTCACCTTCACATTCCAACCTCCTTCCCTCCATCCTCAGTGGGGTGTCTCAATCCAAGCCTGACAGAACCTTTTTAATAGGGGATTCTGCAGGTTTCACGGCCGGACGAGGTCTGAGGGTCAGAGTTCCAAAGTCATGGGTCACCTTTAAAGGCCAATCTTTCCCCTCGCTATGCACTCCTAGCTGGTCTTTAATCAAGTTAATTTAGTTAATTAACTGTTCATAAGGAGCATGAGTGACTAATCACCTGCTCTCATAGCCTTTAAAACCAGCAGAGGTCCGAAATTGGCCTCCTTTCCAAAGGACGCAGGAGAGGACGCCTGACCGAAATGAAGACCAGATGCTTTTTTCGAGTAGCGGAAGTGGACTGGTCACAATAACAAAGTGGACAAGGTCAATAATAGCTGAGGATGGGGGAGGGGAAGGGCCACTTTGGTTTCACATGTCCAGTGTTTTGGCAGTACAGGCCAAACTGCACAGCATCAAAGACCTGAAAGCACCGGGGTTAAAGACGTTAGTTGTTTGGGAATGGTGCACCTGGGCCATAGCGGGCTAACTGTTTTGAAGATTTATGAAGCCCCTCATTGTGTGGAGCAGGCATTCAGCACAAATGCATTCTGTCATGGGGTATTGCTGTCTACATATGGGCCAAATTCAAGTGGCTCCCATAAGAACGCAGGAGTTTTGAGTTAAGTCCATTTCACTGGGATTGGGCTGGAATTTAGCTGTAGAGCTAATGAATGGAAGAAGGAAGAAAGGCTGAAATGAAAACGGATTCCACTACATAGTATGGTACAAGCTGTTCTATGGCCATGACTTGTTTTATTGTCATCATATATAAAGTAGGAGCGCTGTCTCACAGTTTCAGAACTGCACAGTTTAGCCGAATCAAATTCCACCATCAGATGCCATCTCCATGACCAGACGTTTTTTAGTTTCAGCTTTTCCTGACACAAACTGCAGCCCCTGAAAAAAGAATTGGAATTGTGCAGATGGAATTATGTAATGTGATCAGGTTGAACTTTTAGTCAGGCTCACATTCAGTAAAAAAGGGGACTGCATAAACGTGCGAAAACCTGAAGTGTGTACTGAAGAGGGCAGTCCACAAGCAGAGACCCAAGAATATCAATGAGCTGGAAATGTTCTGAACAGAAAAGTGGTCCAAGATCCCTCCAACAAGTGTTCTCCAACTTCATTAAGCATTACAAAAAGCTGCTCAGTGCTGTTATTCTCACCGGGGGAGTCTTCACCAAATATGAATAAAGGCGGTGCCAGCAATTTTTGATCAAAAACAACTTGAAAAATTAAAGATTTTTTTTGTAAAAATAACAAAATATTATTATATTAACGAGGGAAAGAAGGATTTTTGTATTAAAATGGTTCTGGAGTGTTCAGTTTTATATGGAGCTATTGCCTTTATTATAGCACCCTTGAAAACAAACATTTTTGGGGTGACATTTAAACCCAATTGCTGCTCTTATGGCTTTCCAACTGAGAGATAAATTTTGTGTAAAAGTTTTTTTCCCCTCACAGGGCCCAACAAAGTGTCCTCAGCACAATTTTTATGCTTTACTACAGTTGAGGTACTTTGTCATATGGATGCATTTAGACACCAGGCTCCTCTCTGATTTCTCGGCTTTCCCAAAATTTGAGCATTTAATGATCGTCTCCCGCATGAATCCCATTCATTACTTTAAATGTAATTTACACAAATACATGATTTCCTACTTAATTATATCATTTTCCCCAGTTCAGGCAAGAGAGCAAACACATTACTGGAACAAGCCGTCTGGTGTGTGATCTATTTGTGACCAGGGCTCCATATAGCTTTCTCCTCTCGCAAAGAAATTTAAAACAGGCAGAGCAAAGTGATTAATTCTCAAAGAGCCCTTCTTCAAGCACATATTAAAAAGAGAGAAAATCGTATGGCGTGTGCATCAAATCTGTTAATTGCATAAGGACTAACTCTATTTACACAAAACCTCTTGTCTAGGTGAGGGGAATTACAGCACAGGATCTGACTTTCAAAACGTCCACGAGCTCGACCAAAAACTGCTCATACAGAGACATAAGTGGAGTCAAATGAAATGGCATAATAGCACCTTTTCATGTCTGATACTGAAACCGCAACCGTGAGTGTCTACCGATGCCTTTACCAATACCAAGCCTACACTGTCTTTTTACCTCTCTTCAACACCTTAGCTGTTAAGACATTTATCTGAATCTGAAGTGGCTCTGTACTTCATCAAAAGTGCAATAAGCAAGTTATACAGCCATGCAGTGCACAAATAGTCCATAACGGAATTAATTTAATTTATTAACGCTTATAGTCACACATGAACACAGCACAGCACAATGTGAAATTCCTTTTCTGCATTTAACCCATTCACTAAGTGAAGCAGTCGGCCGGGGAGCAGTGTGTGGGGACGGCACCTTGCTCAAGGGTACCTCAGCGGTGACACTAGCAGTTGGGCGTCGAACCCCCCACCCTCTGATCGCAGGGCCAACGCCCTAACCACTAGGCCATCCAGCTAGTGCCTGAATTCAGTATACATGACCGAATTGCCAGACATATTGTACACCGCATGGGTGCAGGAGCCTGTATTTTAATTCCTACATTGTGCACTATGTAGGGCGCATGGAGACATCTGAGACACATCCTGGAAGCTAATCTGTTACTCTTGTCCTGACACATCTCTCTTTACACCATGTTGCTCAAAGTTCAATAAAGCATTTGCATGAAAATTCAAGACTTTTCCGATCCAGTGTTTGTGGCCTGTACTGGACCTCCTAGTTAAAAAAAATAAATAAATCACTGTGCCTGTTCCTCTGCTAAGCCTAGATAATATTATGCTCAAACACTGATGTGCACCACAATGCGTGTTTTCCTTATTTAGTGTGCAACTACCTGTTTATGATCAAAACAGTCATTTGCTCAAGCCACTGGTGCAGAACTGCTGCTTGTGTGAGGCATTATGAATGGCGCAGGTCAGAATAATGACTCTAGCCCACAGCGAAGTCATGTTTTTCACCTGACAAAACAAACCCACTACAACAACAGGTCCACAGGCGCTAACGCGTTGATTTTACAGAAGTTGCAGAATCGGTAATTACCCCAAAACATGTAAGCAATTTAAATGTCACTCAGCGCAACCTCAATGAACTGTTTAACACAGGCACAGCTCATTCCACACTGGGGCTGAGGTCTGAGGCTGTTGAAGGCAATACCTATATTTGCAGTAGGACAGTTTCAATGCGGTAAGGAAGAAAAAACAAACGGCCGAAAATAAGACACTCAAAGAGCAATCAACACATCAGTACTGCAAATACCGTAGGAGCTATGGTTGATGTGAGTTATACAAAAATAAAACAAAAAAATCTGACAAAGGATTAGAAACAGAATAAAAAAAAACAAATCAGTTTGCTCTGAGCAGAACCAGCAGTTCAACGTTTCCGTTCTTGCATTCCAGTCCCAACACTATGTTCCTAAACCGTTGAAAACTAAATTAAAAGCTTGTTAATTCCTTTCCTTTTCAATACACCACAAAAAGTACATCTTGGCAAGCGAAAACAAGTTAAAACTAGTCAATATGTAATTTTTGAAATATATTTCTATTTACTTTTGTAAGTAAGTAACTAAGCATCTAAAATACCTGCATTCATGACATTGTTATTTCCAAACCATATTCTGAAGGATTTTACAGAAAGATTTCCTAATAAAATTCTCGTAGCTGCTTTTATCCAAGATTTTGTGATTTTGCTGCCAGATACCAGAGGTCTACAGTGGTCTTGCGGAGTCCATGTCTCATCGGGTCAGAGTTGTTTTGGGGACATGAGGGAGAATTACACAATATTAAGGAAGGTAGTTTTAATGTTGTGGCCGATTGGAGTATGTTGCGTGAATGCATGCAAGATGATCCAAAGATATTTGTGTTAAAAAAAAACTTTTTCCAACTGTTAACAGACATTTGAAATTAACGCCTCTGTTCCGGAACAGAGATAATTACGTTTTTGATTTTGTTTTTGTTCCTGGCAATACACAGTTGGTTTCTGCTGTTTGTTTTTGTTCCTGAAATAGGTTTGGAGTCCTTGTTCCCACAAATATGATTTGAATATATTGCTCAAACAGACCTTCAAAGATCTTCTACAGCCTTATAATGCTTGAACTATATGAAACTATATAGCCTATATGAATTTTCATTACAATTTATACTGCAATTCAATGGTACCACCCCTGTTTGGGAACTGTTTATATGTAGCAATTGCCTGTGCCTGACCACTGTATTCTGCTTCCATTTTCTGAGATTTTGCCCCGAACAGCGCAGTGTAATAGCTCTGAGTTGTTTGTATGCATGGGGCAGACCAAATCATGCATGGTGACCATGTTAGCGTGGGCAGGGGGGTACTAAAGGGCAATCCACAGCTGACAGGACATGGCGCTTCCTAATTCTGAGCCTCTAAAAGAGAAAGAATGCGTGAAGACAGCAGTGCGGTACTGTCCCACGACGGGTATAGAGGCCAGCATACAGTACGTTCCGATATGCTCTGTGCCCCCATTACTGGAGCCTCACAGACCTCCATTGTTCTCCTGCAGACGCACACATCGGACTTCTACAGCCTTCACTCAACATGGCACCCATGCAAAGATGTGTATGTGTGTTATGTGTTTGTGTGTGCAATGTTCTGGAATGAACTCTCTGGTGTGAGGCCTAAGTGACAGTCTAGTTGTGGTGTATGTATATAGCAGATTTACTTCACGCTGCAGCCTGAAAGAAACCTACACTTCAGTACCACTTGTAAATATCTGTGACAGTATTTCTGACAATACTTCTGAACGATGCCATATCATATTGCCCCTATTGTGATGACAGTGATTCACCAACACTTTAACTCTTAAGAGTTAAAGCAAGAGAGAAACTCTTGCTGTAAATTCTCCGTTCGTAAGTAGAAGCAGAGAAAAAAGTTTGTAGACACCTGTCAGTCCAACATTTCTGAAGTCAAAGGCATTCACAGGGCATTTGTCCTTCTTTGCTACAGTAAAGGGTTCAAACTAGATGGACCGTTGCTATGAGGATTTAACATTAGTTAGGTCAGGTACTGACGTTGGATGATTAGTTCTGGATCACAAATAGTCTAACTGATCCCCATGGTACTGGATAGAGCGCCATCACTCCAAAGGAAACAGTCTGGGGGCTAAACAGGGGGCTTTATATACTTCTAACCAATGCTTAGCATAGCCCATTGTGCAGCTGCTCCTGGGCACCCCATTCTTTGGGGAGTCTTTTTTTTGCCTGGAGATTTTAAAAGCTGTGTATTTGCAACTGATTAGATGTGTCCACAACTAGTGCACTTTAAAGTCACTGAATACGCTAATCACTCAGTCGAACCTGTCAATACAGAATGCAGTTAGAAATGCATAATTATATTTTAACAGCAACTGAAAGTATTTACTCTGAACTCTGTGTGACCTTTGAGCCAAAGGGTATTTAATGCTTTTAACTATAGTGTCATTATTGGGACCTACAGTGCCTTGCAACAGTATTCTCCGCCCTTGGCATTCTCTCTGTTTTTGTTACCTTACGACCTGGAATTTAATGGATTTTCAATTTGATTTTAAGTGATGGACCTAGAAAACAAACTACAGATTAATGAAGTTAAAAGGGGAAACATTTAAATAATTCTAAAAAAATGTAAAACTGAAAAGTGGTGTGTGCATATGTTTTCACCCCTTTTGCTTTGAAGCCCCAGCCACTACCCTTAAAAGCCACTTAATTAGTTAAATAAGATCCACCTGTGAGCAGTCTAAGTGTCAATTGATCTCAGCATATATACACTTGTTCTGATAACCCCCAGAGTCAACACCTGTGCAACACCACTAAGTGAGGGCTACCATCAAGCAAGTGACAGCATGAAGACCGAGGAACTCTCCACACAGGTCAGAGACAAAGTTGTGAGAAGTGCAGATCAGGGTCGGGTTATAAAAAAAATACCACAAACCCTGAACATCCCAAGGAACATCATTAAATCCATTCTTAGAAAATGGAAAGATTATGGCACTATAGCAAACCTGCCAAGAGAGGGTTGTCCACTAAAACTCACAAACCCGGGAAAGGAGGGCATTAATCAGAGCAGCAACCAAGAGGGCACAGATATCCCTGAAGGAGCAGGGCGGCTCTACTGCAGAGATGGGAGTATCTGTCCATAGGACCACTATAAGCCCCACACTGCACAGAGCTGGGCTTCATGGAAGAGTGGCCAAGAAAATAAGGCAGACTGTTTGAAAATTGCCAGAATGTGTACTGGAGGAAGGTGCGGTGGTTAAATGCGACCAAAATATAACTTTTTGGATATCAAGGACAACACTATATCTGGCCCAAACCTAACACCTCTCATGCTGAGAACACCATCACCACAGTGAAGCATCGTAGGAGCAGCATCATGCGATGGGTATGCTTTTCATCGACAGGGACTGGGAAACAGGTCAGAACTGAAGGAAAGATGGATGGCGCTAAATTCTTGAGGGAAATCTGTTTGAGTCTTCCAGAGATTTGAGACTGGGACGCAGGTTCACCTTCCAGAAGGACAACGACCCTAAACACACTGCTAAAGCAACACTCCAGTGGTTTAAAGGGAAACAGGTAAATGTCCTGGAATGGCCCAGTCAAAGTCCAGACCTCAATTCAATTGAGAGTCTCTGGGATGATTCAAAGACTTGAAGCAACTTGAAGGAGCTGGAGCAGTTTTGCCATGAAGAATGGGCAACAATACCAGTGTCTAGATGTGTCAAGCCTGTGGAGACGTACGCGAAGGTGGCTGTACAAAGTATTGATTCTGGGAGGGGGTGAATAGTTATGCACACTCAGGTCTTATTTCTTGTTTGTTTCACAATAAAAAAATGAATTTGCATCTGCAAAGTGGTCGCTGTATTGTGTAAATTAAAAGATACAAACCCCCTAAAATTCCTTTTAAATTCCAGATTGTAAGGGAATACCAAGGGGTGATGAATACTTTTGCAAGGCTCTGTACCGACACTACCAAGGAAGACAATATACCTATTGTTATATTGCGTTTACAATATGCACCAAACTGCATAATCAGTTGTTTTCTATGGAGGTCCAACAGAAAACCACTGCCAACAGCAATGTTTCATCAGGAGTTCAAATTTCCAAACTTTTGTCATCATCTGTTGCACTGGCATAAACTAGATGTTTTTTTTGTTTTTGTTTTTTTTCCAGAAACACAGGCACTGAGTGCAGAAAGCTGAAGCCTGCATATATCCTTCAAGTTCAAATTTCACATTAGCACACAACCTAAACACTTTTACTGTAAAGAAGTGACCATCAAAATGCATATGGACAGTAATAACCATGACAACATTTGTCGCCACTGTCAATTCTGCTATGAGTCACAGAATGACATTTTATTCAATGCCAACATATAATCGCAGTATTAACACCCGTTTAATATGATATTTTGTAATTAACTGAAAATAATAACTCACAATTAATTTAAGTTTCAGGCTGTTCCTGGATTTTTTGTGCACGTTGGTACATTTAGTAAACTACAATTCAGAGAATAAGAGAGAAAGTTACTTGATACATAACAGGGCACCCCTACCCCACACACACCATTCCAAAACTGACATACCTCTTCTGACAGACCTCTCTCAGCTCCATTGTGTGAGGGATGGGGGTAGGCCCAGCGTTGGGGCAACAGGGTGGATTGTACTGGAGATGGACGTGTGTAGGGATCATTGCATAACCCTAAGACTCCATTCTAAAGCTTTTTTTTTTTCTCAACCTATTGCATTCTCCCCACAACCACCATGGCTGTCATTTCATATTCTAAACAGCACCCTTTCAAGTCCAAGCTATCATGAACCTGGGTTAGAGAAACATGGAAGGCTGTTTAAATTTCCCCACACAGTTCCGGCCCCAACCCACACAAACTGAACTGAGAGGGAGAGAGAGAGAGAGAGAGAGAGAGAGAGAGAGGGAGGGAGAGAGAGAGAGAGAGAGAGAGAGAGAGAGAGAGAG
>JBBPCX010000154.1:10612838-10617912 GCA_037974365.1 Hydrocynus forskahlii | reverse complement strand
GTAAAAGATACACGGATGCTCATTCACACAGACACACACACAAACACACACACACACACACACACACACACACACACTCCAATAGAACTCACACCAGCAAGTGAGTGCACCAACAGACACAGACCACAGAAACAATCTCCCACACAAAGAGATGCATTGATACGAATTTAGACACATTTCACAGAACAGGTGTTATATGACCTCTCAATGGTGGCACAGCGCTGTTTTCCAAATGGATTCTGGTGTGGTGGCCAAAAAAGGGCGACGAAAAAAAGGAGCAAAAGCGGTGGGAAAGAGCACCTCATAAAAGTAAAAAGACAGAAACAGGTCTTTGGCTTCCTCTGTTCAATTTGCTCTCGGCCCCAGATGATAGCAAAGACCATGCCAGCTAACCTTTACCAGTGCTGCTGTTCTGCCAAGGAAATTGCTGTCAAAACAAGATCCACTGCCGCAGCAGACAGGGAAGTCTTCCCACACACACACACATTCACGCACACACTCTCACACCACAGGCCGAGAGGTCTTTACTTCACACACTGGGCAGGACAAGCTGTGAGATTCCGCCTTGTGCCAAAACCAACCACGCTGTTCCACTAGAGCATGCAGTCATGTGAGGTCCTGCCGTTCGTCTTTCACCTCCATGAGGGAAGACCTTGAGTGAGCTCTGGCAGGCTTAGATGCTTATACTGACCAGTGAGCTTCACCTTAACCCTTGGAAGTCGTTTTTATTTTGCTGATAAAAGCATGGTGGATTGCAACATGAATTATTTCACACTCGTTGCACAATAAAATAAGTGCTGAAACTCTGCAAAAACATGTGTTCTAAGCTTTTCACAAATGCCTATTTTGTGTTCATAAGGGTCTTTATATAAATTAGCTTTGATTTTTATTTGCTTACTGTTATGCAGACAATCACAGCCAATATTCTTCCCTATAGTATTTTTTTACATTTACGGCATTTAGCAGACGCTTTTATCCAAAGCGACTTCCATTCCCAAACTACAGGGGACAGTCTCCCTGGAGCAACTTGGGGTTAAGGGTCTTACTTAGGAACTGAAGGTAGGATTCAAACCCATGACCTCTTGGTCCAGAGGCAAGTATCCTACCCACTGAGCTACCACCACCCCACCGTCATAAAAAAAAACGGAAAAAAACCCCCCAAAAATCAGTGCAGGCACTAAACTGTCCATATAGAAAGCAAACATTATGTCGTTCTTTGCATTATTTCTGATGGCATTATGCTTTTACATTTGAAATTAAATGTGTTATTGCTTGTGCTGTCAAAGTACGCCACGTTTTAGACATTTAATACATTTAATTAATTTAACCATCTGAATTATCAACAATAGTGCTTGTCGAAAACCAATTGCATGTGTGTTGTTTATATGATTTCATGACTGTAGCCCTCAGATGCAGATTTTAAAGTACATTGCGTATAAAGGATAATTTACCAACAAAACACAGCGAATTCAACAGTCAGTGCTTCACAGTGCTCATTGAAAACAAATCAATGAGCAGCAAACTAACAAATTCGACAACCAAATGGAAAGCTACAGATTCGCTTCAGAGCTTCCATTGTCGCAAGAATCCACATGATAGGCTACAGTCACAGAGAAGCTGGGACCACTGTCTGTCCATATGAAAACTGAAAACACAATTAATAAAATACTTACATTAAATGTTAAATAAACATTCCAGTGGGGTTTATTTAGTTCTCTCAAATCGTTGAAAATGAGCAGATTTTAAAAGGAAAAAATATTCTTTGGGGTCAAAATTGTGTCAGTAAGATGCTCATTACTGCAATAACTAATGTGATTAATAATGTGATTAATTACAACAGAGAATTTTCATCATTTGACAGCTCCTGTAATTATGAATTGTTTTGAGTAATACAGCAAGACCAAACTATTACACATTACTTCTAAGGATTAAGTGCATATCTAATTCACTCATACTGGTCCTCTTTTTATCTTGCTTGACCAATTCTGTGTTTGGTTATTTGATTGTATGTTAACTTATCTCTAGGTCATGTTCAGCCCGCCAAAAAGTTTTCCATGACTGTTCTGAGAACAGTATGAAAAAGACATGAAACAAGCTGGGAAGATTAACAGTCTGAGCAGATAAAGTTGATAACTGAATGAGACGTTTGCCAGCTTTGTCTTTCAGCAGGGTAAGCGATGGATTCTTTTGCTTTACTGACAGAACATAAGCCCTTGTTAAAAGCTTCCCCAGTACATACTGATGGATTCATGGCACATAAAATCCAGGGTTTATCCCATAGCATTTCCTTTAAAAACATCTTACAATGAGTCAAATGTGGATACAGAGGGTGTGAACACAGAGGAAGAGAAACTCCAAATTAGCTGGAGAGGCAATTATGTAACTACAGCATACTCTGTGTGTTAAAGTCGTAGACAAAAAAGTCTGTTGCAGAAGAACAAGACTGAACTTGACCAGGCCAAGTACCTTCAAACACATTCACACACAGGACTATACAACAGAGGATTTAGGTCAACACAGATTGTCTCCAGGTAGCCACCAAGTGGTACACAAGGTAGAAGAAGTGTTTGTGAAGCAGCAGTTGCCCAGTTTGATGTCTAGAAAATGCCAGTATAGTGGATGCAGGGTTAATACGCTTAGAAGGCTTAAGGCAGTCATTAGTTAACAGACTAAAGACAACCTCTCTGTAGGTTAGTGAGTCATGCAGTACATTGCTGGAGGTGCTATTAGTATTTACTAAGCAACTATCTACCCAAAATAGTGTGCTCTAGATGTCACATAGATAGTAGCACGCTAAGGTACAGACAAAAGTATTGGGAAGTGTGACCATTACACCAAGAGAGACTTTAATGACATCATGTTCAAATACACAGACCTTAATATGGAGTTGGTCCCCCTTTGCAGTTACAACAGATTCCACTCTTCTTGGAAGGTCTTCCGCAAGATTCTGGTGTTTCTGTGGGAATTTGTACCCATTCCTTCTATCTAGCATTTATGAGGTCAGGCACTGATGTTGGACAAGAAGGCCTGGCTCACAATCTCCGTTCCAGTTCATCACTAAAGGTGCTGTATGGGGTTGAGGTCAGGGCTCTGTGTGGACCAGTCAAGTTCTTCCACACCAAACTCATGCAACCATGACCTTGTTTGTGTACTGTAGCACAGTCATGCTGGAATAGAAAGTGGCCTTCACCAAACCGTGTCCACAAAATTGAAAGCATAGCATTGTCCAAAGTGTCTTGGTATGCTGAAGCATTAAGATTGCACTTCACTGGAAGTCAGGGGCCACCTGAATTAAATAGTTTACATGTGCACTGTTTCTGTTTTGTTTTATTTTAGTAAGTTTTAGCCTCAGCTTTCAGCTTTCAGAATCTTAGACAGATTTTTAACTGTGTCTGCCTGACCATTCTCATCCACTGGAAAATTGGATGATAAGTTGTTAATCAAACTAAATGTTAGTAGGTCTAGTCACTGAACAAAAAAGTTCTTCCTTAAAATTGCTAAACAAGTAGTGATGCATTTGTTGACTGGAAATCCACAGTAATAACAGGGAATTTGTTTGCTTGTTTGTTGTTGTGA
Source organism: Hydrocynus forskahlii (assembly GCA_037974365.1). Taxonomy (NCBI): domain Eukaryota; kingdom Metazoa; phylum Chordata; class Actinopteri; order Characiformes; family Alestidae; genus Hydrocynus; species Hydrocynus forskahlii. Next base: position 10,614,336 of record JBBPCX010000154.1, on the reverse strand, counting down.
TGATTTGCTAAATGTCCTGTGATAGGGCATTTTGTGTGTCAGTCAAACAGCCACGTCCTATTCGTGATGATTGTTCATAAACCCCGTACGTTCTGGTTGTTGTGCCTTGCTTAGTATTTCCACATCAGAAATAGTCATGTCTGGACTCTCTTCCTACCAGAATACTACTAAACTGTTATCTACCACTGCACTTCAGGCACTGACCTTGACTAGTAGATGCTGCCCACTGTGCCAGCTAGTGGATTTATTAGTCGAATATTCCTTGCAACCCCCACTATATACATAAACAGTTACATAGGACTATGTCATATTTTACAGTACAGCAATGTTGTCCCTAGTGTGCAGAGACAGGTATGTAGGCATAAAAACCTGCAAAAGGAACTGCCAGAAACCTCTGAAAACATGAATAAACATAAAACATTTTGCTTTAAATCAGGGCAGAACTGATTGTGTTTGAAGTTCAGTCACTCAGAAAAGAGAGAGAGAGAGAGAAAGAGAGAGAGAGAGAGAGAGAGAGAGAGAGATCTATGTTAAATGAACCCGCTGAGTTTGTTTGTCCAGCCACCCAGTGTCATGCCTAAGATTGAATCACGAAGGATGTGGTCGGACATCTAATTTTACAAAAACAAATTTTCTGAAAGGGCTGTGTTTACACTGGGTCGAGGCCGGGGGGGGCGGGGGTGAGGGGCAAAGGAGAAGCAATAAGAAACGTATTAGTCGACTGCTATATTTAAACCAGAATCACATTGACTCATTAAAAGCTGTTGTTTATTTACATTTGAGAGTGTGTGTTTGTGTGTGTGTATGTGTGTGTGTGTGTGTGTGTGTGTGTGTGTGAATGTTGGTCCACGTAGGGACAACGGTCAGTATGAGGGCTTTCCAAAAGAAACTGTTTGTACACTTCACGACTCTATCACAATGTTCCTTTCTACCAATGTGCTCCAGCTCTAACATGTCCTTGCTGCCTCCTCTCTCATACATCTGATCGAGCTACTCTCGGCTCTTGGCTTTTTTCTTCTCTCCTCAACAGTATCTTTATGTTCAGAGAGCTGGACTGTACATAGGGCCAGTAATTGAGTTAAAAGATAGGCAAACAGAAGGGGTAAATATTGACGCTCAGCGTTAGCTTGATCAGGGTGCACTGAAGAGCAGGTCAGGGTTACGCTCACTCACTCAAGCAGACCAGAGAAAGGAACCGTCTGTCTTCTAGACCAGGGCTGTCATGACTCCATGACACCAAACCATTAGAAAATGTGATTAGGGGATGATCCTTCTCATTTACTAAAAGTCAGTGAGGGGACTTTTTGAACACATAATTAAACTATGAATGAATCGGGGTCTAGTAGCAAAGAGTCATTATCAGTGGACAATACTACGATCCTAGTGAGAAAGAATAACTTTAATGCCCAGGATACACTCCACCATTTCGGGCTGTCCCAGATGAAAGATGACACAGTTTTGTGATCAAAGATGGCCTGCGATTATTTTCTGACAATAT
>JBBPCX010000154.1:10605338-10607838 GCA_037974365.1 Hydrocynus forskahlii | reverse complement strand
TGCTTGCCAAGCAAAACAGAATCGGTAGAGCAACTTCAGCCGGTACACTCGCAAATGTTGTTGTTGCGCTCGTTTGTCTTTTCTTTCCCCTTAATGTATTTGTTTTGTTTTTTCCTCTGCGAATGGAAATTTTGAGGTCGATTGGCTTTGCCTGTTCTGCTCCAACAGTTTGAATGAAAAAGCCGGGGGATGGGGGAGGGGGGCAGGGTTGTTCTTGGTCCATCAAGGGGGGCTCCAAACAGCTCCCATGTGTTCCTCGTTGCGGCTGGGTATGAACAGTAAATGGAGCGAAGCGGGAGCTGGCACCGGGGAGCGCACCCACATACACATACACACACAAGCACCCGCACACACATACACACAATCCTTACGCTCTGCCTTCTATATTATATTAATATGAAGTGATGGGAATCCTAACCCATGGCAAAGCGGACCTCTTTGCACAAAACCTCTGAATATACAGTTTGGTGCTTATGCGCTATTTACTCTTATACCTACCAGTGAACACAGACACATAACATACCATACGTACAGTACATTCCTCCCTAATGCATGGAGTCATGGGCTTTAACACGCGCTCCTACACTCTCACTTCAGGCTGTGACAGTATTTCAATCCCCGGACTGGTCGGACTATAATGTGTCTTCCACATTCTTAAAGATTCCTGTCATGCCAGGCCTTTGCCGCCCCTGCAAATATCCATGCACACGAGGGCACACGATCTTAGTGACACACACCATGGAAGCGTTCCTGCACATCTTTTTGGAGGAGTAGAAGAACTCGGTTCTCAGCTTATCGGGTTACAAACTAAATTGCTGAAAGCGGAACCATGTCTTGACCGCTCCAGTTCATCCTCAACAAAGGAACTTCAGTGACACAGTAACTTGGCTGGACAGTAATTGATTTGCGGTGTTCTGCGCACGGCCTGTGCTGCTATTGTAAACGTCTGAATTGTTTTTTTCAATGAGTTGGATTTTCAGCACTGCCCCCCATTTAAAGTTCATGTTTTGTTTTCTCTGAGAGGAAGGCAGTCATGGAAACGACTGTACGACAGTAAACAGGAGAAGTGAGTGCCACTCTGTTTATTCTGCTGTAAAACAAGATTTTATTCTGACATGGTTTGCGAGTGTTCACTACCACTTATTTCACTGTTCACTATTGCCTATTCGTTATTATTGTTATTTGTGTGCATGTTTTAAAGGTTTGGGTTTCTCGTGAACAATGCATAATTTTTGTTTTGTTTTATTTTCCACTTCTAAGAGCAATAAAATTGTGTGAGAAATCTGGAATTGACAGAATGCCCCCAACAGCCACTCAAAATTTAGTAGCCAATACATGCCTGAGTGAATGAGCAATCTTCAGGATATTTTGTATAATGGCCTATAAATACTTTTTACCAAATTTCAAACAAATCAAGTACTATATGTCACTACAACAACCAACAAGATGTTTTATCTGTTCCACTGATGTGATTTTCATCTTTGTCTTTATGTAACATTTCCAAAAATTCCAATTTGCACAAAAAAATAAAATATTCTTAGTCTATTATTAATACACATATCAGCACTCACAATAACACACAGTAACTGAAACACAGAAGACAAAATGAACCACTTTTTCTCACGTCAGTAAAATTCTGCAGAGGACATAATAAAGACCACAGTTCGGTACATCTAGTTGTTCCTCTCCAGCTGGTAAATGGTGACATGATCAAAGCTTTAAAAATTCCTTAAAATGGGGTACAAGTTGGTTTTCTATACAGGTGTTTTCATACATACAACCAAGACAAGAACCTTTTATATTTAAGGAAGCAAGATATGTTTCTTCACATATATGCTGAGCACTTGTTGCTTGATAAAAACCCTTGAAGATTTTTTTGTTTGATTCAGGCATTTAAGCATAAACCTGGGACTATAAAAATACCAAACATTAGAAAACACCTATTCCAAAAACCTTTTGACTGGCACTGTATATGTAACTAATATATATACTCACATACCAACCCGATCTCACTTTTCGTGCAGCCATCACAACATAAAATCTATTCAAAAACCTGCTGCGATCATGCTTTAGGCCTTTTTTTCGAGCTAGGAGAATGCTTTACTACTCTATGTATTTTAATGCGCACTGCGTAACATCGCCAGTATCTACGCTAACTGGTGACTGTTAGGTTTAGGGTTAGGGTTAGGGTTAGGGTTAGAGTTAGGATTAGGGTTAGGGTTAGGGTTAGAGTTAGGATTAGGGTTAGGGTTAGGGTTAGAGTTAGGATTAGGGTTAGGGTTAAGGTTAGGGATAGGGTTAGGGTTAGAGTTAGGATTAGGGTTAGGGTTAAGGTTAGGGTTAGGATTAGGGTTAGGGTTAGGGTTAGAGTTAGGGTTAAGGTTAGGGTTAGGATTAGGGTTAGGGTTAGGGTTAGAGTTAGGGTTAAGGTTAGGGTTAAGATTAGGGTTAGGGTTAGTGTTAGGGTTAGTGTTAATGTTAATATTAGGGTTGGTGTTAG
>JBBPCX010000154.1:10568531-10587573 GCA_037974365.1 Hydrocynus forskahlii | reverse complement strand
ATGACGCGGGGCACAGGCATTACATAAACAGGACTGGGGTGACCCCTACTGGCCACCCCAGACACCACCGTGACACATGTCAAAGGACCCTCTTTGTCAAGTCAAGTCAAGTCACTTTTCATTAAAAGACAGCAGGTGTCATCAAATAAAATACAAATATCATATAACTAATATAAGACAATCATTTAAAAGGGGAGAAAATCAGGGACTATAAGCAATTTTAAACAGAAGATTAAACAGATTGATGTCATCACGATATACAATCTAATCAAAATACGTGCTGCGATCACGCTTTATGCCATTTTTTCGTGCTAGGACAACGCTTCACTTTTTCGGGCTAGGACAACGCTTCACTACCCAAATTATTTTAATGCGTACTCTGTAACGTTGCCAGTATCAGCAGTAACTGGTGACTGAGGGACAGTAGGAGAGAAATAATGAGTTGATTCCTTATCGTTTCTTTTAGCAAAGCGGTTGACACAGGTTGAAAGTCCGTGAGATGGGGAAAGTCCCTAAACCTAACCCTAACCTTAACCCTAACCCTAACCTTAACCCTAACCCTAACCCTAACCTTAACCCTAACCTTAACCCTAACCCTAATCCTAAACCTAACAGTCACCAGTTAGCGCAGATACTGGCAGTGTTACCCACTGTGCATTAAAATACATAGGGTAGTGAAGCGTTGTCCTAACACGAAAAAAGGCCTAAAGCGTGATCGCAGCACGTAGTTTGATTAGATCTTATGTTGTGATGGCTGCACGAAAAATTGTGAGATCGGGTTGAAACACATCTTCTCAGAGGACCATAGGGCTTCAGAGGAAAAGTAGACACTGATAAGGTCAAAGACACTTGAAGCTTTGCCATGAAAAGCTTTAAAAAACAAATAATAAAACCTTAAATCTGATTCTGTGTTTGACACTCTTTGGTACCAGAAATTTCCTGTCAGATCCAAATTTGGTAGACTAATCCAATATGGGTAGTACGCAGCAGCGGATAAAAGTGATCTTGATTCAGAGACATTAATCTGCTTGCGCAATAGAGAACACTTAGTTTTCCGTAACAGTCTTAAGTTGCTATGGAGAAACACTTCGTTGGAAAACTATGCTAAACACTGTTAGTGGCCAATCACTCCAAGCTCTTGATATTTGATACCACTGCTTTAACAGAAGACAGCCAGTGTTAAGAAATCCAGAAAATTACATTTTACTAAGAATGGTCATCTCTTGTTTTTGGTAAAATTATGTGAAGTAAATGGATTTTGCAGCTTTACCACTTTACTGGTGTGCAGTGAGAAAAGCTCAGGGCCTCCTAGGCCTTAGAGTAGGCCTAACAGTTCCTAAGCACTAAAATACAAAAGATACTATTAGTAATACTATTTCCAGTGTTATGCCAGTTCACACTGAAAAAGAACTAGTTCAAAATACAGTTAATTCAAATAAAAATGAACTAGTTCACGTTCATAGTTCATATTTAAACATTTTGAACGAAGTTCATAGCTCAAAAATGAACTAGTTCACTAGTTTTTTTTTTTTACTTGTTCAGTACAACGTCCTTCTATCTGAACCTCCTTCAGTCTTCTCCTTCTATCTGTCATACGACTGAACAATCACAGACATAATGTGGAAAAAATGAGGTGCAGGTATACTGTACATGGAATTTTTATTCAGAAAAAACTAACACAAAGACATATCTTTTAAAGTGCTCAGAAAAGAACATAACTACAAACTAACAGCCTTTGTCTTTTTTAAACCTTATCAAACTAGTGGAAACGTACAGCTTTAAAACTCAAACATCCAGTATTTAGCTGTACTAAATATAAATATCTTCCTTTTATAAGCTTATTTCCCATGTGTATTTCTGCCGAGGCATCCGAACTTGAAGCACCGGCCATGCTCTTGTGCTAGCCTGCTACTAAGAGCCGATTCTTTGTAGTGAATCAGAAGAGCCGACTCCCATCAAGTGAGAGCTGCTCCCCACTTTTTTATCAACACACAAAGCATTCATATTTGCCAAGTTAGGCTAAAATATGAGGCTAGAGATGATAATAAACTAAGAGCAATTTGGGAGCCGAAAGAACCGGCTCTTCTTTGGGAGCCATGTCACAAGAGCCGGCTCTCTGAAAAGAGCCGAACTTCCCATCACTATAGCCTGCAAACGTAGAACTTGAACTGCATTCAGTCTTGCTAGAGTGAACGTCACTCACGGTTATGTTCATAATTTGTAAACCGACTCATTCAGTTCAGCGTTCACAAAAAATAGGAACATGTTCAATGAACGCCGTTCATTGAACGCGTTCATGCACAAGATTGCTTATTTCATTGTTACTTTGTAGCTCTCCTACTGGATAGACCTTCAGGATCTGGACTGTAGGCCTAACATGTCAGATTGACAATTCACGAACATAATTGGCAATCAAGCAACTACATTTTGGTTTTGAATGGATGGGACCAGTTTTGTAAATAAAAACCTCACTCAAAGTCTCCTGGAAGCTCAGCATCTGTCAGTGATGGCAATACCCAGCAACAACTTCACTCCAGGGTTGTTTACTGAAGGAGTCATTGTGAAACTTCTACATACAATCTAAAATAAATATTAATGTCTGTTATAAGATTCAAATAAAACATGTTTTTACAAGCTTCACATTTCCATCTTCCATGTAGACCACCGCTAGAGTAGTGCTGACTTACCGCTAGAAGTCCTGCAGGGGCACTAGCAGGAATAAGCATCATCATAACATTATATTCCTTTTTTCTTCACTTTTTTTGCCCAAACCAAAGCCGTAAAACTCTAAGGGTTAGTTTCCCAGACAGGAATTAAGCCTAGTCTTGGACTACCCTTGCCTTTTCAATGGAAAATCTCCATTCACAGCACTACTTTATCCCGGACTAGGCTTAACCGACCCTAAAAGTCAGAATTTTCTACTTCTGCAGTTCATGGTGGATATATGAGAAGATTACTGTCATAATAAAACTTTACTGTAGAAAACTTTGTCTTTAAATAATTTTGTATCTACAAAACAGTGACTGAATTGTGACTTTACGACACAGAAAAAAACATTCATATCTTTATGAGACTCTATCTGTAATAATTCTGGAATGTTTCTATTGGCCCTTTCAATTTAAAATGTTTACACATTGTTAATGGAGCGAGTGTTCTCGTATGAAATTAAAAAAACGAGGTTTTCATGAGACAGTGACAATGTTAACTTTAAAGTAAACAACAAAAAATATCCAAATGAATATATACAACTGCATGCGGGTCCCACATGGGGTTCCATGCTTGCCTTATTTACTTTAGAAATAAATGAGTCACTTGCAACATGTTCATTTTCGCAGCCCTTAACTTCCTCCCTTTGCTTTGTCGTTTGTTGTGCTCTGTTGCATTTGATCTTTTTCTTTAATTCCTTTCTGATTGTAATTGCTGCCTTTTCAGAGGCCAGTTGGAGCTCTGCTGTGCTGGAGGCTCTTGGATTTTTTCCACCTAGCAGTGTATACGTGTGTGTGTGTGTTTTTGTGTGTACAGATCTGTTCCACTGCACTATTGCCCCAGGTTCTCTCTCTCTGCTCTGATTTAATAAGACACCTTAGAGCGTGGGAGTCGAGTGCCTTTGTACCTCAGGCTTTGTGTGTATGTGTCAACCTGAAGGCACTGAACAGAGACAGGGAAGTCTTGCACCCAAAGACACAAATAAACAAGTTTCGCAACTTTTAAAGCCCTAATACAAAACACTCAGTGGCCTGAAAATGCTTTAATAATACATTATTGCTTCATCTCAAACATTGCTGGCTCAGCAGGTCTTTCAGTTCCAGCAGAGATTATATTATATGTATTATATCCTAAACACGAATCCAATAACATGCAGATTTTCCAAATGTCGAGAGTCAGTGTTCATGTGATGTTGATGTGTTGAACAAGAGATATGCAACTGTTATATACTGTTATATGTATAACATGATTTTCATGCGACTCTGTAACATTGGACCAAATCAGTCTGGAGTGAAATGTGAGAGCCAAAACAATGTGCTGCTGACTGATAAACTGAGGGAAAAATGAATAGGGAGGATGCGGCCTGTTGGAACACAGCTAATGCACAACCTCTGTAGAGCATGATGTATGATAATCTGCCTGTTATCTCCAGCAGGTATGTTCCCTCCCTCATGCCTGCGTCACACATGTCTTTTCCTGGAGAAATGCATTAACCCTTCACGTCACCCGAATCCTGGGCCAAAATTTGGCCTCGGTGCTCAAGACTTGGAAAAGTACAACAGAACATGTTCAGTAAATTGTTTTCCCTTTAAAAGATTTCCCATCAGATAAGGTCCTGATTATGACCTGGAGGTGTCAGCTGCAAAGAGAATTCAAAAGAAATGAGGCGTAGCAGAAATACAATGCGTTCTGAACAAGGAAGTCCGCTGATTTCTGTCAAAGAGATGTTCTTTTTATTGAAATTGCATTCAGCTTATGTCATGTGTTGCCATCTTTATTTTGAAAGCCCTGAGGGAACGTCAGATATGAGATAAAGGGGAAAAGACAACAATGATTGCACCAGAGACTGAGAAAAACAGATGTAAAGACAGAAATAAGAGAGATTAAAGAGAGATTAAAAAGGGTGAGAAACAGAGAGAGAGAGAAGAAAAATACCCTCTAGAAATACAGAGCAATCTCAAAGAAGAACCACTTTTTTAATCTCTGAAGAACCTTTCCATTTAGTGGCTCAGAAGAGGGAGAGAGAAAGAGAGAGAGAGAGAGAGAGAGAGAGAGAGAGAGCAGAAAAATACACTCCTAGACATAGAATTTTTGGAGCAATCACATGGAAGAACCACTTTTTTAATCTCTGAAGAACCTTTCCATTGAGTGGCTTTCAACTAAGTTCTTAAAAAACATAGATTGCAAGGTTCTTCAGAGGACCAAAGATGATTTTTAGATGTCAATGAAGAACCACCCTAAATAATCTTTCAACGAATGGCTCTTTAAAGCTCAATTGAAACCACTCAATTGACAGATTTATTAAGGGATGAAAAATAGTTCTTCTATGGCATTACTCCCACAAACCCTTTTGGCATGTAGATGCTCGTGTTCCTTTTTCTGTACAACTCATATATTTCTGAATAACCCCCTTCTTTATTATTTGATTGGTTCTTCTGAAGCTCTCTTGACTCATGGATTTAGTGAGAATCTCATAGCGAAAACGTCATTTACAGTAACTGCTAGCTGCTCAGACTTAACTCCTCCATCTGGCAATAATAATATGGCACATACGAGACTTCAGTTTGGTGGGAAGGTTTGGACTAAGGTGCTTTTTCTTCTCAGGCAGAAATACTCTTAACTGTCAAAAGCAACTTGTGCACTTGGCAATAATAATACTTTCACAACTGCTCACAGATGTATGGTTTTAGGTTTTGTTGTGATCGGACTCAAACAGTATTTTTATTCATTCTGATTCTTTCTCCTGCCTGTAATAGAGAGGGCTAATGAACTTAATGACTTTATTATGTGACTGTCACTTAGTGGCAGTTAGGCAGTTCTTTTTTTATTTCTTTTCATTAGCTAAATTCCACAGATGGTCGGGAAAAAAGAAGACACTAATACAGAAAAATGAAGAAAACATGCACAGTTTTTGTACATAGCGTACATCATTTTCAGATCTGGTGGAATAAGAAGTCAGGTTTATTGTTGTCTTCTGCTGTGGTTATTAAATATAATCACACTTATTATCACACTATTATTATATTAGCACATAGTCACTTACATAAGAAATTACATGTACGTTCCATTTCCATTCTGAGGTTCCGGGTTTTGTCTCATTTTCCTGACTTTTTCTTTCTTTCCTTTCTGCAAAATGAGACAGAATAGACAGTTCATCTGACTGTATCTTATTTTCTAATTCAGTTCAGATCAAAATAAAATAACTCCTTGTCTCTTTTTACAAATGCAAATGCACTTTGGATAGAAGTTCTCTGCTTATTTCAACGTCCTATCAGTGAAAAAAATGAATTATTAACAGTGTATTATAATGTAACATTATTAAGAAATTCCCTGCATTTCTTTCGGTAAATCATTCAACACCACAGTTAGGTTCCACTAAACTGGACCATTTAGGATTGAGATCCATACAAAGACAGAGGAAGGAAATGGTAACAGAAACATTCATGCTATAGAAGTAAACAGTTACACACTAACTATTACAGGGGAAAGGGATCAGAGACGTTGAGCTGGAAGGAGGCCTGTTCTGCAGGACTCCTGTTGCGGGTCACTTGCTGGGTTGTGTGGAACACGTCTGGCTCCCTCCAGGGCTGCTGAGGTTTCACTCAGGCATGCCCATCCATTTGTCATCTGCCTTATCTGCCCGTCATTATCCAGAATAGATGCCAGATGCCCTGGAGTGCAGCCATAGTAACTGAATTTGCTGCATGCACAGAAAAAATGATTCGTAATTACATAATTCTGAATATTGTGTGGACAGGGGAAGGTGTAGGAGTGTGTGTGCGTGTGTGTGTGTGTGTGTGTGTGTGTGTGCGTGTGTGTGTGTGTCTGTTTGTGTGTGTGCGTGTGTGTGTGTTTGTGTGCATGGAAAGGCAAGGACTAATCCAGGTTGTTTCCATGAAGCAAAAGATTGTCCAGGCCACTAAAGTGACATGCTCTCCCTGACACCCACATCAACAAGCACACACAGCAAACACCAGGACTCTACTGCACTGAATTCAGATTCACCACCGTAGGTCTCAGAGAACATTTAAACACACCTTGTTACACCATACACTGTGCACTAAGTTGACCTCTTTTAGGAAGCGGGCTGCTTCAAAGTAGTTTAATTTTAAGCTGGAGAAGCTTAATACCAGTTCTACCACTATTTCTTTTCCTTGTTTACGCAAGCTTTTGGTTAACCTCCCACAACATCTCACAGGACACTGGAGACATTATTGTGCAGTTTGTCATTTTCTTAACTCCTGCAGCACTCTATGGTTGGGTGGCTGAGATTCGAGCGGACTCTAAGAAGAAAATGATTTGCACATTGTACACTATACTAAGCCTCTTACCCTTAGCCATAGCCATCATGAACTTAACTGCGATTCACAGTCTGTTGGATGCTAACAGTAATAGCTGAATGACTTAAATAACTGACAAGAAGATACTTGAAAAAAAAGTACTTGAAAAAGAAATACTCTTACAAGTACAAGCGTTCACAATTGTAGGTAAACATCAGGAAGCCAGTTTCCTTTAAATGTTTAGGAAGTCCCATTGAATGAAGGATACATCTAAGCATGGGTTCTGCCATGAGGAGGTTGCAAATTCTATGGCAATGCTACAGTCAGGAGAGTCCAAGCAATAATTGTCCCTGGCCCTCCCTTTCCCCATCACTCAGCACAGTACCAGTCAACATTGAATTGGCAAATATCAATATTTTCCAAGCAAGTTGAGTTGTGAAATTATGTTAAAGTGAAGAGGCTCCTTATAATCACATGTGAACATACCATTCACCAACTGAAGCAATGGACAGCAACTGGTCCAGCATCCAAGGGTACCTCAGTGGTACCACTAGCAGTTCTGGGATTCAAACCAACAACCTTCTGATTGCAGGGGCAACTCCCTAACCACTGGGCCACAATCTGTCCCATTAGAGGCTACGTCTGGCTCCACATCTCAGAAGGAGAGCATACTAGCCTTCATCCTTCGAGTTTTATAGCATTGTGTGATGGGGAGAGTTAAATGTGGGAGAAAAGCTGAGTAAAATCTCCCCCTAGCAACAAAAGGAGACTGAGATAAAACATCAAGAGGCATCAAAACAACGACAGTAATCAGTATGAGGGACTAACATGGATTTGTTCTACATTTCCTCTACATTTAGTCATTCTAATTCCCTCTCACAAGCTGTCTTCCCATCACTTCCTATGCCACCAAGCTGGGAGAGAGATGACTGGCCTGTGCTTTCTCCAAGACACATGAGGCCAGTCACTGATTATTTTCCAGCTGCTGAAAACACAGCTGAATGTGCTTGGATGAGAGTGCAAACTGCCCAGTTTGTGACTTAACAAACAACTGCTTTGACTAGCAACGTATTGGACAATAGAGGGAAAGGAAACAAGCCTTTCCATCCAGACAGCATCACACTGAGCAATGGAAAAAGAACAAAAATGGAAAGAGGACAAAGCAGGGCCATGTTGTGCTATGGCATCATTGAGACTTGGTCTCACTATCATTAGACCTTTAACAGCTGCAAGAGCCCTTACACTCTTTTTCAAACTAGGTCATCATTCAGTTAGAAATAGAAGAGCGAGGGATACAGAATAATCCAAAATGTTTTTAAAAAGGTTTTAAACCAGCCCAAAAGTGAGCACCTGGCATGTGAATGACTTTCAAGACAAGTAGGCATGGCTCCTTCCAAAATAATGTCTCCAAGTAATCCAGCCTCACTTGTGCTTTTAAATTAATTAAAGCTGATTAGTTTAATTCATTTTCTCACCAGAAAGTCAGCATAACTAAGGTCAAACTCAAGAAACATGGTCAAAATTAGTTTCATTTACCATGCTTTTTAAAAAAGGTGATTTACAGTGAGTACACTGATCTATATGCACCTTATTCCAACACAGTGTACTTTACTTGTCCAGCAGCTGCTAATAAATCCAGAGTCTGCAGTACAGTATGGTTAGTGATGTCATGCATTTTTTTGGCCTCACACTGCATGGTCGGAAACAGCTATTAGGGTGAGCTGTGGGGCATTTGATATTTTGGCTTAATGACTCCCATGCACTCAAATTTACTGGCTGAGAAAAGATGTCCAAAAGCCCCTAATTTGTTCAGTGCAATTATAAAGAACTTAAGGTTTTTTTCCCCAAGCCAAACTGAGAAAATTATGATGAGATGATAGCAAGGGTCTCAGATGGAGGGCGTTCCACTGAGATGTGAACAGGCTCTGGGCTGACCACCATTACAGTGGCAATGGACCTGCTGCCTGAAGCCAAGTTTAACCTCTGTGCTTAGCAACACGCATTGTTGTCAGAACAGTTTGTTCTCTGATGTCATCTCACTACAAGCCTGGCCTATAAACCCCACCAGTGGCTTCGTCCGACCACGCTACACTCCAAACACGCACACACCACAGAATTTATGAATATGCAGAAATATCCTAATACGCCCACACACACACATACACACACACACACACACACACACGTATACACACACACATACACAGTGCTTACATTCCACAACTTTGTATGTTTCAAATAATATCCAAGATTATTTCAGACATGTCCAAAATCATGAACAGATAAGTTACAATCAAAGCTCCACAATGTATTTCAAATGTTTTAATTAAAACTATATATGAGAAATTTGAGTATATGAGAAAGTATATTTATCATCAACATCTTTTGTGATCAAAATGTAACATACTAAAATGTTTTCCAAAAATAGAAATATGATAAGCACTGTTCAAAAAACAGCTGACTTCGCCCTGTGATCAGAAAGTCATGGGTTCAAATCCCAAGACTGCTAGTGGTACCTCTGAGGTACCCTGAGCGAGGTATCGTCCCTGCACACTGCTCCCCAGGTGCTGTGTTCCTGGCTGCCTGCTGCTTCATTTGGTTAATGGGTTAAATACAGAGGATGAATTTCGTGCTGTTCACACTGTGTGCTGTGGTGTGTTCACATATGACAGAATGGTCACTTTACACTTTAGGTCTGACAAATCTTAGCACCATGTCAGTGGGCCAACAAGTCTATTGAGCCTACTTGATTGATGTCCTTCTAGCCAAGACACATGGACAGCAATGAGTGAAACAACCACTACATCTGAAAGTAGAGCCTGCTACATCAGTGGCTAGCTCAAAACTGGAGGCCTAGTGGTTAGAGAGTTGCACCTGCAATCAGAAGGTCATTGGGTTGACTCCCAGGTGCCCTTGAAAACATAATATCATCCCCACACACCGCTCTCCGGGCACTGCATGGTGGAATGGGTTAAATACAGAGAAAGGCTTGCTACAACTGTATGTGAGGAGCAAAGAATACACTTGACTAAAGCTCACAGGAGTTTTAGTCTATATCAAAACCAGTTTACACTGAAATGGGAGAAATTCCACTGAAACACAAAATTCATTTATTAACTACTGGACTTTCCCACAAGAGCAAATAAATGTTGATATCTAGTTTAAAGCATTTCACTCTACACTATATAACAGCATTAGATAGCAACAGTTAGGAATTCCAGTTCTTTGAAAGGTGTGAAATGTTCAAATTTTTACTCGCAACATGACAAAATTCATTAAAAAGTCCAAAAAAAAAGAAGAAATAAAAATCTGAATGACACTACACAGAGAAGCATGCATATGGAAACCTTCTTCACCACACCCTGCTTCTTTGACCTCGCCAGGAGAAATCACATCTATCACAGCAACCACACACTCTGTAGTGGAGCAAAGGCGCTCATCAGTAGGGCAAACCTTTTAAGGCAGCCCAGACTCTGTGTTTGGATGGGTGTACTGCATGTCCTTCTGGAGAGAGCAAGTTCTTGGCTGCTTCTTCTTTCCATCACTGAGTATTGAGTTATTGGGGACTGACTAATGCTTGTGTGAAGGCAAGATCCCATTACACACACACAAACACGATCTTAGACAAACAATTTGTTTTCAGACAATGACAGCACATGTGTTCTTACATACACTATATGGACAAAAGTATTGGTACGCCTGACAATTACACCAACAGAGACTAACTAATGACAGTGCATTCAAATACATAGACTTTAAAATTGTGTTGGTCCCACTTTGTGGCTATAGCAGCTTCCACTCTTTTTGGATGGCTTTCCTTATGATTCTGGAGAGTTTCTGTGGCAAATTTGCACCCATTCATTCTGTAGAGCATTCATGAGGTCAGGCACTGATGTTTGCCGAGGAGACCTGGCTCCCAATCTCCGTTCCAGTTCATCCTAAAGGTGTTGGATGGGGTTGAGGTCAGGGCTCTGCGTGGGCCAGTCAAGTTCTTCCACACTGAACTCATCCAATCATGACTTTATGGAGCTTGCTTTGTGCACTGGGACAACAGTTATGCTGAAATAGAAAAGGTTCTTCCCCAAACTGTGTCCACAAAGTTGGAAGCATGTTGTTGTCCAGTAGGGCATTAACAGAAAAGCTGATTAATCGATACATTGACATCAGAGGCACAAGTCGACGCCCCCTGAGAGAAGTCGTCAAGTCGTGATTTTTTTCCTCTCTCTGCATGCGTGCTTGTGTACACAAAGCAATCTCTGCCTCTGATTGGCTCACGCTGACACGTGTTCCTTGAATCAGCCAATTATAGTCCCTTCATAAAAAGGGCTGTAACGTTGGCGCGAGGGGAATCTAAACACAAAACCACAACAAGACGAGAAACACGGCAGCAGAGGCAGTAGGTGACAGACACACATCACATGTGTGGAGATACTTCAGTCTAGACACACAAACAGCACGGTGACCTGCACAACCTGCAAGTCGGTGTTAAACTACAGAAACAGTACCGGCGTTCTGCACGGCATCTGAAACGGCATCCTCTAGTTAACATGGCTAACACTAGCACTGCAGAGAGTCGTCCAGTCCAGAGGACGCTGAGTGGTGCCACAGCTTAAGCTGTTCCCACTTTCTGTTGTACACTTAAATTTACCAGAAAAATTCAAGGCATCAGGCCTTGTTTTGTTTTGTTTAATTGTCATGTTAACTGTTAATGTTACCAAGAACTTTAATAAAAGTTGCTCATTGTTGGATGCCTGTGTTCCTCCGCTGCTTGTGTGATTATGTCATCAAACGACTAGTCGACTCGACTTCGACTTTGTTGACGGATATGTCGATCTGAAAAAAGTTGTTAATGCCCTATTGTCCAGTGTCTTGGTATGCTGAAGCATTAAGATTGCCCTTCACTGGAAGTAAGGGGCCTAGCCCAAAGCCTGAAAAACTGGTGTCTCCCAATACTTTTGTCCATATACTGTATGTCTCAGATGTATTATACATTCCATATCTAAGTATCTACATCTAACTTATGCCTAACCTTAACCTCAGTAAGTGAACATATGGTTTCACTCTTTCAGTTTTAAATAGTAAAACTTGGAGCATGCTGTTGGTGCTGATATCAGTTGGCCCTGTTTTTCTCTAGTGTTCCAAAGTCGGGACATATTTGTCTTAAAAATGTATAAAAACAAACACACACATACAGACATGCACACAGTCTGCTTGGCTCTCTCCGTGTCTTATGCAAGTGTGGTCTTGTATTTGTTGTGGCTTTTCATGTAAGCCAAGACCATACCTCATAAATCCAGTCATCTGAGCACTGATGTATGAGTCAATGCCCTCTGGTTTATTCAGGCTTTTTGGTACATCATCTAACCAGTGTGTGTGTTGGGTCACTCACAGGGGACAGGTTTTATTTTGCTTTATTTCACCGCCACACATAAATGCTTTCTTTTAGAGGCATCTGAGGACAATGGTTTATTTTTACAAGTGCCGGCCCCCAAATAGCAAGGTCACAGCTGTAGTACGATGAAGCTTTAACCCCTTAACACCAAAACAAACCAGCAGCCATTCCTGGATTTTAATCTACACATTTTCTTTAATAATTCTTTAACGTTAAGAGTTTACTCTAGCAAAGTCATATACAAATGCAAAGGATTACATTTCATACTCTAGTCACTGTCTTTCATTGTTATCTAATTAAACAAATCAATCATTTAGTGATGTGAATTCTGGTCTGAGTGTGTTTTGAATGTGTGCACACTCATTCAGAAACTATCATCATTATGAGAGGAAAACCAGACAAATATTTGAGGTCTTCCAAAACAATGCGGGAAAAGGGGCCCCTGATGGCCACTGGTTTTGGCACATTTTGCGCTGACAACTATAAACCTCCTTAACCTGTCATAAGGCCACTATACAATCCACCATACCCCAAAACTCCCTAAGTGGGATCCTTTCTAGATGTCTTATGACAGGTGGAATATTAATATTTACCACAATCAAGCTCAAATGGAGTTTTAAGGTTTTTCACAGGGGAATGTCAAGATACATGTTTTGTTCGCCATTGATTAGAACTACTGCAACCAAAGAATTGCATTATGTTGCGTTAGTATGAACTTGCTAGTTACAAAGGTGATTGGAGCTATTTGTGTGTGCCCTTAGTTTTTCCTGTTGTTGAATATGTATGCCTCCGGTCTCTTTTTCTAATGTTTTTCATTGGTTGAATTGGTCACCGATAACATTGATAAATACATAAATACATACATACATACATGCATACAGACAGACACACAAACACACACACACACACACACACACACACACACATATATTTATATATATATGGAGATAAAAGTTTTCTTCCTGACAGTGTTGACATACAATCTTAGGTGTAACTGTCAGCACAATGAAATCAGCACACCTTTCTGGTCACTAGAGAAAGTAGAACAAAACAGTATAGGGGAAAATGACACTGGGGGCTTCTTTGCCTGGGGCACCCCCCGAAACTAGGATCACCACAGCAGTGCATCTAACAATAAAGAGCATCATTCTTTTATATAGTCATAGAACATGTGGTAGCACACAGAAAACTCCACATGTTGATTCCTCCCACATGCTGATGTGCATTTGGAAATGCACACATCCCCAACTACTCTGGTGGGCTTTATTGAGTTACAGTCTCTGATGTCTCAGTGAGACATTTGATTTGAGGGAGTTAACCCTTAGAAGTCATATTCATCAGTGTTAACAAATGTGTAGTGTAATTCTGTATTATTTCTCAATCATGGAAATTCTGCTGTAAATTTGGATTCTTCAGTTAAGACCATACTTATGATTTATGGTGGGTTTATTTTTGTAGTTTAGCTCTCTAGCAGAAAATGATGCATTGCTGTGTTCTGGCCCTGGCTTGCTTAGTGTTTACACTAAGATGTTGAACATTAAATCAAACGATTTAAACAAATATAATAAAGATAAAAAGTGTACTGATTGAGTAGATTTTATGACATACATCTGGCAACAATAACTGATAATATCCAACATGTAGGATGCTTTCATCTGTTGTGTCTGGGCTGGCTCGTTTTATTAATGTCTTGTTTTATCTGTCTTGAGATATTCTGGAGCAATAAACCACACAGGGCTGTGCTTTACTATGATTTGGCGTAGCTTGAGGCAGGGTGAAATTCCTGTAAACACAAAGCCCCGGGTGTCATGCAGCTCTTATAGAAGAAGACTTGGCCCACTGATAATAAAATTGATGTGTGCAGTTGCACGATGTATGTTATTCTTTGAATGTGCCCCAAGCTCAATTGAAATCTGAAAATATCCATTCATTCAGATTCATTTTTCATTTAGAGCTCGCAAAAAGTCCAAAGTAACATGCAGCTGGACTATTGTTTAAGTTTTAAGTACCGACAATCAAAATACGCTCATAAAAGCACAAAGGCATAGAGTAACATTTTAACATGATAATACTAAAATATCGCCTTAATATTATCTGCTTGGTCTAACCACCACAGGCTCTATTATTTGTGGAAACAGCTTTTGCCTTGTGTGGTTCAAGGTTTAGAATGTTTGAGTCCTCACCAGAAGGGGTGAGTGGCTTCTCTTGATTCCCAAATGCCTGGAATTGAAGAACTGATTCTTTCATGGTTTAGTCATCCTTTTTGGTAAACAAGGTTAATATAGCAGTGCGTTCACTTGTTCCACTGAACTGCACTAAGAGAGCAATGACATCAGTATTTGTTTTTATCATTTGTTGACATCTAAAGAAACTGATGAAACTCACAAGTGCAGCTCTGAAATTCATGACACAGAATGTAAATTGACTGCAAATGTGCTTTATTTCATTGCTTACTATCTAAATGTATAATTGCATTTAAATTATGTCACAAAAACAATGGTAAATCTAGACTGCTAAGGGTTAAAAAGAGCAATTTCGCACTGGTTTGTACATTTCCCTTTTAATGGGAGCCCAGATAATACATCCTTCCAAGTACACCTTCTGTGTGAACATTCTGTCCTCTAAGCTACCCCACGAAGACTGAATGCTCCTTTAAGGCTTTTGCAGTGAGCTGTGTGCAGTGAGCTTTATCGTCTGAGTGTAGACAGTGTGTATTTCATGCCTCGGGCCCTCCCCTACACTCTGAGCAGTAAATAAGGGGCCATGGCTTTAGTAGGGGGCCCCAGGCCTCTATGGACCCCTCTGGAGAGTGACGCTCAGGCCCCATTAATCAAACGGCAGATGGGCCGAATTCTCACTTCATAACTCATACCGAGAGAAGGACTTCTGCCCCTCTTTTATTCCTCAGGAGGTGTTTTTACAGTGTAGGAGACTGCCATGTTGCACAGGCCGATTTTGACAGTAGTTTATGGCTGAACACTCCTACAGAACTAGGTATCATTTAAATTTTGGATAATTCTAAAATCTCTGTGTCCCATATAAAAGTTTGCAGTTAAATGATGGTCTTTCTGCAGATGTACACTCTTTTTAAATTAATATGTAGACTGGCTTTCAACTGGAATAAGTGCTAGAGATAACTACATACAAATCCACATCTCAGAAACAATATAACAGGATGTTACATGTTTTCGCACCAAGCCAAAATATGAAATTGGTTATTTGAGTATGTATGTGTCTGATTTGACAATTTCAGTTTGAAGAACAGAGCCTGTCATAGATACTTTTTGCCTTTTCTGGAGCTGCTACAGTTCGGACCTGTTGTTCCAGCACAGCCCACAGATGCTCAGTTGGCTTGATATCTGAGGAATCTGAAGGCCAGTTCTCCATGTTTCTCAAAACAATCTCAAACACTGTGTGTCTGGTCACATAATCCTGCTGAAAGAGGCCATTGACATTGGGGAAACCACTGCCATAAAGGGGTGTACCTGGTCCACAGCAGTGTTTAGATAGGTGGCCCAAGTCAAGCCGATGTCCACATTAAGGCCCCGATCCAGAGATTCCCATCACATGCATAACATTACATTACATTACATTCATTTGGCAGACACTTTTATCCAAAGGGACTTACAATTTGAGGAAACACTAAAGTTTCAGGACAGCGTGAGAACCCGTGGAGAGTTCATTGTGCCAAACTCTTTATGTAGGAGTAGTACAAGAATATAGACAGCTCATCAGGAGAGGAGATGCTCTCCGAATAGATGAGTTTTCAAGATGTTTTTGAAGATAAAGAGGGATTCTGTTGCATTGGTCGCCTCATTGCACCAGCAGGGAACCAGGGATTGGGTTTGGACTGGGTTTGCCTTGTGTGTAGGGATGGCAGAGCCAGATGATGTTCCTCGAAGGAGTGGAGGGAGTGAGTAGGAACATAAGACTGATTGACAGGGTTAAGGTAGCTGGGTGAAAACCTGGATGTCACTCTGTAGGCAAGAGTTATTGATATGAACTTAATTTGGGCAGCCATAGCTAGCCAGTATTCGTCAATAAACAGCGGAGTGACATGCATCCTTTTGGGTTGGTTGAAGACCAGCCAAGCTGCTGCGTTCTGAACCAGCTGTAAGGGTCTTATCATGCAAGCTGGGAGACCCACTAGGAGGGCATAGCAGTAACTGAGGAGAGAGACAAATATGGCCCGGATTTTTGGGATGCTGTATAAAGAAAAGTGACATGAGCGAGAGATAGATGTGATGTGGTCAGAGAACTATCGCTCTACCGGCTGGTCTTGTTCCTGTTGTGCATCCTGCTGCCATATTTCCCCAGGTTAATGGTAAAACAAACAAACAAACAAACAAACAAACAAACAAAAAAACACCCTTACCCCATCCCTTCCTTTGTCTTATCTTCTGACTTTTTTGACAAGTGTTGTTTAGGTGTACCGAGCGTGCAGCATCTTAGTTGAATGGTAGAGACTTAAGTTTTGATTTACAGGTCTAAGATACAGTTGTGGACTACTTGAGCACTGATGCACGTCGCTCTGGATAAGAGCGTCAGCTAAATGCCGTAAATGTAAATGTACGTATGTCCACATGATATAAAAGAAAATGGGACTCATCAAACTAGGTAGCCTTCTTTTATTACTCCAGGGTCCCGTTCCAGCACTCGTATGTCCATTGTAGGTGCCTTGCTTGCTTCATGTGTGGTTGTGGCTCAGCAGTGGATAGAAGGGCATTTTCCTGCTACATTCACAGTGTTTGATAGGTACTCTTAAACCTGTTTTTCTTGGTTTTATTAGTGTTTTTCACCTCTTCACTACACTTGACATTACTTCCAATGTGATTTAATACATTTTACTTCCTTTGATTTAGGTTTCCTGCAACCCTCATCAAGGAATATGAATGTTTTGGAGTACTGAGTGATGCAAACTATGGTTCAGTCTGCGTCACAGGCTTACAAATCAAAATAGATGTATTTGTTTCATTGAAACAAGTTTTCCTCGGAGCGGAAAGTGACTTGGCGAACTTGCCAAACTCTTACTGAGTCAGCTTCCTGCCTCTTGTCCCCTACTACCTTGAACAATCTTTGAAGTCATTGTAGATGTTCCTTTCCATAAACACGATCCTAGAAAATATTACCCAGCAAGCCGAAGTTCCCGCAGCACCATGGCTGCCCAGACACTGATAACTCTTATATGAGGTGTAATGGGAACTCCTGTCTAGACCTTAATGCTCACATGGCTGGCTAAGATTTCGTGTAGAAACAAACTAACCTTGTATGGTGTAGCAAACATGAATATTTGACCTAGTTAATAGGGCTGGTTCAGAGAGAATCATGGTGTTCTTTCTGTTTTCCAGCCGCAGTTTCCCATTTTCTGAGTGGTTCCTTGGGTAGTCGCTATACTTTTCATCTTATTTACCAACATCTGATATTTTTACATCATAAGAAGACATCATTTTGATGTCCTTTGGGTCTAAACAGATTAATTCACTCCAGACACTACTCTAACTTCTGTTCTGAATATATGCTAAAATATTATTATACTGACACACAAGTTATATCATTGCTGCTGTAAGAAAACATCATATCTCTGATAAGTCAGGCTGGACAGAACAGCTGGCAAAAAGAAAAAAAATGTAAGTATTTCCAAGACACCGACAACATGTCAGTCACACAAAAGATGAAGTTAATGTTAACGACTAAAACTTGTGAAAGGAACCTTAATTTTACCTAAGGTGGTGCTCTGATTACACCCGGAGCGATGTGTAGATAACGACTGAAATGCTCTCACAGTCTTAGTGCTTTACAGAGTTAAAATTAGTAGAACCTTTGAATCCTAACACCTGACTTGTTGTGAAAACATGATGCATGTATCTTATAGAGGTATCGATCATAACATTTCCAGTATATGAAGCACCCACTCCTCATAGTCCACTTTTTTCTTGAAATACACATTTTGGAGACATTTTTTAGTAGATATTTAAAATAGTGTAAGAATGTAAATGCTATGTTGAAGAACACAAGGAAGCTAAATTAGGGATTTGTGTCTCTGTAGAGGGTATGTGTTTTAGCGCACCTCTGTTTTGTGGAGGCAGTAAACTGTTCTCCTCAGTGAGAATCTGCTGGGAAGGTACCATTTACAGAGACCCAAATACCCTAATCTAGCTTTCTTGTGCTCTTTAAGCCATTCTTCATTTTTTGTCTACCATCCACCCCTCCCTCCACCACCTGTTTCCCATCTCATCCATTGCCAGCCCTACCAGAGGAGATCAGATTACACGTCCATCAGATAATGCTAAATACTCATTTTAAGGTTTGTTGAGGCACAGACCTACTCTGCCTCTGTTACATAAGAGATACATTGTGAGCCTTCGCCATTAATACAGCCAGTGTGGGTTACCATAGTCACTGTAAATCAATTACATCTATGTATAGGTTGTTTACAATGTGTGATCTGATTTGTGAACAGACCTGTTTCATGAGCCGATGGTTTACACCATTACCTGCACGGTTTTTCAAAACCTGAAAAGAGTGGTGGCAGCCGTGCAGTAGTTATTAGCGTTGAAATTTGTATTGGAAATTTTAAACTAATATGCATTTTGAACAAATGATTGGACTTCTGTTGAACTTATATTGACCTTATGCTGTATTGGTAAACTTATGGTAAACATGT
>JBBPCX010000154.1:10525142-10566207 GCA_037974365.1 Hydrocynus forskahlii | reverse complement strand
ATGAAATACTTAAAAATGTAAAGGTGTAGCAAATTGCCTCAAAGTGCCAGAAAGGCCTCGGACCTCAGAGGGTTAAACGCAAAGCTTACATAAAACAAGGACACAAGAGGAACAGGTAGCGTGAGGGTAACTGTGGGGGATGACCAGCAACTGAATGCACATATCTAGGAACTTCAATACAAAACCTACACAGAACATAAACCAATCATTTATCATAATCACTTGTGACAAAAGACACAAACATACACCCAGTTCAAAATAAGAGTCCCATAAAACTTTTACGCGATAGCGGCCCCTACCGGCCGCTGGCCGAGACATCACAAATATTAATTCTGAGCGGGTACTGTTAAAATGGTACACCTCTGTCATCCCAGTGTGTTGACTCCCAGCCTGACAAATGTAATACGAATAATTAATTACTTTATATATTTTATATATATTTAAGCCAGTTTGATATGTCAACCAGAAAACAATTCATAAACCCACATTTACATTAAATAATAATAAAAGTAAGGAATAAAACACTGTAGACCTAAATAGTGTGTGTGTATGTTGGAGAGGGTTATTGATAGACTCCAAATTAATTCACTTATTGTTTATTTATTTAACCACAGACAAAAATCAAAATGAGACACTCACAAAATGTAAATCTTCTAAAGAGGTAAATTTACAGTCATTTTGACCCAATGCTTTTCGATTTTCAGTGCTGTCATTTTTTATTTTCATTGCTGTCATTTCACCTATCACTGTGATGTAAGAGCCAATTGTTATTGCATGTAATACCACACCTACTTTGATGATGTCATACCGATGTGACTTCTTCTCTTTTTATCAAATTCCTTTTTAGAAACACATAAACGCTGGTTTGGGATTATGTTTGTGTGCACATTAAAATATGCTAACTGCAGAGTTTAACTGTCCCATTTTCACAGGTGTCCAGTTTTAACAATTACTTACCCATTGTAGCGTAGACTGACATACTATAAAGTATATAGACTGCTATATACCACAGTACTACAGTTCTGGTGTTTATAGTACCAGAACATTTTTTTACAATGTTGTATTCTAAATTTGAAGTTTCTGGCATCACAAAGAACTAATTACAATTATAATAACCGTAATTATTTATTTGCAGTAATTAAATCCTTGATTTGATCACCCCTTTACAAATATGAAGCATTCTGGTTAATTTATGTACAACTTCATTCAGAATTAATCAGTCTTTGTGGAATCTATGGAATCACCCACAGCTCAAATGAGTACCGTGTCCTACAATGAAATGAAATGAGTAAAGCAAAGTAACTGTTTTGTCATACGGGAACACACCACACCACACAGTGGAAACACGACAAAATCCTTTGCATGTAACTCATTCACCAAGTCAAGAAGTGGGCAGCCAGGAACACAGTGCCTGGGGAGCAGTTTGTAGGGATGGTACCTTGCTCAAGGGTACCTCAGTGGTGCCACTAACAGTGTTGGGATTTGAACCCACAACCTTCTGATCGCAGGAGTAACACCCTAACCACTAGCTGCCAGCTGCCCCAGGTGAAACATAGTATTATCATGAAGTAGAAGTATTCTACTTCATGAATTGTATTGTACATGTTTATTTGACATGTGACATTACCTAACAATGTTCAGTCCACAACGTGTTTACATGTGTATTTGGGGGAGATTTAATTTGGTGAGATTTTCCTGAAGTATGAGTCTGTTCATTAGTGTGCCCAGTTTATATCACCCTCCTGTTCAATAGCGCACTGAATCAGTCAATGAAATCCTCAAAAGCAGACTCTATGTCATTGCTTCTTATCTATAAAACACGACCACCCCTCCTACTTAGCCCTTGCTCTAGGTATGCCAGGATACAGCCCCCCCAACCCCCACTTCATCTCTCCCTCCCCTCATTCATCAGCAGCCTTATAAAGCTGCAGCTTCAAACAGCTATGGCAACTTCCTCCAAATTCCTGAAGGATTTTTCCATACAAACCTGTAGTAAACAAACTCAGGAACAACAGTAAAACACATGGTACAGGAGGAGATATTCTAAAGCCAGTTACCGGTTGCAGTACAGGAGAGAACAAAAGAGCCAAGGAGAGCTGTGAACTCCTGCCACCTCAGCCCGCATACACACCGCTCATACACGCCGCCCAGTGTCGCCTTATCGGCTTACAGCATGGGAACCGCTGCACGTCTGCCCACTGACTCATGACGGAGGCCGGGCCCGAAAAGAAAGAGAGGCACATTCAAAGGCCCGAGCAGGTGTGGCGGAGCGGGGGCCAGGGCTGAGGGTCACTGCCGCTGTGTGAGCGTGTGTGCGACGTGGGCATGAATAGGAGTTAGGTGTTGAGTCGAGTCTGGCTGGAACGGAGGCCAAGGCAGATGGGAGAAGCGATAAGAAACGATCGCTTGCTCGATGGGAACGGAATTTTCCACGGCAGGCTGGCGAGAGGAGGAGGCCTGGAGAGCGAGTCTAAGGCCCTGCCGCACAGCTGTTTGCTCTTAAAAGGCAGAACTTTACAATTGTGGGCAATTTCCTGGTGGCACACTGGCAGACTCATAGCTATGCTCTACAACCTACGCCTGCTGCATTACTCAAAACACACATGGAAAAGTAACACTGTTCAGATGTGTACATCGTTTCCAAATGAATATATTTGAATCGATGTAGGATATTTGACAAATTCATGCTAATGCAGCACATTCAAAAAAACTGAAAAGGATGTAAACCTGTAAACTTTTCTGTAAACCTGGTTTTTCAAGCTTGAACCCTGCTGCATAACTTTGACATAACCATGTGATAGCAAATGTCATATGCTGTCATGAGTTATGTCTATTTACAAAACAGTTTTACCAGTAACTGTAACTGAATTGACAGGTACTACAACATTTGATATCATGATCACATGTGACATCTTCCAGGACGTGTTTGTAGAATGATATCAATTATCATTCACTCTCTGTTCCATGTAGTCCATGTATGAAAAGATAAAAGGAGATAACCAGACAAAGAAGGGAAAGGAGGAAAAGAGGTAAATAATAATGTACAAATTAATTGCAATTGTTTTTGGTAGATAGGTCCACACAAATGTCACAAGTAGACTACAGGGTAAAACAACCAGAATACAGTTAAAAAGTAAGATATGACTATTTACTGTTTTTAAAGTGCGTTTCACCTGTATTTCAAACATGCCTGAGTGAGTTTTTTCCGGAGGTCTAAAACCAACGTAACGTGTGGAAATCTGCTAAAATAAAGGACTATTGTCTTATATTTGATCTGACTGTGATTGTTATTATTTAAACAAGATGCAGCCTTTAGTGCATTACTTGAAAAGTAAGAAGTTATAAGAATAACAAGAGCCCAGCCTAGAAAAAGACTCAGCCTTGGACCAGTCTAGACACAGTACATTTCCCTGAGGCACAGTTGCTCAATCTCTTTCTCTCTCTCTCTCTCTCTCTCTCTCTCTCTCTCTCTCTCTCTCTCTCTCTCTCTTTCTCTCTCTTCCTCCTGCTCAAGCACCCCAAGGAGTTTAGCTTTGTTTTGACAGTGGAATGCACGATTGAGAAAGCATTCCACCACAAAAAGCCTCCCAGCCATTCCTAACAGTAATCAGATCCAGTCTAACAACCTCATCACCCCTCTGTGTATCTTCACATGGGTTCACACACTGCTCTTAACAGACAGGTTCTGTCAAGAAACATGAAAGGATCTAGTGCTGTAACAATATTAAAACCGTTTTAATTGAAGTTCATTTGTAAAAGGTTCTTAGAAGAAACATTTACAGCTCTTTCAAAGAGAAGAGCCAATTTACATAGCAAAGAATGGATTACTGAAAGAGTGCTTTGGGCTGTTATATATTCAATATATCTAAGCTCTGCTTTTGCTGAAGCATTCTGGAAAAGGCACGTTTTAAGAGTGTGGTTGGGATTTTTTAACATTTCGGTTTGGAGGATTTCTTGTGGCTCAACCTCAAAATATTACAGCCAAAGAAATGGACACATACAGAACTGACAAGAGGTTCAATTTGTCTAAACATGTAGAGTAAAACTTAATCCTCGTGATAATGGCGTCTCATTTTTCTCTTTACCCAGTGGGGTTTCTCCTCTGTTCTCAACACTGAACTCAATTAACTCTTCGTCTTCATTCCCTCAATTCTTCCAACCGAAGAAGCAGACCGTATTTCCTGAAGCTTTTGTCTTGGGAAACTGACTGTGATTTGCTTGTTTCCAATCGTTTTTTGGATCACCTTCCCTTGCACACAAGCCACAGGTCTTATTATAATAAACAAGTCTGGTTGAGTTACTTAATAACTGAAAGGTGTTTTTAATAATTGCAGACGTTTACATCTGCCAAAGCACTAACATCTGCCGAGAATTACATGAAACTTTAAAAAGGAGAAATGCTGCTAAAATAGGACAGACTCACGCACACAGTGATACACTGTTCCATTGTAGGTATGCTTCTATTTGTGGTTGTGTGTGTGTGTGTGTGTGTGTGAGAGAGAGAGAGAGAGCTTTTTTTTAGTTGGCCACAGTTGTGGAAATGAATATCAAATGTGGTCCTGCTTACATAAATCAAAACTGCCCAGTGGGTTTGGGGTTTTGTTACCTCTCCACTTTAACCAAATACAGAATACATAAAGGGACTTGGGAATTGGGTCTGTGCACTTCCCACTGCAGCCATACTTTGTGCTGAGAAAAGAACAGTGAGTCACAGGAACAACAGGAACATATGTATACACTTATCAACAAAAGAGATAGCAAGAAAGGATCTGTGAAGCATCACCATAGCATCGGTCCATGAGGCATTTGGTACTAGGCTGGATAGAAAGACAGAATAAAAAATATTTTATTGATTATCAGGGTCTGAAAGATATTTTATTTTAAAGAAATACATGATACGGTTCATCACATTTTTAGCCCACAAGCAAACATGAGTAAAAAACAAACATCTTCTTCGTATTTTTATGCACTTTGTTTTTAGTAGTATCTATACTGGTCCGTGACACTGGTCTGTGGCGCAAAAAAGGTTGGGGACCACTGCCCTATAGAAATGTTCAATGGATGGTTATTTAAAGACTGAAGTTTAAACATGAATGAGAAGTCATAACACATTTTCCTTCTGTACAGAATCATATTTTCAAATGAAATGCATATACACATTTTTCTGCCATAAAAAAACTTATACCCACTGCCACTGTAAAGACTCATTATATATTATATATTGTACACTATCCTGCTACTGCTCTTGTTTGCACAATTATTTATTTATTGCTGTCTACCTCTGTATTTGCACTTTGAACAACTAACAAAAATGCAATGGGATATGGTACAATAGTACTTCGTAACTATAAGTACCAAGGATGTACCTTTGATGGTACAGCTCCAGAGGCTGCATAGAAAAATAATTTGGAACCTAGTTTTTCAAGAGTGAAAAACATATGAAAAAGCTCAATTCAAAGGAGCCACACATTCAGAAGAAAAAATAAAGGAGCCACCAAAGATCTGTTTAGAAATTCTGCCTGCTGATTTATCATCCCACAGCATATAGCACATCCCTATATTGCAGACAGTACAAAGTGATGCATGCAAAACCTGTTTTGTTAATTAAGGTAGCCTTCTCAAGCACACACAAAGTTCAATTCTGAGGCAGAATGTATACACTATTAGGACAAAAGTATTGGGACACCTGACCATTACACCAACAGGGACTTTGCATTCAAATACATAGATTTCAATATGGAGATGGTCCCCCCCTTTTGCAGCTATAACAGCTTCCACTCTTCTTGGAAGGCTTTCCACAAGATTTTAGGGTTCCTGTGGGAATTGTTCTGTGGGTAATTCTGTTGAGCATCTTTGAGGTCAGGCACTGATGTTGGACGAGAAGGCCTGGCTCGCAATCTTGTTCCTGTTCATCCCAAAGGTGTTGGATGGGTTTGAGGTCAGGGCTCTGTGTGGGCCAGTCAAGTTCTTCCACACCAAATGTATCCAATGTCTTTATGGCGCTTGCTTCGTGAACTGGGGACTTCCCCAAACCATGTGCACAAAGTTGAAAGCTTGTTGCTGTTCTAAATGTCTATGATCCTGACAAGCAGGGTTGTCCCAATACTTTTGTCAATATAAAGTATGTAAAGAGCATTAATAAGAAACACTGAGCAAAACAGAAGAAACAAAAACAGACAAAACACATAGAAATCACAGGAGACACACAAGCAGAAGACAAGACAAAGGAACTTTGAAACTAAAGAAATACTTATGCAAAAGAAAAGGCTAGAGACACTTTGGAGAGGAGGGGAAACAAACTATACACATGAGAAGTGAGAGCACAAGTGAGAATCTGGGACTAGGCGGGATACAAGAAACCCAAACAACAAAAAAGCACATGGAGCAGTAAAAAGGCAGGGAAACAAACAGAGACAAATGCAAGGCAGAGAAGGATGTTACAGCGGGACATGATAATGGAGTGGGGGGCAGTGTGGGGTACTGACCTACTTAAAACATGGCATTACTGGTTAATATCTCCCAACCTTAGAGTAAAAGTCTATATTATTCAGGAAAAACATATGGTTTGTGGTTTAAATGATATTCACTGTGTTTACTATGACCAGGGACACATCTAACAGGGTAAACCAGGTCAATTTTGATTGCAGATTGACTTGAAAGAACCTAATAGTTCTTCATAGCAAAAACAAAACTGAGGTAACCATTCAAAGAATGCTTTCACAAAGCTTCTATAAAGAACAATGAAGGATATTTTTTGGACAGTTCTATATGGGCTTTTTTCTCACTTTTTTCAGTTTTTACATTTTTGCCTTGGAATTGCAGGCTGCAAAGAATCTCAAAGGAGCCATTTAGGAGGTAAAAGATTTTTCATGTATAAATTCCCACATTCTCCTCCCCATAATCTCATCAAATCCTTAAAACACATATTTTTAGAATGCACCGGTCAAAATGTTACTGGATGTGCTGTACAGTGATGTACTGTGTTTTATGAGGTCGTTCTACTATCAGTGGAGAGCGCCAAGGAACATAGTAGTGTTGATGTTTCTGCATTAAATCCTCTAAATACATACTCAGCTAATAGTTAGCTAATAGTTGGACATCTCCCTAAGTAAAATGCAAGAAAGTCAAGAAGTTTCATGGTATATATTCTCCCTGAGTAGGGCCTCCTTCTTTAACTATTTTATACACTTTGGAAAAATTTCAGAAGAAAGGGCAGCATCAGAGGACTAATGAATGTGACTTCATAATCACTGTGTAAAAAGCTTGGTCATGACTGTTGAAAACTGTTCCCATAAAATGAAACCAGATGAGGGATTACCAAGTGAACATCACTGTTGTTGCTAACACTCTCTTTTTTAACTGCTAACCTCTTATTAAATTTGGTGCACATATAAATAACCTGCCCTCACTAGAGTAATCACTAGAGTAATCTGATACAAGAACTCGAGTTAATTCAAAACAAATACGAATAAAGTGAAGAATGTCAGTACTGAAAACTATAGTTGACACTGGGTAACACGCATTCAGGCATCCAAACTATTAAGACTATTTATATTTTCATTTCTTCCCACTTTTTCATCGCATTGGAATGTTATTAGCGTTTTACATATTGTATTTTATACATCACCAGATGTCAATAAGTCACTCAAGTGTGGAGAAGAACCAAGAGGTGTTGAATGTGTGTATTCAAACACAGGTGTTGAATCAAGAGTCAAAAATGGTTCTACCACCAGAAGGGAACACCAGTTCAGTCTGGTCTCGCTTGCTGGGATTAGGCAGGATCAAATGCTGTCCAAACCATTTAGCGGTGCCATATCAACAGTCGGCCTCATGCCAAAGCTACAGCACAATAGGCAGAGAGACGTGTTGGTTTTAATGGTCTGGAGAAAATGCATGGGGCCAAAAGAGGTACCCAGAGGGACCTTGAACACTAGGGAGATGGGCAATGGATATGGGTAAGCCCCCATGGTTCAAAGCAGGCCATCATAGTCGCCTCTGACAAGATGAGGATGCAGGGTGACTCAGAGGGTTGTCCCATTAAGCAGAGCGAGCAAAGTGTGTACAGGAACAAAAGAATGTGAGGGAGGTGGGAGCAAAGTCTGAGCAGCCCCTATAAAGCTCCCTGTTAATCTTGGCCATGAGCACTAAGTACACAGAGCAAAAGAGACAATATTGGACCAGTTTTTAGGAGATGGAGGCGCATCTTTCCTGCATCACTGAGCAATGTGCACATGTTACAGTGGCTTGCAGTCATCCCTTCTCTCAGATCATTCCAGTGAAAGATGTATATCTTCTACTATGAGTTTCTATACGTGTTGGGTTGGTGTGCTCTTGAGCTTTTACGAGTGAAACCCGAAAATGTTTGATGCGTTAAGATTACTGGCATTAAAGCCCCATTGTATGGTGCAACGCCGCTCTATGGATGTCTTTCATTGCTAGAATATGGGGCAAACAGCACCTGAACAAACATTTACCGAACATTTATTTATGTTTACGTCTTAAATAGCATAGATATCTGCTCTTCAGACTTCTTTTGTGGTTGATGCTAATTCAACAGGCTCCCTAAGATGAGCAGCTTTGCAGCTCGTAAGCTTCAAGGCCTATAAATGATAGCTTCAGTGTGGGTGCTAATGCAGCCAATCTCCATGCTATGTAATTAAAGAAGTCATGCAGTCCCCCACCCTGGTGCATGTTAGCGTGCTGCCCCACTGCAATGCTTCTGTTGCTGGAATGACAGAGCCCCTGTGAAGCCCTCTGAAATGTTTGCTCAGCTCCAGCACCAAGTCCTGGAATGGCAGCAATAACAAGCCCCACCGTCTGGAAGGAATGATGTCAGTCGTCTTGCTTTGGAGGGATCAGAGCCTGGCACAGGCTAAAGGGACTAGAAGGGGGGGCCAGCTTTACCCACTGTCAAAATCACATACAGTTGGCTTATTCCCCTATAAAGTAAAGGCATACGCGAACAGACTGAAAAGACCATTCATGCTTTTCTCTCCTCCTTAGCACACCATTAATAATGCAACATGGTAAATACATTATGTTTGACACATAGACACTAATGGAAAAACACTAAAGAATTACACTGAATTTGTAAAAAATAACGAAAGGGTTAAAATCTAAAAAAAGAACTGTGCTGTTTTACTGAGACCCAAACCCAATAAACTCAATAAAGAGTGGGGTGCATTATTTGAAATAAGTTAACTGTCTGAAAGCAGTTCTGGTATGCACGATCAGCAGGCATTATGTAACGTAACTTATTTTGTATGCTAATAAAGAAAAATAAGAAAAGCTAAAGTAAAAATAGACAAATGTCCTACATATATGATTCTAGGCCTTAGGAAAGTGGAATTTGGTTGGATGTTTTAATAAAAATAGTGAATTCCAATGCACAAGAACTCTGATTGGAAGCCAAAACCAAGGCCTTGGTCTTTATTTATTTTTATTATTTATATGCACTGAATGAATCAAAACGTGAAGAGTAAAGTTCTTGATACTTAACAGTACAAATCGATCAAAATAATACTCCACTTTATTTGGACATCCCTCTATAGATACTCTACTAATGTTCAAGTTATTAACAAACAATCTGATGCTTCTCAAAGGCTTTAGGGTTAGAATTTGAATCAAGGTTAGGAGTGGATGAGAATTAGGTCTAAAGTTTAGGCTGAAGTTAAGGTTAAGGTAAAGGTGAGTGATTTAGAGTTTCTGACTGGGTAGTGAATTTAATTGAGAGTTAGATGAATACAGGTTACAGACAAGTAGCATCTAGAAAGGACTGTTTAAATACAATGATAATAAATAGTGACCACTACACAGTAAACAGTGTGAACAGCATGAAATTCGTCCTCTGCATTTAACCCATTTACCTAGTGAAGCAGCGGGCATCCAGGAGCACAGCGCCCAGGGAGCAGTGTATGGGGACGGTACCTTGCTCAAGGGTGCCTCAGAGGTGCTTAGCGGTTTTGGGATTTGAACCCACAAGTTCCTGATCGAACGCCCTAACCACTTGTCTACTTTCATGGACTAAAAGTAAATTAGAATCAGTAGAATCAGTTTTCAGGTGATAATTTCAATCACAGCCCCAAAATGTTGAACCTTCTGTTCATTCATTCATTCATTCATTCATGTTTGGAGGGGGCAAAGAATATGACAACTAAAAACTCTTTTCCCCTGATTTATTTAATGGTACGATTTTGCTTTTTGGCTTAAAAGTTCAGGCAAAAAAAAAGGTAAAAACACTGGGATGGAAAGCTCTCCCACAAGGGACACACTGGACCCCCATGTAAACACATCTCCACTATCTGGCACCTTGAACACACATAAATGAAACCCAGCCCCATCAGGGAGCATCCATTATTCATGGTATCTGATTGTGGGCAAGAGGTGCAAAGGATGTGGCCTTGTGGCATCTTGTTTAAACGAAGCAGCCAGAAGGGAGGAGGAAGAACGAAGCATATAGTGTCTATGGTCTGTCTGATAAAGAAAAATGCCCAAAGCAGTCTTCACATTGATAAAAGGCTCTGCAGGCTCTGAAAGACTTTTCTTTAAGTCTTAAAGAGGGTCTAATTTAAAAGAACCACGCATGCTGAGAAAATCAGAATCAGAAAAAAAAAAAAGCTTTTCACATATGTAACGGATGTGTTCGTATAAATCAGCAGTTCCAGCAAACGAATTCATATTTGCAAGTCACAGTGGAAAACAGCTGGTCAGTTACATATGCTGTTTTCAACAGCTCCAACTGCTGAACAAGCGTGGTTCATATAAAATGAAGCGTTTATCCTGACAAGTTAATGACAGTTAATATAAAAACTAGACAAAGATTTACAGGGTAAAAAATGCTCTGCAAGTCAAGATCTGTTTCTATGGGAGTGAGTCCTAATACCAGTGGGCTGGATTTAGGTCCTTTCAAGCCAGTCCAGTTTCCAGCAAAGCAGAAATGTGCAGTGTTAAGGGAAATGGCGCAGAAGTAGTGAGCTTGAGTGATGTTTAATTAGGCTAAAGAGATTTCAGTGTTCGGTGTAAGAACTCAAAAACCTTTGGAAATCCATCTTCCTCCTGTATGGCGCGCTCACTCTTCCCACACTTCCCCTCTGCCAGTTAGTACAAGCTCCAAAGTGGTTTTGTGTGAATCAAGAAACCAAAGCATACTTCAAATCAAGAAAATACGCGAGGGTACCGCACACACACACACACACACACACACACAAAGGTCTTGGCTATTTCAAGAACCTAGGAGAATGTTTAAAAGTTATGCGGCTGTAAATTAACAAGCACTGAAAAGTTTGCAGTTCAGTGGAGCAGTAGGGGAAAAGAATGACTGATATCTTTTTTTTCTCAAAAATCCAAAAAGACCATTTTTCTGGCATTGAACATTTTTCAATGGTTTGAGTCAGTAATTAATGATTACTTACAGTAGACATTACTCAAGACGAAAGCCACAAGAAAGTAAAAACAGGATTTAAGTGATATTCATCGCCCAGATCACAGCAAGTAAGAAATCATGCGTTTGACAATGCTTGACCTCAGAGCATTGATCTGTTGTTCCGCATGCCAGCTGAGATGGCGTCACTTCCCTTTGGGAGAGGCATAAACACTTGGTTGTTGATCCGCCTGGAGAAAAATGACGTGTGGAACAAAATGATAATGATCATACACTAAACACCACAATATATTTCACTGAGCCAGTGAGCTGTCACAAATCAGCATAGCAGTGATGACCAACCAGAGCGACATGTAAATTATAACCTATGAGACAGTCCTCTGTCATTAGACCCAAGGAGGTGAGATTTATCACAGTGGCTGCTGGAGACTATGCAACATGATGAGAGGCATCAGAACAGATAACTAAGATTTTGTTAAGTTAAAAAAGATAATATTAACCAGTCGCACCAATGATAATGTGGTAATTACTATAATCTATAATTACTATAATACATTTGGCCTGAGAGTAGCTCTTTTATTAAACTTCTGCTTTCTGATGCAAAAGCATGATTATACCCAGATATAGCACAATGTTACGAATTAAGTATTGAATTGTGGTTAAATGCACTGACTCGTCATCAGTGTTTAAGAATCAGCATTGAACTTGGTCAAACTGTCAATATTGAACATTTGATATTAACAATCATTTTTCCAATACTGATCCAATACTAGTATAAATACATATACAACTTTGGAACAAAATAAGAGACCACTGCAAAAATGTTCAGTTTCTCAGGTTTAATCTTTTATGGGCACAAGTATTGAAGTATAAGAACTGCTGACAATATTTATCCTAATTTCTAAATGAAAATATTGTTCTTTAAAGCGT
Organism: Hydrocynus forskahlii; assembly: GCA_037974365.1. Classification (NCBI taxonomy): domain Eukaryota; kingdom Metazoa; phylum Chordata; class Actinopteri; order Characiformes; family Alestidae; genus Hydrocynus; species Hydrocynus forskahlii. The sequence continues at coordinate 10,553,897 of JBBPCX010000154.1, read as the reverse complement.
AATTTTAAAGGAAATGACAATCAATTAAAATAAGAGAAATGATGCAGTGTTTACAGAACTTGAATAATGCAAAGAAAACAAATCTCTTGTTCACTCTTAAACAAAATGGCAATGATTTCCTTTGATGTACACCTAGTAGTGTTTACCATCCAAATGGTTACATTGCAAGAGGAGAGTGTTGATAACAGCAGTGTTTTTATAGTTTTCCTCATAAAATAAGATGTAATTCAGGTGATCAGTAATCAGTACCTCATGAAGTAGAATGAGGTGCTTGTGTAGGAATTTAACAGACACTGGCATGGAATGGTTGTCAGACTCATAGAGATGCTGAATTAAAAACGAATTGCAGTGGTCTCTTTTCAGGAGCTGTATACACTTTTTCAACACTGAAAATTTGATGCTGTGTCAACATTGATATGAAAGACAATATTCAACTCTGAAACTGGGGTAAGTGGAAAATTGTGGTTTGACGAGTATTCAAGAGCCTTATTTCACCGCCCTGTCTGATAATATGATATGATTCACAGAGTTCTATATATGCAGCTGAAATGATGACAAAGGAACATTTTTGACCCGACTGTATCCCTGGATGACATAACATTTGTAATAATTTCTTAGATTTATATGCTGGTGTGTGTAATAATGACAATAACAGGCAAATCGGTGCTCACTGAATGCAGATGAAATTGCTTCACTTCTCAATAAAACAGAGAATAAAACTTTCAAATAAGCCATGAAGAATAAAAAGAAAATCTCAAGAGAGCACAACAAAACAGGCACACAGCAATCAAGTGGTATAAGCAAGATGTCAAATTCACAAGTTTGCATGAAATCCACATACAGGCGGTAACACTTTGTGCCCTGTCTTTCTGGTCATGTTAACATGGATGAGTACAGACTGATGTTCTAAAGTGTGAGCTAATGTGTTTATCATGCAATTATTAGCCATGTGTGTGTGTGTGTGTATAAAGGGATAGCTCTTTGGACAAAATTGCTGTGTGCCTGTCTAAAAAAATACACACAGCAAACTGATGCCAATGGAGATAAGGCTGCAGATCCAACCACTCACAAAGTGAAACTTTCCATTAACAAATGTTCATGTTAAAGCGCACTGATTTTGTTTCATAGCCACCATTATAGTGCTCACACCTACCTTAAGTAAGCAATAGAACATTTGAAAAAATTTGAGACAATCTTAGGCAAAAGTCTTGGAAAGTTCAGGATGAAAAAGTGTATTGCGGCATTCACTGAGCATTTGGGTTTGTCTGTGTTCCAAAAACAAGTTGCCATATGCTCCCTTGACACACCACAAGTGCAGACAGAACACTGTGATGATGGATGCTGCTGACTTCCCATTGATAGAGGGGCCTGTATGGGCAGGGTGCTGATTTCACAAGAGCACGCCTCAAGTGTGCTGTATGGAAAGCCATAACCTACAGAGCAAGGGTTACAGTCGACTACTGTCCCAGTTTCTCTCACTTATCACTCGCAAAGTGAACCAATGAACTCACTCACTAATAAACCAATTAATTATACTTTGACTGAAACATACCTATATATATGTATATATATATATAGTGGTATTATATTTTTATATTTGTATTTAATTTTTAAGTTAAAACACTTCAAAATGTTTTACAGTATACAGGACCATCCGTATTATTCTTATACATACTATATTGATCACAGGGGAAGTTACCTGAGTCCTCTGCATTAAACCCATTCACCTGAGTGAAGCAGTGGGCTTCCAACAAAGGTCTGCAGGGAGCAGTGTGTAGGGCTGGACTGGGACCAAAAATCGGACCGGGCCTTTTGAGCCTAGACAAGCCCACCGGGCTGTTGTTCAAACTGGGTGGGGGGGTGGGGGGGTGCTGATGGGATTCCACGGTGGCCCAAAATGACCTGCACGCCCCAAATTTACCATCGCCCTGGGGGGTGCTGACGGGATTCCGCTCAGGCCCAAAATTATGTGGCCGGCCCAAATTTACCATCGGCCCACCGGGCAAATGCCTGGTACGCCCGATGGCCCGTCCAGCACTGGCAGTGTGTGGGGACAGCACCTTGCTCAAGGGTACCTCAGTGGTGCCACTGACCATCCCGGGATTCAAACCCATGACCTTCTGATTGCAGGGGGCAACTTACTAACCACCAGAATGCCAGCTGCGCCAATTATTATATAAGTTTAAAGAATGTCACATAATTATTCCCATAACCATGAAAAACTTTGAGGGACTGATGTTGAGACACATCAAACACATCATCCCTGTTAGTCTGGCCCCCAACCAGTTTGCCAATATGTCCACTGAGGATGCGTCTCTATGGCATTTCACACCACTCTGTCTCACCTGGAAAATAACATCTGCTGCTGTTTTGGGACTACAGCTCAGCATTTAAACTAAACTACTCGATCTGGGGCTCACGGTCCAGCTCTTCACTGTGTAGCTGGACTCTAGACTTCATCAATCAGCACCTGTGCATATGTGGAAAAACCTTATCCATCATTACTTTCTTCACTTGGTGAATGGGTTAAATGCAGAGGAAGAATTGTGTGCTGTGTGGTGTGGTGTATTAACATATGACAGAATGGTCCCTTTACTTTACACAAGTACAGTTCTAACATCACCCTCAAGCTTTCTAATGACATCACCATCTAATGACTACCGGCAAAATGGTGCCAGGACAACAGTCTCACCCTTAATGTCAGTAAAAATAAGGGGCTGATCATGGACTTCTGCAGGCAGGAGACCACCTCCATCTACACTAGAAATGATGCTGTGGCAGACCAGCAGCTTCAGGTTCCTCTGGAGGATCCTCAGAGATTAATCCCCAAGGAACGTGAAGCTGCTCGTGCACTTCAGCAAGCAGGTGACCAACTTGATCTAAGTTGGAGATGATGCTGTGGAGCAGGTCAGCGGTTTCAGGTTCCTCAATTATTCATCTAACTGATGGTCATGTCACACTGCAGCTGTGGTGAACCAGGCCAACAACACCTCTATGCCCAGATGTCGTCTAAAGCCCTGTGCAATTTCTACTGGTGTACTGTGGAGTCTGTCCTAACAGGATGAATCACATCACTGCAATAAGACTCATGAAAAATGAGTATCACCATTGAGCACTTTTATCTTTTGAATGTCTTCCCCTATTTCTTTATCTATAGTTACTGTGATTTAATGTCCTTTTCATGTTTACTGTCTGTGGGGTCACATGTAAGCATTTCACTGTACTTGTGCACATGACAATAAAGAATCCTGTATTGTTGCCCATGTACACTATAAGGACAAAAGTACTGGGACACACCTGTTTTTCAAGGGTTTGGGCTACACCCCTTACTTCCAGTGAAGGACAATTCCAATGCTTAAGCGTACCGAGACATTTTGGCCAACACCATGCTTGCAACTTTGTGGACAAATTTGGGGAAAAACCTTTTCTATTTCAGCATGACTGTGCCCCGGTACACAAAGCAAGGCCCATTAAGACATGGTTGGGTGAGTTTGGTGTGGAGGAACTGGTTGGATGAGTTCATTGTGGTCAGGTGACCCAATACCTCATAAACACTAAACAGAATAAATGGGCACAAATTCCCACAGAAACACTCCAAAATCCTGTGGAAGCTGTTATACCTGCAAAGGGGAGACTGACTCCATGGTAAAGTTTATGTATTGGAATACAAAGTCAAGACCCTGTGGGTGTAATGGCCAAGCGTCCCAATACTTTTGTCCATACAGTGTATAATTGGCATTGTGATTTTTATTAGAATATATAAAATCATGCTAAAATTATCCTAGCGCTTCCAAGCCGAGAGGCTTTTAGGAACCTAAAAAGAACCAAAAGAGTGCTGATCTTCTTAGGAGAAAGCCATGCTGGAACTTGAGTCTGGGAGCGGGCTGGAGTGGGGGGTGTTGTTTATGGCCAGTTGTCTTGTTGACTAAGTCTAGAGCCTGATTTGCGATCTGATTCATTACAGCATCGGTTCACAGCCAGTTCTGTAGAATTGCACAGCCCAACAGTGCACTCACCAAGACCACCTGGGTTGAAGTAACCACTGGATCTCCATGTTGTACTATAAAACATGCTAAAGCCAGAACCCAGTGTATTATTCATATGAACATTGGCGGTATGGGAATAAGAACGGTCTGAATAAGCACTAGAATCAACATTGCAATGACAGAATGGATATGTATTATATTTATAGTGGACAAACTATCTGCAAACAATTTAAAGAAGCATAGAGAACTTTACAAGAAGTAAACTTGATTGATATCTTACATCAGAGGACTGTCTTTACATAATCCGACTAGTTTATTTTGCAAAAAGTCGAACTATAGCAGTATTATACTATGATCTATAGTATAGGACATATTCCAATGAGCAATTATAAATAAGCAAACAAGCAAATAACTCTTTCAAAATATTTAAGCAAAAGTTGTGAAAATAATAAAACAGTTCATTCTTTCACTGACTTATAAAGGGCCATGTGGCCTGAGAATGTAGTTACAGTAAAGTTTTAGTTAAAAAAAAGTATTGGACGACTAACATATGTCATATGAAACATACAGTCAAAACTTTCAACTTTACAGGAGAAGAAAAAACACCCTTAACTTTCAGTGAAAGTAGCACTCATATTCAGTATTAAGAGAAAAAACATACTAAACTTTCAATTAAAGTAGCAATTGTGTATTCCTAGTAGTCGTAGGTCATTTCTATCGGTCCGCAATAGGTTAAGTATAATAATTATATGACGTCTTGTAAACGGCATTCACGTCAAAAAACAAAAAAAGACAATAATGGGGATGCAACATTTTGTCCGGACAGTGATGGACTTTACTAAACTTAACTAAACTTAATTATATGGATACTCTCATATTGTGTTTACGTCAGGTATGCACTTGTTAGATGTAACAAGTGCATTTCTCATTCCTATATTTTCCAGTTTCTGTTACCAATACAACATAGACCACCTCCAGTCTGCTAGAGTCAGGTTCAAGCTTACAAGCTTTTACAAGCAAATAGGCCAGACTGAGCATAGCAGGACACACAGTACTCTGCTTAAACTGTGGCGAGGGTGTTGGGGGAGAGTGAGATAGAGAGAGAGAGAGAAAGAGCGAGGGAGAGAGAGGGAGAGAGAGAGAGAGAGAGAGAGAGAGAGAGAGAGAGTCATTAAAAGACCCTGCAGGTCATTAAAAGACATGTTGTGCACAATCATTGTACAACACTGCCCTCCACTGGTAAGAGTCGCAAAGGTCACAGGCCTGTTCTATAATCCAATAGTGCCCCCTCTTGACACATCAGATAATGTAAATCCTTGACATGACCACAAAAATAAATGTAGGAGCGTGATAATTGCACAAATAAATTTGCAAAACAAGTGTGTCGATCAATCTGATCATATGTCAAATGTCAATATTATTTGACATAATAATATGTGCAATAACTTACTATTAACTACCATCTGTGCTGTTAGAATTACTTTAACAGCAAGTTACTTTTCTATAGTATTTATATCCAGCATTTGTGTACATATTAGTGTATTTCATATTGATCTACAGATCTTTATTGGATTTATTTAGATTTTACGTTTTATAATGTTCTTGTCTCTGTTACTGTCTTTGCAGTCATAAAAAATATATATAATTACAGAAACTTCTGTTCATATCTGTGTATTATTTGAATGCACTGTAATACTGCACTGTATCTTATATACTACTGTATTACTGTGTTGTATAGCTTTTTATTCTATTAGCTATGCTGCCCTTTCTTCTCTTGTTTTGTCCGTTTGCTGCCGTAACAATGCAAATTTCTCACCTGTGGGACTAATAAAGGGTTATCTTATGTGATTGTCTTTGCTTACATTTCAGGCGGCTTCCAAAAGATCTGCTCCAGGTGAGGCTCGAACTCACAACCTCGGCATTGCTCTGCATTGTACTGCTGTATAAGTACCGCGCGCTAACCGATTGCGCCACTGGAGCTCCGTCCACCCTGCCTCCCTGCACGCCTTTTGATTACAACACTGCTAATGACCCTGGAAGGCTGCTACAGCTAATATTTCTCTTTCTGTGCCAAACCAGTGCCTTTATTTCGATTATGATACTCCCTAAGTTCATGTGGATCAATAATTCAGACTTTCTTTCACCAGAACAGCCAGAACAAACCGGTTAGCCAGCTTGACGGTTAGCCAAACATCACTTCGGCGAGCTATAGGGCTCTGCAGGGGATAATATTTGTTATACCTTTGCTTTCTATAAGCTATTGCCATATACTGATTAATCTTAGCTAAAATTAATTATTTATCTTCTACTTATAGGCAACACTTTACTGGTTGTTCCTTCTGGTCGAGCTGAGACTTAGCAGCAAGCTAATGCTAGCTAGCTGTCAAAGTCAGAGCTGTTTCAGTTTAATAAAACAACAGCTCGTATAAAACTAGAAGTCTGAATTCAGACATGGCTTGTTTTAGGCATTCGGAGGTTTTTACACACAATGTAACTACGTTTCTGTGAGTGTTCTAGATCTTAGAACCAAAGAAAAGGGTGAAGTAACAGCACAGATGCTTGAAACTCGTCGGTTAATGTAGGCTGTTGGTCCATGTCTGCTCCTCTCGATAAACACTGATGTGTACATAGACTTCAGTCTGGACCTTGTTGTCACACACGAGGTTAATGTGGACCTGTCCTGCCCCCCCGGTCCCATCCCATCCCCGTCCTGCAAGTTCAAAGACGAGCAAAGACGCCACAGAAGTGTTCCCACTGCACACTACCAGACACATTCAGTTACTAAACAACAGTCCCGAAAATGACAAACGAGTCTCTTCACATCAACGTAGACAAGTGGATATCGGATAATGAAAACTCCTTTCTGCCTCCCGTGTGCAACAAATTAATGTAAGTAATTGCAATAGTGCAGATCTTCATACCATTATTAAACTCTTAAATCGATGTTTGGAAGTAAAATATCATTTTTTAGGTTCTTCTATCAGCTAAACATCATGTTCGTTGGTGGTCCGAACACAAGGAAGGACTACCACATAGAGGAGGGGGAGGAGGTGAAGTATGGCTATGGAAGTTAAATGGGTTAGAAATATGGGATAGGCAAGCAAACTTCATTTCTACTCAAAGAAAATATGCACGTTTATGATACAGTTATTAATCCGTTTTTTAAAAAGATTTTTACTGTTTGGCCTACAGTTTTCTTTGATACTGATTTTGATTATTTCCTCACTAATCACAACTAACAGTCAGTAATGACAGAGTAAACTGAAATCTGGTCACCATTTCTTACTCTAGGATGGAGATTGTTGTGTGTTGTATGTGTGTGTGTTAGGGTTAGGCTTAGGGTTTCTACCAGCAGGGATGCTGCAGTTGTGGCACCTGTGCTGTGTATGTGTGTGTGTGTGTGTGTGTGTTTGTACAATTAAGGCCTTTCTACCTGCAGGGATGTCTGTACTATTGATGTTTTATGCTTGTGGTAGTAATCTTGATACATGTCATCATGATATAGACATTTTTATCCATTTATTTGTAACACCTTATTTGTAACATAAATGTATATTTATGTCTAAACAAACATTTAGACATAAATATAGTCTAAAGTCAAGAGCATCGGGTGTTGAGGAGAAAAGTGAATGTGGTTTGAAGCATTTAGGCCTAGTATAAGCATAGCCTTCAACCATACTATATTCGGTGATCTCGGTGAGTTAATTATTGCATGATGACATCTCTAAGTTCAGGGTTTTGGACATCGGTCTTTCACACATGCCTCCACAACATGAGCAAAGTCCCTTTCACTTCTGCAATCATCAACCACTTTCCGTCTGAAGCCTTTTCTCATGTCTTTATTTTGTATTGTCCCTTGTGATTTGATAGTGGATTATTTAATTGCACAGCATTCGAATCAACTCCATATTAAAGTTCATGTATTTGGGTGCAATATCATTAAAATCTCTGTTGGTGCAATGGTCAGGCGTCCTAATATTTTGTCCACACATTTATTTTAAATGACTCTATTTTGGAAGTTCGTTTTTTTTTTTTTGTGCTCAAAAGCTTCACCTCACTTTAACAGGGACGCTACTGAACAAACTGACTGCTTCTGCTGCTCCCTGCTAAAAGTAAAATGTTTCTGCTGATACCTGTTCAGAAAAAAAAGAAAACAGATTTATAAAGGTTGACTGGCTGTTGCTCAGAAAGTGCCTGATATATTGTTCTTATCGTGGCTCTGGACCGCGGGTGCCGCTGTTCTGATGATTTATGCTGCCTTATCGAAAAATGCTATCGTATTGTAAACATGGCTCCTTACAATGTAGAACACTGGAATCATGGGACATATTCGGTCCTCCAGAACGTCAACTGAACGCCATGTAAACTTTCGTCAGGTGTTCGGCAGAAATTGACGCCAAGAAAACGTTGCATGCATACACACTGTTATAAAACAATTTTCATTGTCACAATTACCTTTATTTTTCAAATGGCAATGTAACCAAATATAAGACACAAAGACAACTTTAAAACACCATTCTGTCTTTCTTTCATATCTGGAGAGTCTGATAACAGTGAACAAACTGTATAGAATGCCTTAAATTTCCACGAGTTTGATAAATATCTTTGCCTCATGATCATTTTAAACAGGAGTTATAAGTAATGCAATGTGGTCTGTTATCCCTAAAGTTTAGAAAACTTTCACAAAGCAATAGTTGGTGTCACATCTACAGGTACACAACATCAACAGTTATAAGCAAATCTTATTAAAGAGTTTAATAAAATAAGTGCCATAAGTTCAAGTTCATAAGTGTGCTTTAGGCTTTTCACTGTTAATAGTGACAGATTTTACTGTTCAAAACACTCAATTTCAGACTGATCAAGGAACAGGTAACTTGCTGACGCCATGGCAGAAATGAGTGGAGGGTTTGCGGCACGGATGCGGAGCCAGATAGCATTACAATGGTGCTGCGACCGTGTGGTGAAAGGAAGAATTACATTTTTAAAATTTTATGATTTATTTATTCTGACAGAGCTAGCGAACCATAAATAGCACATTATAAGACCGAAGCTTTCGGACTTTGGACATGCCTGAACTAGACAAAACGTGAATGCCCTACAGTGGCAAATAGCTTTGGTTTTATATTCGATTTGATTACATTAATGTTTAAGTTGAGATTTATAAGAAATATTTGAACTGCAGATGTGTAACTGTGTTAAAGGGAACACTACTAAATCTCATACCAAACAACTATGGCTTATGACTTTTCTGTCAATGATGTATAAAAATGAGGTACACTGAGAAACTGTCAGCTACTGCAGCTCTGCCCTGGATTAAAATGACTTCTGTCAGAAGTTATAACGTTAGTTTAGTAGATCTAGCAGATTTATTTGCTTCATTAAACCTACAAAACAGCTTTTACATCTGAAGTTGCAACTGTGCATCTGCGTGACCCCTACATAATGCATAACTGTGGTTGCCAGGTGCACGGGTTCGGACCAAGTCTGGTTTTGAGCTCCCTTGTTTAGTATCCTGTTAGCAGTGCTGAAAGAGGTGTAAAGAGGTGAACAGAAAGTTATTCAGACTTTCTGTTCTGTTTTTGTTTAACCAGCTCAGTGTCTTACAGAAATAATAAAGAAGTGTGTTCTGATGCTGCATTATCATAGTGGTTGGTTCTAATGAGAAATAGTTTAAGTATAACTATAGTTATCTGAATTGTTGAAGAATGTTTTGCATTCATTATTCCTAATGTCACAAACCCTCGACAAACACCCTCATAACACAGATATGAGGTTTTGACAGTGATGTTATATATTCTTTAATATTGAATATTACCATTTAATGAGATTGACCCATATATTTATTTAATGGCCAAACACTTACAGTACTTAAAAAGCAGTACCTGGACATGGTATATAGTGACATAAAAAGCAATTCATTGGAAATGTGTGCTGTTCTGAGTGCTGTAATATCTAAGTAAATAAGGATGGTCAAGATAATAAAAAAGAAAACACTGGTTTTCTTTAAAAAAGAAAATTATACACTTTTTAATAAAATCCTTGATTTTGAACAAGAAATATTATATTTTCCAGTTTAGTGCATGTGACGGTATACATATTAATCATTCATTTGTCTGTTTTGAGCATTCCTGGATTCCATTTTCTTTTTCTGCAAAAATAGCTTTTTGTGATCTTTGTAAATATTAGTGGGGTCTTTTTTCAGTTTCTCTGTACTTATTTATTTTTTCTGTCAAATAGAGCATTGTTTTGACAGCTGACTAAAATGACTTACCCCACATGATATTGCGTTAAACTGTATGGTGCGTTTGGTGTTCAACACAGCCAAGTGCCGTGCTGGAAGCAAAATCTGTGTATTCGGTTAAACTGAAGTAACCAAGACTGGATGTGGAAAGGAGGTGTGAAAGACAAATCGATGTGCACATGCATCACTGCCAGTTGTTGTGGTGTTAGCAGTTACATTTGCTTTCTAGAATGATTTACTCAGTTTTTTTGTGCTGCCACAGACTACCCGATATTGTCTATAACAGCTTCCACTCTTCCTGAAAGGCTTTCTACAAGATTTTGGAGTTTCTGTGGGAATTTGTGCTCATTCATTCTGTAGAGCACTTATGAGGTCAGGCACTGATGTTGGATGAGAAGAGAAGGTCTGGCTCACAATCTCCGTTCCAGTTCATCCCAAAGGTGTTGGGTGGGGTTGAGGTCAGGACTCTGTATGGACAAGTCCTTCCACAACTCATCCAGCCATGTCTTTATAGAGCTTGCTTTGTGCACTGGGGCACAGTCATGCTGGAATAGAAAAGGTTCTTCCCCAAACTGTGTTCACAAGTTGGAAGTGAGGCATTGTCTAATATACCTTGGAATGCTGAAGCATTAAGTGTGTCCCAATACTTTTGTCCATATAGTGTATATGAGAAGAAACAGAACAGCAGTAATAGTGGTGAGGACCTCTGATGTTTTGCATGGACCCAGAATACAGTGGACACATCAGAAATCCTGCAGTAATCTCGTGTATCCCGTAAATACAGCTGATTGATGTAAAGAGTACTGCGTAGTGGGAGACACGGTCCTGCTGTTTTTGTCCAGACTTTACAGTAATTAGCAGTTATTTGTAAAGCATTTTGGGACAGTGTCAAAGCTTAACAGCATTATTTGCTGTTTTGTTAGTTTTTGTTCATTCGCTTTCATTGTTCTCATCTGTAGCTTGTTTAATATTTTTGTTTTGTCTTGTTTTAATATGTTATTTCAAACCTAAAAACGTTTGAATGCATTTTATGCATTTTATGTTCAGGTACCTTCACCATGATTGTGTTTTGTGGTTCAGTTAACTCATCCAGACTATTGATTTAATGATTAGATATTTGGTCCCTGTTCATTTGCAGTCTTAATGAATGGGATAACTACTATTGTGTGATGTTCAGTTCTTGGTGTGACTGATAAACAGTACTGCACAGCATGACTGCTCTCTCTGTTACCATGCGTATGAACATTCAAGCATGTGAAAGCTAGATGGATTTGTTGTGTGAGAAAAGATGTTCAAATGCATTAATCAGTTCTGTTTAGAAATACAGTGCAGTATTATAACTGTGTAGTACAGTATGAGCACTGTAAATAAAACAGTACATTAATGGAGAGTGTCTTCAAACTCAGGAAAGAGAGGGTGTGTTTGACAAAGTCCAAAAAATGTTACACAAATGAGTGAAAATAACAAAACAACAACAAGAACAAATCAGCAACTGACTCCGTACTGGCAGACAGTGGCCCTACAGATGACCAGTTTGTGTGAGCCTAATAATATTGATAATAATAATAATAATAATAATAATAATAATTATTATTATTATTATTATTATTATTATTATTATTATTTTATAACACTCTAATTACATTTAAAATATTATAATGCATAGCTGTACTGAGACAAAGCATTTCATGATACAGTTAAAAAGGATTAAAGAAGAAGGAGAAGTCAAGTGTGAGGAATATACTAAGACAGGGCGTTGCACAATTCAGAAACAGGAAAAGTCTGTCATTCTCACAATAAGTCACATATTCATGTGACTCTGCTGTGTGTTTCCCTTTTTTGAGTGCAAGTAATAATGTGTTGAGGGGTGTTTTAAAAACAGTGAACTTGTCATTTAACAAGGCTGTCAAGTGGCCTAGTGGTTACGGAGTTGCCCCTGCGATCAGAAGGTCGTGGGTTTGAATCCCAGGACTGCTAGTGACATCACTGAGGTACCCTTGAGCAGGATATCATCCCCACACACTGCTCACCGGGTGCCCCTCATTGGTGACAGCCCACTGCTTCACTTGGTGAATGGATTAAATGCAGAGAAAGAATTTCATAGTGTACTGTGGCGAGGTGTGCTCACATGTGACTACAAGGGGACATTTTTCTTTACTTTTAACCATTTTTCATTTTTCTCAACAATAAGACTTCAACAATTGTACAGCATCGTCAAGTAGTATAGCAAGTATATTTACATATTTAGACTGATAGAGATATGGATACATACACACATACATACACACATGCTTTATTTAACCTAAAGAAATACTGGGTATCCAGTAGCTTAATGTGATACAAACACATTAATTAAGATTTAAAAAATACACTTTAGACACTTTAGAACCCCTGGAGCTTTATATGTCATTTTTTTCAGATTTCTAAAAGACTATCTCACACAACGGTCGAGGGTCTTCAGACGTTTGTTTTGTGATGGAGTTTTCTGTGTCCTTGTTTTCTTTTTACAAAACAGCACAGTGTATTTCTGCTACAAGCAGCAACTGCAACTTCACAGTGAGCCTTTGTTTGTGTGTGTGTGCTCTTATATAATCTGCAGATTATAAATCTGTTAAATGCAGTTGGTTATGTGAATTTGCTGAATAAAGTGTTGATGTGATCTTGGTCAGTAGAGGTCAGCACAAGCCCATGGATGTGGAAATGCTCTGGCTAGTTAGTCCAAATGCTCAAGACAATCACATTACATTGATGATTTAAGGAGCATTTTTTTGGCAACAGATTGATTTGCTTGTTTGCTTTGTTTGATGATTTAAACAAATGATCACTTAAGTAATTCATTAAAACATTTAACAACTAATAAAATGTCTGCCTGTGAAATCAACCACTGATTTACAGATCATACGGAGCAATGTCAGAACAAAACATCGTATCTTGAAATCATAATGTAATATGAAAATGTTTCCAAGTAATTTTGAACAATTTATATTGGTTGCTAACTGAGTTTTCACATAATACAAAGGTCAGCTGGTGTTTCAAATTATGTTTTGTCCTGACAGTCATATTCTGGCCACTGACTCCACTTACCATTCTGCTGCTTGTCTCAGTTGTTTTACCAGGTTCGAGGCGACATGGTCTTGAAAATTATAGAGAATGGCAAACACAAAGATGTGCACATCCGTGAAGGAGAGGTGAGCATCATGACTCTGTAACACAAACGTGTGTGCTGTCATAAACCTTTGCTTTCTTTGCAGTGTCTATGGTGAGTCAGTCTTTCATTTCTGCTTGCCTACCACTCCTATCATTCTTGTGGTTGTTTGGATGGCTCTAACCATCTACCTCAAATCTTGTGGTTCTGCTGTCATCGCCAGATGTTTCTGCTGCCAGCACGAGTTCCCCATTCTCCTCAGAGGCAGGCCAACACAGTGGGTCTGGTGGTGGAGAGGAGGAGACTGCGCTCGGAGACAGACTGCCTCCGGTAACTGAGTCAGCTGCTAGTAAAACACTATTACGCCCTGCTTTAATGAGATCAACTGGTCTGCAGAGAATAGCCCTACTTCAACTCCCTATTAAACTACATCATATAATCATCATTCCTAACCCACATGGGAGAAGCACGTCATTAGATTGACATTATTTTCATTTAGAATGATTGGCTTAGACGTTTACCGCTTTAAGCCTCTGTTCATAAGCCTAGGGTTATATGAGAAGCAGAACATGTGATGTCCAACAGCTTGATCATAGATGTGATGTTATTCACAATAATACATGACCGCAAGTGTTTTATTGTTTGTAAATGGCAGTTTTGCTAAATTAAGAAGACAGACATTGGGTCAAATGTATTTTAATATCAGCAGTGGCTTATGCTGAAAAAGTTGATAACCTACATGGCCAAAAGTATTGGGACGCCTGACCACTACACCAACAGGGATTTTAATGACATTGCATTCAAATACACACACTTTAATATGGAGTTGGTCCCCCAGCTTTTTGTAGCTTCTCTGGATGAGAAGGCCTGGCTCACAATCTCCATTCAAGTTCATCCCAAAGGTGTTGGATGGGGTTGAGGTCAGGGATCTGTCTTTATGGACCGTGCTTTGTGCACTGGGCCACAGTCATGCTGGAATAGATAAGAGTGTTCCCCAAACTGTGTTGTCCAAAATGTGACTGAAGCATTAAGATTGCCCTTCACTAGAAGTAAGGGGCCTAGCCCAAAACCTGAAAAACAGGCATGTCCCAATATTTAGGTCCATATTGTGTATATGTTACTTGACCAAGTTATCAGCTCCACTGACCACATAGGTGCACTTTATAAGTCACAAATACAGACTGTAGTCTGTCTGTTTCTCTGCATGATTTGTTAGACCCCACACAGGGCCACCAGTGAGCCGGTATTATTTACATGGTGGACCATCATTAGCACAGTAGTGACACTAACATGGGAATGGTATGTTTGTTTGTGTGTGTGTGTATTTGTAGAGCTGCTGTAGAGACAATGTTTTCTGTAGCTCGTTATTTTTGCTTCTAGGTACTATGTGAACAACAGTACAGATATCCTGTTTGAACGGTGGTTTTACTGCGAGAACCTGGGCACCCAACTCGTTCCAGTTATTAAGGAGTAAGTCATGGTTATGAGTGCAGAGCACACCCTCTGGATTTTAACGCATCCGCATGTGCACTCATGGATCCTTTTTGTTCTGTCAGGTTTATGGCTTCGAAACAGCATAAGACTGGACAACCTGACCCAGGTAATTGTTTCCTGTTCAATGCATCACATCCAGTTTTTCCTTCAGGCTTTAGAACACCTGTAGGCATCTTGGGTGTCTGTTCGGTGCCAGTTGGTGTAAGGGCAGTGAAGTCAAAAGCTGTTTCATTTTAGCTCAGTCAAAATTACTGAACTCCTAAACTATAAAACACGTACAGTAAATATATATGTAAACAAAAGGTTACAATTTGTGGCCCTGTTTTGACTTGTCTTTTGCCTTTAATTTACAAAATTACAGTATGTGGCAAATGCTTGTGGTTGTCCCAGTGCAAATGTAAGACACTGTATATCTTCTTTTTGTTCCAGTTTCTGATATATTAAATGGTGTGTCAATCATTTGCAGCTGATCCCATCAAACCGGCACCTTTCCCACTCAACCCTATAAATGTAATGACCCCATTCTGCTTCAAAGACTGGATAGAGAAGCACAAGCCAGCAGTGGCCAGTGGACAGACTCTGGACATGTTTGGACCTCAGTTTGAGACAGAGGTATGGAATCAAAGTGTATTGTGTGCATGCTTTCTTGCTTTGGATGGTCCCAGTGGTCCATATGGGAAACTGTCCTGTATGGAAATGGATGCTGAGATTTTAGGGACTGACTAAAGAAAGTACATTTCAGGGTCAACCAGTCAACATGTTTCCTTTTCTGACTGGAGCCGTTTAGGATAAATCAGACTTACGTCATCAGGAAATCAGAAGAAGCTGTTGTACAATTGTGTTGAGCTGAGTGTTGACGCTGTCAAGGCTAGTCTTAAACAGTTTTGAGCTGCAAAAAACAAACATTTTAATGTTAATTTATTGTGTTAGTCAATGATTCATTAAATAACCTTTTCCTATGATGCTATGATGACTGATGGATAAACAGGTGAATTCCATTTCTATGTGTGAGGTCTTACACACTTTATGTAGGATTTTATATATTTGGTAGTGTGGCCAATGTCTAAGAATTCTGTTGCTGTTTGATCCAATTTGCCATCTGCATGGTTCAGGTTTCGCATGTTGCTTATGTTGCGTTCACATTGTTGTGGCAAGAAAGTTTTGTGTGCATCTTGGCCATTCACTTTTAACAGAGCTGGTGTTTACGGCCCTGTGCTGAGTGGCAACAGTCAACATTTATTTAACTCTGACACTGTCCTAGGTCAAATTCAGAAGGTCAATGACTGTGTTGCCTGTAATTCTGTTTTTCTTGAACCATAAAATATTCTGTTTAAATATCAGTTTGGGTTGTTTGTCCGAGTCTCTCCAAAGGGTGCTTTGCCACCTTGGGGTCTAACCTTGCTGCTGTACAGGCCAGGTTAAATTGCACATTTGCTATGGTTGTGTCAACACAGGTTTACACTGATCGAGACTACAGCCTCATAAAAGTGTTGTAACAGATATGAGAAGGCGGGATGACATTTGGCAGTTTTTAAAGTAGGGGTAAATAATTTTTGGTCTGGAGCGCTAGTGTCCAGGACAGTTTGCTGATTTCTCCACCTACTAAACCTGATACTTCACTGTCGAGTTAAATCAGGCCTGTTTGAACAGACCCTACCGGAAGTGAAGACCACTGTTTTAAAGAACTTTGTCCATCACTCTATTTCAGACTATAGTGTATGGTCCAGGGGAGTCTGAGCCGTCCAGAAGAGCCACTGACCGTTGGATCTGGCAGCTGGTAGCTTTGTCAAACTCATCCCTCCATGACTCCATATAATTCTTGTGTTCCCTGTTGGTCAGTAAAATAACATTTTTTTCCTTCTCTGCCCTTCACTGTAGGAGGGATCTTCAAGTGTCACGATGAATGGCCAAGAGTACAATCTCTCTGTGGGAGACTGCCTTCTAATACTTGAACAGACTGAGTAAGTAGGCGTTGTAAAATGGGGTTAGCTGTGACACCATTTGAAAAAGACGTCAATAGAGCACCACAGACTTTACTGGAAGATTGGGTGAAATGTGTGTGTGTGTGTGTGTGTATGTGTGTGTGTGTTCTCCTTAGGTTCCAGTGGAAGAGGTCTAAGGATTGTGTTGCTCTATTTGTGTCTCAAGACCCAGAGAGGAAGAAGCCGTACTAAATAATGCCAAAACTTTCAATAATGATTTCCCTTTAATCCCCTGAAACTGAAGGCCATGCACTCTTTCAATATCCTGGACTGTAATTACAGGGGAAGAAACATATTATGCTTTATATTTGAATAAGATTGTATTCCTGAAGGTGTGTGTCAGCAATTTGTTTGAACTCTCTCAAATTGACTATTAGTAAATAAACAAAACAAATAAATCAATGAACATGTTAATGTTATTGTAGTTAAATAACAATACGTATTTTCAGTAAAATAACAACTGGGAGACGGACATGGATGTATGTAGAACATACTGTTTAAAGTGAAATAAACAGTCTTTGCATTTGCCTTATGTAGATCACAATCTGCAGATTTCCTTTCTGTCATGTCAGCTGCACTTCTTGTGAAAATGACCATTCTGTCATACAGGAAGACACCACAGCACACAGTGTGAGCAGCACAAAATTCCTCTGCATTTAACTCATTCACCAAGTGAAGCAGCGGGCAGCCAGGAACACAGCGCCCGGGGAGCAGTGTGTGGGAACGGTACCTTGCTCAGTGGTGCTTAGCAGTCTTGGGAATTGAACCCACGACTTCCTGATCGCAGGGCTCAGCTTGCTCATTGTTATTCTAGGTCTTAAATGAGAATATAATTAAACATTATAGACAAAGTTATTCAGAGATGTTTGACGTTTGATGTGAAAAAGTTCATTATGGACTAACTTACTTTTACAGTTTCTTTACAGTGGTTTGAGTACCCTGGAGTTTTCAAAAGTGAAAATGATTTAAAATAATTTTAAAAAGTATATATCCTCTACAGTGAACACACTTCTGAGTAAGTTCTGACAGTTTCTTTTTGTGTGTTTAGTTTCAGTATTTCAAATTCATCAAATAAAGAACATCAATGCAGTAAAGGTTAAAAACTAAAAGCTACACAGCTGCGCACTGTGCAGAAAAATGAGCTTGTTTGTCAATGTGTTCCCTGTAGAGGATGTGTAAACTTATTTTTTATTAATAATTAATTAAACTTTTCAGCTGGTTCAGACTTTTCCATACATACACATATATACACATTTTAGATCAAAACTTTGCCTGAAAACTACGGTCTCCTACATTAAATAACATTTCCATGCCCCCGCGAAGTTCGTGGCCTCAGTCGTTCATGGATTTTTTCTTAGAACCTAACTAATAATTGTTTGCGGAAACCCCTGCAAATTCACGGAAACCGCAAATATCCTCCAAGTTGTTTATTCTTTAGCTTTTTTCTTAGCAATATATAATTTTTCATGCATTTTAGTTCTAAAGTATTAAGAAAAATATAATTTGATAACTTCCTAACATAAATATTACCATAAATTCAGCTAACTTTCCATATAAAATATAACTGTATACATTTTTTGGTGCTGCCGAGAGAGCACAAAGCAATTGTATACAAAAATGCATCTTGGGATGGTGAAATACCCCTGTACTCAGAGGCGGGAGGTTTGAAAGTAACCAATCCGAGAACGTTATTAATTTCGCCTTGCTGCTGATTGGCTGCTCTGACGCATCTCTGGCAGCTGCAGTCCAGCATTCCCACATCATAACAGTTTCCTACGTGCAGCTATCTCGAGTTTATCTTTTTTTTTTTTTTTTTAAGGTAATGTATTAAGCTGAGTTTAAAATGAAATTAAAGTGTTTTGGGAGCATATTTGCAGGCATATTTAGGGTTTAGACTATATTTTCTTCACCACATCACAAATTGGCAGTTTTTCACTGAAACATAACCCCCGCGAATTTCAGGCGTTGACTGTATGCACATGTCTAGTTCTTATCTTAATAGAATCGAGTATTTGACTTTAAATCACAGCTGTTTATGAAAAGGTCAAAAAGCTATTGTTCCAAAAAAAATAGTTAGTCAGTGAGTCAGTGGACGTATTAAAAACCATATTTGCAAGTTAGCTTACACTTGAATAACTTTGACCAAACTGCAAATGTAACACATTGTAATATTTGTCTCTGGTGAGGTACTGAGCGTGTTATTGATTGCAGCTACCACTTATGTAGGAAGTGCATAAATCATCGCTGTGATGCTTCTAACCAAGAATGCAGTGGATTTCTGATGAAAGTGCCTGAAGAACATGCCTCATCCTCTAGAGAATACTGATTCCCCATCTATACGTATCTTCAGTGTGTTCCTAATGACATGTTTCTCGGCTAGAAGAGCAGCTAAGGCCCAAGGTACTGCATATTCCAGCGTCACCAGTCCTATTAGATTATACTTGAAGTCTGAATAGTCCCAGGGACATGCCTCTAACAACCTCAGCATGAACCCCCAACTAAACTCCCACAGGTATATAAACAGGGTATAAACAATCACCCTAAGCAGCAGGGGGCAGTGTCTCTGGTGTAGCCATGTACTCATGAACTCCATCACAAAGATGGCAGAGCTGTAGATGAGGAGAGCCCACAGGCTGGTGTAGCCCAGTAGCCTCTGGTCCCGAGCGTAGTACCAGTTCCAGGCAGCCGTGAACGTCACTTCACACACACAGCCATGCAGGGCATAGATATAGAAGCGAGCGAGTGGAGAAAGAGGTGAAAGAGCAACCTGACCATAAAGATCAGCAGGGGTTTTTCTGTCGACTCCAGGATCTGTTCCAGGAAGGAAAGAAAGCTGCATTGTTAGGGCACATTTACACATCCCTAGAAACATTTTTATTGATTATACTGTTCTTGATTAACCACTGGGCAAATACACAAACGACACATGGTACTAGGGAAATGTTTTACTGGTGTAGAAAAAGTCCATTTTGTTCAACAAAAGGAGCTTAATTTTTCATACCATAGTTTGGTGATGGCATGGTAACCTTTGTGAATATTTGAATAAGAGATAATTTTACATATTAGTTGATAAAAAAGCACATAAATTATGCAGGTACAAGGTGTCCTGTTTTTTTTTTTCTTATAGTATAATAATACAGTATATCTTCAAAAGTATAGAGATGCCACTTTTAGTGAATTCAGCTACATTAAGGTGCCTCCACAGCTAACACAATGGAATTCTCTGGGGCTGCCACCGATAAATAATAATAATAATAATAACAACATCAGCAATAATATTAATTACAACAGCTGTTATTATTATCATTATTATTATTATTATTATTATTGATAATAATAATAATAAGAAGAAGAAGAACAATAATAATAACAAACAACAATAATAAAAAACAATAATAATAATAATATAATACTAATAGTTTGTATTATTGTTGTTGTTGTTGTTGTTATTGGAACTGTGTCCACCAGAGCTCCATTCAATATCTTGGGGATGAGATCCTGAGCCAATCATCCAGTAATGTTCTTGTGGCTGAATGCAATCAAATCCTCAGAGCACAGCTCTAATATATAGAATAAAGTCTTCCAAAGCCAAAGCTTACTGCAGCAATACTGGGGCAAACAACAGGCCCACTACATGAGCAGGTACACAGCTGCGGTGTTCAAATGATGTAGAAAAAATAAAAACTGAAATAAAATGGAGATTGTTCTCTTTGTGAAGTGATGATTTGCATACTTAATGGCTTATCTGTCTTATCTGTCTTATCTATGACTGCAAGTTTGCTGCAGCAATGCCACATGAATTCATGCATTCAATAGAAACTCTGCATTTGAGTAAACATAGGCCACTTTTATTCCCCTCCTCTACAGTTCCTGTATATTTGTAGTTCAGGGCAACTAATTTCTGAAGTATCTCGCTCAGATCTCAGCCTTGGGTGTTTTTTTATTTTTCTGTGTTTGTACTATGTTTGAATCTTCTTCTAGCAGAAGATTTAGATTTTGAGGTTAAAATAAATGATAACTATGATGCTCGTTCTGAAATTCCTTTTACCGTCTTTCATGTGGGTCACAGAGAGCTAAAAATCCCCATACAATGGACATTATATTGTATTACATTATTAAATTGTGGACTGCGTCAACAACTGACACTTGAAACAAATTCAGCAACCAGCTGTTGAGCTGTTCGGTGACGTTTTGAATGTATTATTAAGGCAGGGATGTTTGATATGTGATTCAGCCTTAGTGTTTTTGGCTACTGTCAAGCAGAACAACACTAACAGAAATAGCAACACTATGAATGAGCGTTTTGGTAAGTGGTGGAGGTGGACGTCAATCACCCATCCGTAATTACACACAATGACTAATTTCAGATTATCAAAGTTCTTGGCATTTGGCTCATGCACCTAGAAACCGCCCGCGCAAATGAATGTTTGTCTTCGCTTTGTGAAGCCGAGCCCTTTGTGGTAGCTTTCAGTAGAAGGTCTGTGCATCATTTCTGCGCAAATACCTCGGGGTTACTGTGGTAATCATGCACAAAAGCTTTGATGTAAAACGCTGATGTGACCTATATGATGATTTCAACTTCCCTTCCGAGGCTTCAGAGCACAGCACTTGTTATCTCTTATATATATTTGACTGTTTAAAGAATCAACAATATAAATGCATAAACCCTTCAGACCTTTTGATGTCTTAGCGTGTCATGAGCTTTAACCACACTGTGCTTTGACAGATATATAACTGTCGGAACTGGGACTTGTTTTAACGGTTTAATCACATATATATGCTTCTCTAGTTTATTTAATAATAATTTTAAAAATTACAGTGTCAGAAGATGGTAAAGAAAGAGTGATCATTCATGTATGTGAGAGCTACACCTGTCTCAAGAATTGCACAACAGTCTAAAAAAAGAATGCACAACAGTCTAATACTCACTGTCACTCTTTGTGTTCCCCCTTCTCACAAGCAGCGTTCTGAACTCCATCTCTTTGTCTAGTCCATCTGAGCCCTGTGCCACAGCTCGCAGTTTTATGCCATTTCCCTGTTGGTGAGTTAGATCTGCAGTCCTTAGTTTGCCTAAGCTAAACATTAAGCCAGAGCATGACAGTGACAGCCCTTCGTCTGTCTAGGGGTCCCCTTAAGATGTACATGATCAAAGAATGGAGGGACCCAGAATTTCAATTTGGCCTAAGCCCATGTATATGTGTGTGTGTGTGTGTGTGTGTGAGAGAGGGATCAGAGGCATGGACACTAGCCACAAAAGGAAACTTAATTGAGACAGATGATTGGAGCCCTTCCTGGATTATCAGGCTGGAGAAGCTTGTAGGTGTGGGAAGACATTGATAGGCCTTTGATGAATACATGCAACCTGTACTCGGTAGCAGTTGGTGGTTCCAAAAGCCTGAAGCTTGCAAAGTTACCACACCTTACAGTATCTTTTTACAACATCAGCTGCTTCTGTTTATCTGCTTCCTCTTTACTGTGGTTAAGAAGAGAATTCTGATGCTCGTTCAGTGTCTAAGAAACATCACCCTGAGCTTCACTGTGCTTCAGTAAATGAGTAAATAATGGATCTGGAGGAACAGAAATAGCATGACTGTCAGTTGCCATTAATTAATTAATGCTATTAATAAATCAGTTTAATAAATACAACTGAAACCAAATACATATGACAAATGATGTAAAATATATGGGTGGGTAATGTAAAAGAAGGAAAAAAAATGAGTAAACAGTATCATGGCAGCTTTTGATAAGAGATATCTGTCGTGGTGCCATTATTAGATCTCCTCTGTTTACTTTTTTTTATGTCCTGTAATAAAAAAAGTGGAACGAATCTTTATTGGGGATCAGAGTCCAGTGCACTTAGACAAACACAGACACTCACAAACACACAAACATACACCGAAGGGCTCATTTTTCTCAGCTTGGTGGATCGAATTTCTCCATTCTCTGCAGTTACTTCCCCTACAGTGTTAGGTGGCTAAATATTTTGTTGAAACCTCTAGTGCTCATCTTTTCATTTTGGGCTGTGAAGCAGCAGTGATAAAGATCTCTTCTAGCTTTGGCAAAGACCTTTCATTTTTAAACCCTTCACTGAAGATGAAAAACTGGCAACGTTTCTACTGTGCAAACTGGAAAGAGTGGCATTCGTCAGACACTGCTTATGAGTCTATATTGAGGATGCTTCTGCTCAGTTGTGTATTGTGTAATGGTGGTAGGTGGTGCCCACCCAACTACTGACACCTACTGACATCAGCAAAAGAAAGTGAGTATTTCCTTTTTTTGGTGGATTCATCTGATGTTATTTGATTATGAAATTAATTTTACAGTTAAAACTTGATTATTTATTCACTTTTATGTCACAGACTCATTTAATTAAGACATTCACTTAGCTGTCACTTTCAGTTTGCTATATAGCTAAGTTGCTTTTCTTTACTTTTCCTTTGTCAATTTTTCAGACTCTAAGACATGGGCATGAGAACATTATTGGCAATCTGGCATTTAACCCAACACCAACCTCTTTCCACTGGAGGGAGCGGGACATTTCACAAATACGGAAACCCAAAGGTTTCATTTAAGCTGGGGATGCTGGGGACATGTCCCCACCGTTTTTGTCATGGCTCATTTTGTCCTCTGTTTTGTAAGGTCTGTAAATTTCATGAGTAAGCAGCAGCTTAGAATGACACTATAAAAGCCAAGAGCAGCCCACCTGCCAGCATAAGGTTTAGGAGGAGTGCGTTGGAGTGTTAATTCAGTGTGTCACACTTTTTGCTGTTGGTGGGGTTTTGGTGGGTGGACAGGCAGCGATGGGCAGCACCCTGATCCAGTGGCAGTGGGAATTTGTTGGGGGGGGCACCGGGTATGGGTTGTGGGGGTTACTGCCCTTCCAAAAGTTCTGACCTAGGGGACTACCCGCGAAGAGCAGTGAGTTGATACCACTGCAGCATTCTGGTACCACACACAAGCCACCATCACAAATCTTACTGGACAGATTTACCTTAACAGCCCAGCTAGTGGCCTAATGATTAGGGAGTTGCCCCTGTGATCAGAGGGTCTTGGGTTTGCATCCCAGGACTGCAAATGGCACCCTTGACCAAGGTACCATCCCCACTCAACGCTCCCTGGATGCTGCATTGTTGGTGGCCCACTGCTTCAATTGGTGATTGGGTAAATGCAGAGAAAGAATTTCACACTGTATGCTGTGCTGTGTTCACACGTGACTACAAGGGGCTACTTGACTTTACTTTAGCTGAATGTCTGGTGTTGTCATTAAAACATGTTTCTGTAAAACCAAGAATGCATCAGTCCCTCCTGGAAGCGGAACAGTTCAAATATCTGTCGAATCTGAGCTACCCAGCAGAAATGCACAGTGTGGACCAGTTAATTGCACAACCCCCTGAATAGTGCAGTGCAGGTGAGTTTACCTCCTCAGCTCTTAATAATATGCATAGTAGTGGTAAAAAACATCTAGACTGAGAGAAACACAGCATACTAGCAAGCTATAAAAGAGTTATATACTTCTCTGAGCCAAAATATTATAGTACACAGGACAACAAAGACAGGGATTACTTCTTCTTTACTTTATGACTTTTTCACATAATTAGTGAGAGAAAGACTGGTAAACATCCTGTGACAGATAAGCATCTCCCCTAATGTGACGATACTGCATTCGTTTGTCTCCGAAGTTGCAGTTTCATTTATCAGGTATAAAACCACTGTTTCAGTCAACACACAGTTTCACATTTTCTTGACTGTAAAAAAACATGAAGTAAAAGTAAGTTACCAATACCAATAATGCTAATTTGTTCAATGAATTCAGAATTGTATATCAAAGGGTTACTCATGGTTGCATTATTTTCCTTCTTTCATCAGATTAAGAATGGGTTGCATGACCCAACGAACTTTGCTGCTTATTGCAGAATTGCCAGTTCATGTTTAAAACGAAGAAGGAATCAAGCTGCTCTTCTAGTTCATTTGCCTTCAAAGCCTGAAGGAAAAATCTGGACATAGATTAGACTTAAGCTTAGATTTTAAGCTTAGATTTGATTCACAGCCTCTTTGTTACCTGTCATATCTCATCACCGTGACGTCAAAGGAGAGGAAATGCTGCAGTTGGTCCCTCAGAGGTGTCAACTGCATTCAGACTGAGGAGACTGTGACAGACTACACAAACTCTGTACACTTCAGGTCACTGTGGTAAGTTGGATGAAAGTCTGTATGCAATGAAAAAACGATGTTTGCTTTGCTTTGCTAGGCTTGAAACTTTTGACTGTGTTTCTACACTTCTACACATCTGCTTACTTCTAGCATGTTTACTTTTCTTTAAGTTGAATACTAATCTGAAAACATATTGTCTTTATAAATTAGATGAACTTTTCATTCCATTTATTTCAAGAATGTCTGAAAAATGTAGGCAAGAAAGAACTGTGACTAAACAGACACTACTTTCTCATTATCCTGAAAAGTAAGAGTTGGTTTAATTAAGCAGAAATTAATATGCACAATGTAGAAAGGGTGACTGATTACATTTTTTCATGAGTTTAAATTCCTGGGTCAGATTCCATTCTGAAAATATTTACAGGTGACTTTGTATTTTGGTGAAAGCTGCTAAAGATCAGCTCCAGGCTCTCTTTGACATGTGAGATGTGTTTATTAAAGTGTTATTATTCAATCTTACCAACATCTTCAGTATATATTCATGTGACATATATTGGAAATGGCAGTAATTGCTTATATTTCATTTGTATAAAGAGCACCAAAATTTCCCTTTGTGTTTTAACAGATCCATGCTTAAACCACCATTTCACAGCCGGATTTGTGAAAGGCAAACAAAAAAAGTCTGCTTCCGAAGGTGTGAGCTTTAGCTATTGGAATTCCAGTACACCATGAATTCCAGTGCCACTGATACTCACTGTGGCCAGTTCACTATGCACCATTTGGCCTCCCTCCTCCCTCCTGTGCTCATCATTGAGCTGTTGCTGGGTGTACCAGCAAATATGATGGCACTGTGGGTCTTCTGCCGACACCTTCACTCCTGGAAGCCTAATGTTGTGTATCTCATGAACCTGGCTGTGGCTGATTTTCTGCTGCTGCTGATCTTGCCTTTCCGTATTCACTATCTGCTGCATCAGGAAGACTGGGTGTTCAGCCATGCCCTGTGTCAGATCAAGCTCTTCATGATTGGAGTCAACCGATCAGCCAGCATCGCCTTCATGACCACTGTGGCTGTGGATCGATTCTTTAAGGTTGTCCATCCACATCATAAAGTGAACTTCATTAGCTCATTGCAAGCTGCTGGGATTGCTTGCTTCATCTGGACTGTGGTGATCTCACTGCGGCTGCCTCTGCTGACTAACAATCTCTTGTTTAATCACACCAGTTTCACCTACTGTCGGAGCTTTAACTCCTATAAGGTCGTGCCACTGGGCATTCAGGTCCACTACACGGTATATGTTGCTGAGTTTTTCCTCCCTCTCGTGATCTTAGTTTTCTGCTCGATCCAAATCATCTGCACCCTACGCCGTCACAAAAAGAAAAGGAAGAATGTAAGGCGCTCTGTTCGCACCGTCCTGGCAATTGTTGGGATTTTCATTCTCTGCTTTTTCCCTGGTGTTGCCACAGGACTGGCTGTACTCTACATAAAGAAACTTGGGGAGGAATCCTGCAATACTTACAAACTGAGCGTCGAGCTGTTCAGCGTCTCTATCGGGTTCACGTACATGAACAGTGCCCTGGATCCGCTCATCTACTGCTTCTCTAGCTCCATGTTCCAGGACGTGGTTACGAGAACCATACATCGATTTAGATGGGTTGAATCACAGCGCAGTAACCAGATGTGATGGCGAGGGAGGTGAAATGTCCAGAAAGAAGTAGACCCACAGTGGACCTCAGGAGGACGGACATCCCCTTGGTCATCCCGGACATCCCCCTGAGTCTTGGTTCCTCCCGACATTTCTTCCTCCAGCATTAGGGCGTTTTTTCTCGCTTCTGTCGCCCTGGCTTGCTCACGAGGTGCTCGGACCTGGGCTCTGTAAAGCTGATTTGTGACAACTTTGGTTGTAAAAAACGCAATGTAAATAAAGTGGAATTGAATTGAGTTTAATATCTTCAAAACTTGAAACAGCATCGCGTATATGCCCTCATTTTTTTGATCACTGAAGTCTTCTTAAGACTGTATGCAAAAACCTTGTATTCCGAATGCTGACATCGGTAAATTGGTAAATAAATCATGCTTGTAACTATGCCAAGCAACAAAGAAAGCATACTTGGCTAATGTAAGTTATCTAATCTATCCACTTAGTTGTACCCTGGGTAACAGGAAGGAGAGTAACATGAGGAAAGAATTTTTTAAGTAGAAGCAGAACATTCTTTTCATCACATTCTTGTATTTCCATGGCAACATCACCCGTGAATTTTCACAGGGACTGTGTTTTAGTAGTTCACCGTGAAGACTCTATCATGAAAGTAACTTTTATCACAATTATTTGTCATGTGATTTAGAATTACATTATTTTGATCATCCTCTTGGTGGAAACACCATTAGTTTTAACAAACTAGGAAACCTCCCCTAAATTTGATTCTTTTTTTTAAACTTTTATTCATTTGTTTATTTGTTCACTCATTCGTTCATTCGTTCATTTATTATTCAAGTCACTTATCCTTAACCGCGGTTGCAGGGGATGCTGGAGCCTACTTCAGCACTCATTAGGTTACCAGTTCATCAGCATGTTGCTAAAGTAGCTTATATTACAACAGAGACATTCAGAGAAAAAGAGAGAGGAACAAAGTGCTGGCTTGAGGTCTGCTCATGGTTTTGTGAGAGTGCCAAAGAACTATCGAGTGCTTTTTACTCTGCCGTGACATCATCAAGACTTTAGAGAACAGGAAATCAGATTAAAAGTGATGTCTCTGCTGTCTTTTCCCCAGAAGTGCTGGTAGCATGTGAACTAAGGACACTCACATTATTCTACAACTACTCTGAAAACCTTCATGCTTCAACAACCGCTATTATCTGGTAAGTGATGGATAACCTCAATTGCATAACAGGTTGCTTTCTTTGGTTTTTAGAGGTTACTGACATAAACAAACAAATGCACTCAAGAGTCTCTAAATAACACTTCAATTATTGTATTATATTCCTGTGCTTAATTAAAGCTTGTTGCCAAAAATATGTTGCCTTTGAAGCAGAAAACCAGAACATGCAGAATAAACTGCATGATAGGACTAGGAGGCGGTGATAGTATCTTCTGTTTTTTCTGTTGAGTAAGATTGTGGCGCACAGAGAGATTGTAGTAGTCCAGCTTTTCCAGAGTGGTGGAGATCCATATTCTTTTGAGCCACTGGTTAAGGCATGAGTGTAATATAATAGAATTTTTATTTGTCTTCTATCGTATTTGAGCTTAAATAACACAGCTCAAAAGAAAATAATATAAATAAACAGTTATGAGTTGTATCACCTTAGATTTGTTGGTTAAACTGCATTTGAGTAAGCATCAGTTTAAAATTGCGAACAAATGTGTGCAACTGTTAATCTTGTATTCATGAAGTCAGTGTATACATAAAGTCAAATAACTGTTCTCACAAATGGTCCTCTTTATTAATTTCCAGTATCAACATCCTGCTTCAAAACTCAATACAGTTTTGATGAACGCGAAGATTATTGAACCCCCAAGGTGGTAATGCTAAAATACATTAAACTGTACTTTAGATAACTGTACATTTTTATATAACTGTACTTTCAAGTACTTTAGATGTCCTCAATTCCACTCAGCAGTCTTAAAGCGTCACTGTAGAGCTCATAGGTGACACACATGCTATATCAAAACTGTGAGTACAGTTTAGTGTATTTTAGTATTTCCACTTTGGGGATTCGATAATCTCAGCGTTCATCAAAACTATATTGAGTGTGCATGT
>JBBPCX010000154.1:10511910-10525042 GCA_037974365.1 Hydrocynus forskahlii | reverse complement strand
CTTTGTATGACGGAATTGTGAGCTTTTAAAGTTGGTAATGCAGAACACACAAGATGGCTGCCAAAATAGGGGGTGAAGCTAAACGGGTTAAAACGATGCTACAAAGGTCAGCAACCCTGAGCATGCCTGGCACAGTTGGCATGTGGACGTTTTCTCAAAGGCACGCCAGTGATGGTGCGCATCAGTGACAAGGCAACGAGTCTGCTAAGTCCCTCTGCAAACTCCTGTACAGTAGGTGGTGGTATGCACCAAAGAAACGTTACTCTGCAGTAAATTAAGAAGAAGGGAACAAGTGGCCACACATTTCAAAGTGAGCGAACGAGGTGTGTGAGTGCAGGGCTGTAGTCTATGTGATACACAGGTGTATGCCATATAACCCCTTAGAAAGTTCTTGGGTTTGCGTATATCCAGTAAAACATAGGCTGCAGTACTGACACCGCTGTAATAGAACAAGACAGTATACCCACTACAGCACACAAGACTACAGCACTGCTGATTTACAATGCATGCAATGGTGTCTCAGGCATTGTCAGTGCTTCCTGGTATTTACACTTGTCAGATTTAGATGCACCACCTTAGCAGTATAAATAATTGTTAAAAGTGTTAATTAAGGCCAAGGGGTATGAAGAAGTTCTTCCATTCTGGGTCACTAACAGTACTACAGTTTTATTTCCATACTGTAGGCCAGGCCTACATGAATATAAATGTAGAAATTCCAGAAGGTATAACTGGTTGTGATTGTATTTATAATTTGGGTTCCCATCCCCCTCACTTTTGGAAAGCTTGGTACGCCCCTGCTTGGTTGTGTTTTACCAAGACAATCCCAAAGCTGGGATGCATGGTGCATGGTTTCTCACACTTAGGTAATTACTAGAATATAACTTTTGTTTTAATATTTAATTTTTTTACCTGCTGCAATTAAACAACCTTGAATTGTGAGGTGTTCGACAGTTTTTCATGCATGATATTTGGCCACCTTTCTGTAAAGCTTCAAAAGAATGTCTTTGTGGCTGGATAAATTAATAGTGCAGATGTCATCTGTGTCAGATAGGAATGGCAGGAATTATATAGAATAGACATGTTAGGTAGGAGCTGATACCTACAGTTAAAAATTCAAAATGCAACACCAAAACTTGTGAGGAATCAGTAACATTTACATTTAGTTTTCAGTTTACTTAAAGCATTCTCAAGCATCAGCAAATTAGCTGAGAAATGTCGCTATATAACAGTAACGAAACTTTCAGCAAATTAACCTAGTCATGAAAAAGCATCTTACATCCTGACCCTGAGAACTTTTGTTTAGATTTATGACATTTCTGCAACAATTCTGAAAGCAAAGAACCAGGCAGTAAAATGTAAGGTAGATCATGTAGATCCTGAAGGTTTTTTGTCTTTAATGTAAGCCTTTTGAAGTGTGCCTTACAAAGCCCACCAACCAAGCTGTGCAAGTCCAGAAGCTCCAGCTGCCTCCGCTCTATCACAAACACCTGCTCCAACTGCAGTGAAGTCATGATGAAAGCTTAGTAGAGGTTATTCTTTTCATATACCAAAATATGTCACTATAATTAGCAGTTTTATCAAAGTGATAGGAGTCAATACATCCTTTTTCTATGCAAAGTAGGGTTTGAGGTCTTGTAAATTTTCTCTCCAGCTGACTATTCAACATAAATAATAATCAATTCATAATTTGGACAGGCTACCCTCATTGAGACAAAGAACCACAAATGTATTCATGTCTTTATGTCTTCATGTTTAATATGCATTCATAGATTTGGGACAGTAGCTGTATGCTAAATGCTCTTCAATGACTTTAAGGAAATATATTTAGAGTAAACATGTTAAATACAATCTGAGTCCTCTTTTAAGTAAAACACCAACACTTCTGAGGATTACTGAGGATTAGTAACATTCAAAATGAGTTTACATTTCAATTTCAAAGGAAAAATTCTCCTAGGTTTCTTTTTATTTCTGCATGATTAGATCATTGTGGTATAATTTGAAACATGCCATTCTAGATAAACTCAGAATGTTC
Organism: Hydrocynus forskahlii; assembly: GCA_037974365.1. Lineage (NCBI taxonomy): Eukaryota > Metazoa > Chordata > Actinopteri > Characiformes > Alestidae > Hydrocynus > Hydrocynus forskahlii. The sequence continues at coordinate 10,523,010 of JBBPCX010000154.1, read as the reverse complement.
ACAGTGGTTGTAACATGCATCTAAAAACTCACAGAAGGTCATTAAATGAAATGGTTACAAATAGCCTGATGCCTGAGACACTTTTTGCGAGGTTTTTCAAATACATTAATGTTTGAGAGAAAAGTGCAGGGCATTGTAAGGCAAAACAGTAAGAAAATTTATTTTTGATTGATTTTACCACTGCAAACATTGCATATAAAAACTAAGAGCATCTATAGGTTCTTATATCATTCTGGATTCCAAACAAAATAGATTGAACATATTTGTGTTGCAGACTGCCTCCTGTCACCACCACTGTAAAATTAGTCAGTAACTTTCTTTACAATGTACCATTTTTCATCAAATCATTATCTGATTGAACTTTGCAATAAATTGTGGAATTTTTGTGGAAAATCTCTTGTGATTTTGTAACAAAGGTTGACTATGGTACAGTATCCTATGACCATACTGACTGATGCCAAAATTGCTCTCTGCAAAGATGATAATATGCACATTAGGCACTGCATACATACGTGAAGACTGGTCTGCTTGTGGGAACTTGGACACAGAGTTCTGAAGGCTGGCGAGTTTGGACTTCATGATTCGGAGACCTTCAGTGAAGCGGATCTCCTGTCCCTTAAGAAATTTCTCCATCTGTCTGAGCATGCCCATCACCCTCTGCTTGTCCAAGCAGCCCTGGCACAGTTTAAAAGTCCCAAAATATAATTAGGTGACAGACAATCCACACAGATACAATTTCCTTTAAAGTCAGTATTTCACTGACAGGCTTCTAAGGTTGAGCATCTCATGATAAGGAGGCTGTGAAAAACAAAACCACCAAAATTCCCAACAAAGCTTTGGTTTGCTCGGTAAACTAAGAGGTGGCACATTTGTTTGTATTAAGACCAGATGTGGATGAGGTCATCCAGTGAAAAACGGTGGCTATGGTGGTATTGCACAGTGCACGAAGAAGGTCATGTCTGTTTAGGTGGAACTCAGTGAGCCTTAAAAATGGCAGTGTCCTCAGTAATAAAAAAAAGTATTTAAGTAACTTAAACAGAGAATTCTGGCACATGTATTGTTTTATTTTAGGGGAATATTCATTCTCTCTAGTTAAGGCAACCTATCATCATAATTATATTGAGGGTGGTTGGTGGGTAAAAGATACTGGGTGTAATTTCTAATAACCCATATAACCTTTTAATTGACTAGATGTTTCAACCTCATGTAATTTGGGTGTTTAAACAACTCAAAACGTAACTAGAGATGCATCTCCACATGAAAATGCAATATTAAAGCAAAGAGAATAAGAATAAGAGCACAAATTTGCTTGGCTGTCCTAACACACTGAGTATTTTCAGCTTGACCTGGCTTTTTGATTTGTTGATGACTTGATGGCATACCCTTCATAATTTTGCTGTAAATGATCATGGGTACACTGCACTTCACAGCACTTCACCGAATTTAAAGGTAGTTGTTTTAGGCTAGTGTTCTTTCTGTCCTTAGCTGCTTCCCTACAGCTGAATTTCCAATGCCCAAATACACCAAATATGTCTTCATTTAAAAATATTCTTAATAGCTCACTTTCCAATTGTGGTTGAATACTTTGTTTTTTAAGCATCCAAATTGCTCACTCTTGTTTAATGGACAATTAATGTGTCGGTTTATTTATGCCTACTGACTCCAAAGATGCTCAAGACATACAGCCAAGACTGAATAACAGAATATACACTTAACTGTTCATTCAGTTCAACTGGAAGCATCTAACAACAAATACATCAGAGTAATTCTAGTGCAATTCTACGCATTTTTCTTGATATTTTTTCGGTTATTTTCAAATCAAAGTTATACAGTCAAAGGTACAATAATTAGTTATACTTAAAACTCCATAGTCCATAACTGCTACTGTGCTATTATCTCAAAAAGGTGTGCTTAAGTTTATTTGGCTTTCCGGGATTTGGGTTGTAGTAGGGGTGGGCGGCATAAACGGTATACGGTAGAAACGATATGAATTTGGCCAATGGTAGAGATTTTGACTATACCGGCCTATCGCAATAGCGCATGTTGATGTAATCAAGCTGTGCCTGTTTTGGTTGAAAGCATGGCAGGTCATATGGACCTGGTTTGGGTTTAAGGGGTCGGATGTTGAGCAGAAAAAAAGTATGCCGGGGGACAGTAAGACCTCGTCCACACGGGCGTATGAATCAGGCGTTTTTCGGGCGTTCGTGGCTCCAGGTGAGCGCGGACTGAGCGCCGACCGTTTTTCTGCTCATTAGAGCGAATCACAGCATCCACACGGGCGTTCAACCCCGGCGCTCGGTCGGCTGCGCATTCGTGTGGCGTCAAAAAACGATGCATACAACGTTTTCTTGGCGGCAAATTATGTCGAAATCATCCCCTGCCTATGACGCCGTATCAGGAGGATTTTTATAACAATTATGTCGATTGTAAGTTTTAACAAAGAATAACACTTTTTCAATGTAGAACTACAAATCAACATGGCCAACATGTAAACAATCTGGAGAGAATAATTACTGCCCCCACAGGTTAATACTCGAAACTACACATTGGGCTGCAGGCTGGAGTTAAACAGTGGCAGATGAACGCCAATGTAACGCCTCACTTAAGTCAATCAAGCGCAGATACAAAATGCAGCAAAAATGCCTATGGCATTCAGAATGTGTTCATTTATCCAAGACTCAAACGTCCATGTGGATGAGGCCTAATAGCGAAGAGAGGGAATACAAGTAATTTGTTTTATCATCTCACAATGATGCACGTTTTGGAATACGAAGAATGCCAAGAACTGCGCCCTCCACAAACACCCAGTCAGTCAAGTGGAAAGAAAAAAGGTGGCCCTACACACCAGCAGATTGATATTTTACAAGCATTTTCTAAAGGCACTCCATATGACAAAAGAATCTGCAGTGGATTGATATTACAAATGCCATTACCCTGTACCTGTGTAAGGACATGGTGCCGTTTCTGACAGTGGAGGAAAGTGGCTTTCAGAACATGATTAAGATACTTGATCCACATTCGAGGTACCTAGCCGCAAACACTTCAGCCAAACTGAAATGCCCAAACTGTATGACAGTTACAAATCTTAAAAATTACTTAAAGTTTTGCACAATAAATGTTCTTAAAATGGCATTCTGTACTTTTTGAGTGTGTTTATTCTGCTGCACTGTATCTGGTATCTGGTATGTGAGTATGTTAGAAACAGTCATTTTGACATTTAGATTTTAGGCCATATTGCCCAGCCCTAGGTTGCAGATATACTAAAAACTGTTAGGCAGATGTCCTCAAAAACACCATCCAGACTGGTCTCTTGTATATTTTTCATGGCAGGTAGACTCGCTCTTGTTAGAGAGAACAGAGGGAAATGAGCTGGCTTTGAATCTCATATTATTTCTTCGCCATTAGCAACACTAAAAATGGTGGTACTTTACAATAATACAAACATGGTGGACTCTAAACCAGAATATTTATTCAGCTGTGGCGTCATGGGGCGTCTGACTTGCAATTGTAAAATATCACCCCCACCAATGAAATGTTTGCATTTTTCTTTCTGCTGTTATTTAATGCATTTTAAATCTTGTTGCACTGTTGGACTGATGTTCCTTTCCCATTAACCAATCTTTGCATTTCTGCACATTTAATGACTCAGCTGCTGGAATGCAGTATCTGACAATGTATCTGACAAACTAGTACTGTCTACTTGTTGTTTGCTATATCGTTTGCTCGTGTTTAAAAGCTCTAAAACTTTTTCTGCACTTCATGTTGTCATGTCCAAATTGTGTAGCCTTGCATTGTTTTGTGTTGCATCATGGTCCTAGAGTAACATTTCATTTCACTGTGTACTGTGTAGATGGCTGAAATGGCAATAAACACATACTTGAGTTGAGACAGAGAGATTCATTGCTGACTATGCTCACACATTCCAAAGGATTTGCAGCCCAGCATAAATGTGAAATGGCTGGAGAGGCACTGGCCTTTCTCAGCTAATCACCTCAGCAATGCTTTTCACATTTCACACCATCCCCTTTATGGCCTTTTCACTTCCAGGGTTGTTCTATCAAACTTCAGCTACAGTGAGAAAGCTGCACTCTCTCAAAAAATGGTTAAAATTATTATTATAAGATACAAAGAGAGTTAGTGTGTAAGAGGAAGAGAGAGAGTAAATTGTTTTACTAACCTGCATTCCATCATTACAACTGTGTAAGACCAGGAGGGACAGAAAAAGAAGAGACCGATACTGATGTGAGAGGATCATTCTCCAGAGCCCAGATATTGTTACGCATGGATTCTCAAGTGCTTTCGAGTCTTCTTTAATCCAAATTCCAAATTTTCCCTTTTCTGTTTCCCAAGCAATGTGCGGATGCTGAAGAGTCGATTGGAGAAAGAGCAGTTCAAAACGGTCTGACCGCAACTGAAGCGCAACCTGACAGAGTTCATGCAGATTATTTCCCACCTGTATTCTGACAAACCCCGCCCTCCTGCACTAAGTCTCGGGCAGCTCAGCCAATCCCAATGAGCGGAGGCGGTGTTTTATCCGAAAACGGGTGGGGAAAGCCATTCATGTCCACCATCACGCAACCCAGCACAGTTAAACCTTTATAATTACTTTTAGGAGCAATGTCACAGGCCACGTTATACTTTCAAGAGTAATTCAGTGAGGTTAAGCTTTAGACTAAAATGAATAACATTTCAAAGGAAACGAGGCCATCGCGGTCAATAATATGATCTGATGATACTCGGCTCTGAAGAATTGGAATTTATATTGCGTCCGGCCCACGGCTCCTGTGATTATTGTTCGTTATTTTTTTCACCGCTGCGTTTGGGCTGTTCGGGAGCGGAAATACTAAAACTCACGTGTAAAATTCCCCAAAACAATGTTTAATAGCTTAAGGAACTGAACCGTTTTGCCCAAGTAGAGCAGGACAAAATTGAACAACGATGCTCCAAATAGCTAATTAAGTGAAGCGACTAGGGCTGAAACGATTAACGAGTAACTCGAACAATTCGATTACAAAAATGATCGAGGCAAAATCTTTGCTTCGAGGCTTCGTTTAATTTATGTCACTAAAGTCCATCTATTTAAAATGTCTCTACTATCGTATCACTCCCGCTGTGCAGACACTGCGCAACTCCGGGATCACAGTTTCACACGGACTTATGTAACTGAAGCGCATTTCAAAGATTTAAGAGGGCTTGTTTATTTTGCTCTCTATGAAAATGTCGGAAAATGAAGCTCCCGGTGTGCGTAAAAGGCAGAAAATGTCTGTGGGACCATTTAACACTGCGTGTGGCGAACAACCTAGTGCAGTGTAGCCGCCGTGCTGCTCAGCGTCTGAGCATGTTTGCACTGTTCATAGTCGCTAATTATAACTTAGTAGTGAGTTAACTTAACGTTTTCGATGATTTCCATCGGTCTACAACATCATAAGCCTACAGACGCGGGACGACTGGTCCGAAAAACAGTAAATCTCAGTATGGAGTTTGGCGAGCGCCTTCTCTGCACGGAGTGAGGCATGTTTAGTTCAGCCCCACTCTCTGTCACTAGCACTAGCGTAACGTTTACTTGTGTGAAGTGTACGTTAGTTACGTATCTGACGGAGAAGGTTTCAGAGTTAGAGGAGCGCATCCGGACTTTAACTGGGGATAGGAGACGAGAGTCATGTGTGTCGCTAGCCAGTCCGGGTGCCTTAGGGGAAGATAGCTCGCCCCGACTCCGGCTGTAGAGCCCCCACAGCAGGGCAATTGGGTCCCCACACCTCCGTAAAGAACAATGGGGGAGTTTGTGGAGATTTAAGTGTCTGAGTGCTTTCCAGGTAGAGCAACGCGGTTCGGAAAGTCCGTGCTCATTTAAGAGGCTTTTCATGTTGCAGAACACATATAGTTGTTTAAAAACACAAGTATGATTTTATCTGATTACTCGATTAATCGTTGAAAAAAATCGACAGAATACTCGATTCCAAAAATATTCGACAGTTGCAGCCCTAGACGCGACCATTTGTCATACGTGAACACACCGTGTGAACAATTACATTTTACCCATTCAGCAAGTGAACACAGTGCCTGTTTGTGGAGTTGGTACCTTGCTTAAGGGTACTTCAGAGGTGCCATTAGCAGTCCTGGGATTCGAACACACGACCTTCTCATCGCAGGGGCAGCTCCCTAACCTCTAGGCCACCAGCAACTTCTCACCGTCACATACACACCTTGAATAACGTCCATAGATGAGCTCTGCCAGCAGAATGACAGGCTCAGCTGTTCGTGATCTTAAGGTCATGTCCAAAGTGTTGGCAACACATGTATAACCTCGTTGGCATTAGAGTGGGCTGCTCTCCCTGGAGGATTAATCACCCATAATCAGTGCTTGGCCTCCCCAATGCTCTCGTGGATGCAGTGGAATCCTCAAAGCAACATTCCACCATCTAGTATAAAACTCCACAGAAGGAAGTCAGTTACTTTAGGGAGTGAGGCCTAACTTCATATTAACACCCTTGACTTCAGACGAAACGGTACATCAGCATGGGTCAAACTTCAGACAGGCCAAACATTCTTGCAGTTGGGTGACACCTAGTGCCAAAAAGCTGGGTTGCAGGCAGTCAGATACGGTCAAGTAAAGAGCAGATTAGAATAGAATGCGTTGTCAAATACATGGATTTATTCATAAAAAAATCAAACGACAAACTAAGCTTGCTTGCTTGAGGACATTTTCTCGCGAGATCCATGCATATTACTGCCACTGGTCTTTACCTACAGAGGAGGCTGTGGTCTTTCGCTGTCTTTAGGACAATACTGACCATGTTCTATCACTCTGTGGTAGAGAGTGTGGTGTTTTTTGCAGCTGCGTGCTGGGGCAGTGGGGTGAAGGCAACTGATGCCAACAGTTTGAACAAGCTAATAAAAAAGGCTGGTTCTGTCCTGGGCGTCAAACTGGAGACCCTGGTGGATGTGTCTGAGAGGAGGATGCTGAAGAAGCGTCTCTGCATCACGGACAATCCCTCCCACTCCATACACGCCCTCTTAAATAACCACCGGAGCAAAAACAGCAAAAGACTCATAGCCTCTAATTGCAGGACAGACTATTTTATTTTTATTTACATTCGTTTTTATTTTTAAGTCACTCTCATAAACCATTTTGCACTACTTATCTGTGGTACAGCACAAAAATCTTACACACAGCAATGTCAGAGTTACACTGTTAAAATAGTGTTCTTGTGTTCATTGTCATTGTTTTTTATCCTATTGTCTTATCTTTAATTCTTTTTTGTTGCACCGAGCATACTAATGCCAAAATATTTTCCCTCTGGATGAATAAAGTTCTCACTTCTTAATCTCTTTACTTTAGAACTTCAGACAGCTGCGGGAGCCAATAGGAGGAGTCCAAACTGTGACGAGCGCTCAGTAGTTCAACCAATCAAGGGATCATGCTGGGCCCCCCTTGCCGGTCTGTTTTGATTGGTCAGATCAGGGCGGGGCGGGGAGTTCTTTCTCGTTCGTTTGTCCTCGCGGCCATTTTGCGAGAAATCAGACGGGCGCCATGTCTGAGGGGGATATTGAATGCGTCGAAAATAATAACAGTCTCTGTTCCTCACTCCGTCTGCTATATCGCACCACGGCCGCTGCCAGCCGACGGGACGTTAACAAAGCTGGGGTATCAAAGCTGTGTTCACAGCATAAAAATACCGTCACTGACATGAGAGAGGATCATGTCTGTTAACCGTCTCAGATTTGAGACGTGTAACCGTGAGTTTTTCCAGACTGATACAATCCTTCATCATCACTCACAACAAGCCAACGTCTCCATGAGTGACTGAATGCATCTCACTCTTGTTGCGGAGAAGGGCAGTTCCGTTTCTAACCATCATGGCTTTTGTGAGCCTCTTCTCCTGTCCCCCAAACCCCGTTCTTGACAAAAACATGACAGAGTCTGAGCTGGCAGGGGATGAAAGGTCGAGTAACATTCTTGTCTGCTTCTGTGCAGGGTTATTTGTACTTTTTTCAGTGGATGTTTTTTTTTCCTTTTCACTTGTTATCGAACGTCAAGGGCACTAGCTTGGTTCTGTTAGCTAGTTCTTTGGCGCAGGCCTCTCCCCATACACCGAGGTGACCACCTTCTAGTGCATGCAGTTTCATTTTGCTAACACAACGGTCATGTCTGCCCACTGCTAGTCGTGTCCATTCTCTCATCGCTTCGCCCTTGATCCGTTTTTATTCGCACTCGCGGCGGGCCCTCTATAATAAAGCACATTTCTGAAGACGGAGTAACTGATTGTTACAGTGTATCTTTATGCAGTCGTTTGAAGATATTTGAATATTTAAATAGCTATGACGTTGTAGTGGCTGCCCTCCCCCGTGTGTTCTAGAACGCCGCCCCCCGCCCCCTTTTTTTCTGGAAACGCCTCCCGTTCCAGCGAGAGGCTTTTGTAGGAGGTCCCGAAAGGACGCCTGGTGCAGTTTTACGTTTCTTTCCTCCAGACAATGGATCAAAGCGTGTCTAAAGGTTTCAGCTGGTTTCATGGGTTTGCTGTTTATAAGGGGTGCCGTTTAATTGTGTTCTGGAACACTTAGCACACTGATTTGACTCTTTCTCTGTAGTCCTTCATAAGTAAGCTTGCTGTCACAGAAGCACTGTGAAGTCCACAACCACTATGCCACCATGTAGAGTTATATTTTTTTCTAGTTGTACACACCAGAAGTTATATTAGTGACCTGGAACGGAAAGTGCTTCACTTAATCCTGCATGTCTGAAGGTTTACATTATCATAGTATCTGAAACAAACAAAATGATCAGTTGTCCATGTCCTAACAATATTTTACACTATGTGGTTGTTCATGGGTTGAGTCCCTAAAGTTGTTTCTCAGTTAGTTTCAATAGAAGTGCTAGTACCTTTCCCCTTTTTTGTTATAAATATTTAAAATTTATTTCATACGGTACAGAATTTAAATAAAACGTTTATGGTGCTGTCTGTGACAACCTGGAATTAAGTATTTAATTTTTCATACAAGCCGCAAGACAACAAACAGCCATCAATATTTCTGAGCTCTCTGTGCCAGCCCTAGTTTTGAAAGTTACTCAAGTAAAGGTTTATGTAAAAAAATTGATGATCTTTTTTTTTGTCAAGATAAAATTTCCACTGTGAATGACACAGCTTCCTAAATTGTTTAGTGCTTCCACTCCTTAATTACATGTACATGTCCTCTTTGTAGAGTTTTGGAAGAGTGTCAGAAGAAGTCCAAATTAAGCCTCTTTTACATATTTGGGTTGTTAATAGGACTGGAAACATATTATTTTTGCACTTGATATGTTATTGGTAATTGCCCATATTGATATTTTTTTTGTATCCTCCTGACTCCCAATATGTTCCTTTCCCAGGACTTACTGTTTTTCTTACACAGTAGCGTGTGTGTAATGCTGTGTACATGCTGCTTAAAACACACAAAAGAACCAACAATTGTTGACTTTTGCAGTTTAGAAGTGTAGAAACACCATTTTTTAAACACCATTTTTAAAGACATTTTTTATTTACTCTTTAAAGGGAAGACCGTGAATTGGAGGATGGAGAGATAGATGATGAGGGAATTGCAATTGAAGAAAAAGAAGAGGAAAGCAAGGTGGAACATGAAGTTGTAGAAAAAAAAAAAGTACGGGACAGAGAAGACAAATCACACCGACACTCACATAAAAGACACAAGAAACTTAAAGAGAAGCGCAAGCCAAAGAGAAGGCGGCGGGACAGACAGAAGGTATATGGACTACTTTACTCAGAAATCTATTTTTTCTCTGTAGAAGTGCTACATTAGACCTTTTAGACTTATTGTTTGACTCCTCCATATCTTAGCACCACTCCCAGTCCAGTGACACCAGCTCTGACAGTTACAACTCTGATCATGAGCATCAAGACAGATATAAAAACAAGAAGAGCAAAGGTGCTTACCGGGACTACGATGGCCAGTTTGCACATGTAAGAACCACACAGAGACCAACCAGCCTTCAGTAATTACATTTAGAATTCTAAGTCATTACCCCCTTTCTCTCCCTGTTCTTTTTTCTCATTTGTCATTCTTGATTGTCTATAGCATGAACACGAACACAGCAGCAGTCACGGAAAACTGCCAAGATCAGCTCAGCACGGAAACAGTGAAAGTGAGGAGAAATATGACCATGACGAAGACCAGGATGACTTCAGTGAGGAACTGTCCAAGTACAGACAAGCAAAAGAGTTTAGCACATCCAACCAAGGCAAAGCACCAAAAGAGCATGGAAATAGACCCGGCATGAAAGAGCAACAATGTATGTTATTTGTATTCCTATGTTATTGTTGAAATGATCTGCACTTTTCAGTTGAAGTTTGACATTAAGCATTTTATCAGTTCTAAAACATTCACAAATAGATCTTACCAGCTGCTTATCACTTTCACTGGAGAGTTTGTCATATGAAGTTCTTTTACTCATAAATTCTCTCTCACCAATATCAGTTCTGCTTGGTCAAGGCTATGGTGGAGGAGGCTTAGGCAGGGGGCACGGTGCCCTAAACAAAAACAAGAAACCGACAATCAAGACCTGGGGCCGGGGTCGGGGCAGAGGGTGCGAGTATGGTGGAAGTGGAGTTGGAGCAAAAATGGTGAGGCTCTCATATGATTTTTGACAACATTTCAACAGTAAGTTGACTTGGTTTGGTTCATATCATCTGCCCCTGCAGGAAACCAAAGGCCAGAAATGTTTTCAGAAAAAACGTCCAATTATGAGTCAAGAGTTTATTAATCAGCATACAGTCGAACACAATGGGAGAAACATCTGTAAATATTTCATTGAGGGCAGATGCATTAAGGTAAATACATTTTAGTGCCTTTTGTATTAGATGCTGAAAAGTTGATTTGTTGGCTAACTTTTGGATTTTGCATGGAACTGATTAATATTATCTCTGTACAGGGGGACCAATGTAAGTTTGAGCATGACAATGTTGTCCCAGAGAAGAAGAAAGAGCTGTGCAAGTTCTATGTCCAAGGATACTGCACTAAAGGAGAGAACTGCATTTATATGCACAATATCCTTGAAAGTTTCAGGAACTAATATATATATGGCATTTGTTTTCCTTTCACATAAAA
>JBBPCX010000154.1:10468672-10508300 GCA_037974365.1 Hydrocynus forskahlii | reverse complement strand
TGTACCCCCAGGTACCGGTAGTCCTCAACTACCTCCACATCCGTCCCTCTGATGGTGACAGGGGTGGTAGGAGGAGCCTGCTTCCTAATATATGACCCACTTTCTGGCCCTGTTTTATGACCTGTCACCTTTGACACCTGCTACATTATACTACATACCTGCTAACTGAGAGTGGAACCCTGTTTACTGCCAGTACAGGCACCCTAACGACCAGACACTGTTATAATTCTACTCGTTGTGTTTTTTTATGCTGCTAACTGTGCAATAAGATAAAGAATATGAATCTAGTGGTCCATGGAGAAAGGCTGTCTCATCTCACTTCCTACGTGTACACAGCTGCTGATGACAATAAAGCAACCTTGAACCTTGAAGCTTGATACACTTTATTCATCCCAGAGGGAAATTCACATGATGAATGATGATGATGAATGGGAAAAAAATGGGGGGGAAAATGGGGCAAAAAATATTCACCATTTATCATTTTTTATGGATTTATTTCACTTAAATGTCAACTTCTCTGTTTCATTTTTGATTTAAAAAAAAGTGTGTTTTTGAATCACTGTTTTTTTGTGTTTTACAGATAACACAGAATGTCCAGGTAAATAACACCCCAAAGTTTTAAGTCACCTTTAAAAGTGGTGTAGTACAATGGACATCAGTTCAAGTTATTGATACAGTCTAGCTTAATTTTATGTTTTAAAAGGGACCTATTATGCAAAACTCACTTAAAAAAAAAAAAAGTTATAATAAGTCTATGGGCTATACAAAACATGTTCATGAAGTTCTTTGCACAAAATCTCTCTCACATACAGAGATCTCACTTGCTTAATTCTTGACAGTTTCAGTCCCTTTGAAAACGAGCCGTTTCAAGGCTGTGTCCCTTTTATGCAAATAAGATGTTGCTGGCCACGTCCCACCCATCCCATGCTTAAGCTGCATGTTTAACTTCTGGATTTTACATTAGAATCCATGTCCTTAACCAGTTAAAGTGTTTCTTTCTTTCTTTTTTTCCTTCCATCACTTCAATCTGTGACAGTGGTCCTAGCCTCTATGGTGACCAGGCTGAAGGAAGGAAGGGAGGGAGAAAGAGTGAGAGATACCCTAGGTGGAGAAAAGTATTGGGACACTTAACGTGGAAAAGGCGGAAAACAGGTGGCCCTACATGTTTGACCCCGAGTCGGACCCAGAACAAGATGAACACAACACTTCCTGTGTGCCGGTAGACACTGCGCTCAGCTTATCTGTGCTCGTAAAACTAGCAGACGTAATGGTGGAACTTTAATGTGGTGTTGGGGCGCAGCGGAGCGTGACTTACCGTATACATCCACGGAAACAAAACATGCATTTTACGCCGTGATTGGTGTATTTTCATTTCTTTACCTTAACCAATAGCGGAGGTTGTTTTATTGTGTTTTGAGCGAGTATTGGCCAGCTGGGCAGAGCGAGTTTTTGCCACTGTAGTGGTCAAGCATGGCTGAATTCAGCATACATAAAGCTGCAAAGACCCAAGATGGCCGCTGAAAGGGGTGACCAGCAACAGGCTAGTGGGTGGGGTCTCGACAGATGAGGGGCATTTCTATGCAAATTGGCCCCCTACTGACATCATATGGGGGCCATCCGTCCAAACGGCTCATTTTGAAAGGGCCTGAAACTGTGAAGAATAGAACTGGTGATATCTTCTTATGTGAGAGTGATTTTGTGCATAGAACTTGATGAACATGTTTTGTATAGCCCATAGACCTATTATAACTAAAGTGAGTTTTGCATAATAGGTCCCCTTTAATAAAAGAGTTGTTGAGCATAGAAATCATCAAACTGTGATAGACTATGATGACATGACATAGACTATGATGACAATTTGTTATAAAGATCACTTTAACATGCATCTTTGTTTGGGATCTTAATTAAGATGTGGATGAATGTGCTCTAAGCCCTGGAGTATGTGATTTATATGCAAACTGCACCAACACTATTGGGAACTACATTTGCACTTGCTGGAGTGGATATAGGGTCACGAATCTGGCCATTCCTATCAGTGCCAGGAATCCTTGCGGAGGTAAGTTTGACTATTTGCTGTGTTTGCTGTTTTTGTTTTTGCTTAAGATTCAAACAGCTTTTCAACATTGATCCAGTTGTCTGAAATAGGGCTATTGTTTTTACTGCACCATCAATGTCAGTAAACTCCATGCATGGAAGACCTCCAATATTATGTTTAAGTGTAGCCAACAAGTGGAAGCAGTACTGGTAAAAATGAAGATAGTATAAATGCGTGACCGCAAAAAATGTAAGGATTGAGGTGGGAGTGGCAATAAGTAATTGTGCAAAATAGCTATAACAAGATACAAAAGGTACAGTATATGATTAATAAGTACAGTGAAGTACAGTTTTGATGATTCAGTTCTTCTTACCCCAGGTCATCAGGGTAAGAAAATGTTTTCCATCCTGCAAGTGGAGGCCAGTATGCCAGAAACACTTGCCAGATGGAACGTAGAAAAAGTGTAAGACGGGTTTGTAGGGGCTAGCAGTGGTGTAGAGGTCCAAGACAGAGAGGAGGCTTTTTCAGCTATGTTTTGTAGGGTCTTGTTTTCGAAGCTGAGCAATTCCTGAACCAGACTGTGATGCAGCTGCAAGGAATGCTCTCTATAGTACCTTTGTAGAATGTAGAATGATGAGGACTGGTGAGGTAAGCAAGTAGAGATGATGCAAGGCTTTCTTGGCAATGGAGCTGGTGTTGAGGGACCCCATTTTCTGTGATGTAAACACCACTGATGTTCTGTGGAAAATAAGCAAAAGACATCTATTTTGTACTGTACATATTCAGAGATAGATTGTTGGTTCTGCACTAATCCATTAGATGCTGTACCTCTTCTCTGTGCACCGTCCTCTCTTTCCCAACAATTAAACAGCCCACTATTGTGTCATTGTCACACCAGGCCTCCTTCTCCTCGCACGCAGGGCCGGCATACTGACACCATGGATAGTTAAAAGGCATCATTCTTTATTTACCTAAACCAAAACCAAAACTGCCATGAAAGCCAGACTTGAATACTATATTTTCTTTAACTCAAGGAGACAGGATTAAACAAAGCCCTATGGTAATGGTTGACCCACAACATAAACAGAACATAAACCCCCTTAAATACACAAAGTAAGCCCCAAAACCCAATCACAAAACACAAACACCAGGGGTGCCCACATTTTTTTGCCTTGCGAGCTACTTTTACTATAATCAAGTCAAAATGATCTACCAACAATCTATAATATATATATATATATATATATATATATGGGGTATACTTTAGATTTAAAGTACCTTGCATAACAGCATGAACAAGTATGGCACAATACAATTCTGTACATTTTTGGCCATTACCTTACTCCAATGACGTCTTACACTGAATGGAATCAGCCAAAGTTGCATTGTCCGGACAGTAGTTGCTGGTAGCCAGCCTCAATCAGACTTCCAAATGATCATCAGTCATGGTGGAACAGTATTTGGACTTTGTGTGTTGATAAACCCTTTTGCATTTAGTGTTTTTATGAGAAGCCTTAGAATTGCCTAATTGTGTGTATTTGTTCTGTTACAAAAGCAGACATTCTTACATTTGTTTAATATTTTAGTCAAACTTTACATTTTAATTTAACACTGCAAACAAATCCACAGAACAGAAACAGAACCAAACTCAGTAGCCAAACAGTATGTCCTCAGTGCAGGTTGACAATCAGAAAATCAAATGCCTCAGCTTGGATGGGCTGATGCGGTTTCTCTTCAGTTAGTATCTGCCCTGTTTTTGAGAAGACTCTCTCCTCACATGTGAATGGCCACAAGGCCGCCATGCTGCCAATCAAAACAAAGTTCTGCCGAGAGCAGAGCTGAGCGACTGAGAATGAGAGCTGAGCAGCGAAAGGAAAAAAAGTGGGGAGTCGGCTCTCACTCGATGGAGTCAGCTCTTTTGATTCACTACAAAGCATTGGCACTTTTGCGCATGACACATCACTATTCTGTGGCTCGCGATTCACTCGTTTTTACACTGCACGGTGTCCTGTTCGCGTTAGAGTTTATTTTGAAAGGCAGGGCTCCACGATCGACTCATGTTGCCTTTGCGATTGACCGGTAGATCGCGATCAACGGGTTGGGCACCCCTGCTATAGACAGAGGAAGAATAGCTATGTTATCCACATTAACGCCAAGAGTCAAGATAAGGTCAAGTGTACGGCCACAGCAGTGAGTAGGCCCTGTTACATGCTGCGTGAAGCCAACAGTATCTAGGATTGAAGTAAATGTAGATTTTAGAGGATCCTGTTCTTTTTCAAAGTGAATATTGCTATGAAACAACTAAAATCTTGTAAGAACTCTGTATATGGCCCTGGTGGCCTGTAGACAGTAATTAGGGAGAGAGAGATTTTTTTAGTATCTAAATTAGTTAAATTAAGGAACAAAGTTTCGAAGGACGAGAACTTAGGCTCAGTTATCTGTTTAATACCAATGGAACTTTTATATATGGTTCCCGTGCCTCACCATCTACCGTTTAGTCTAGGACTGTGTACGTAGTTGAAGCTTGGAGGTGTAGCCTCATTTAGAGCAACAAACTCATCAGGTCTAATCCAGGTCTCTGTAAGGCATAAAGTATCAATATTCTGATCAGTTATTAATTTGTTGACATACTGTTTGGTTGCCGAGTTTGGTTCTGTTTCTGTTCTGTGGATTTGTTTGCAGTGTTAAATTAAAATTAAAAGTTTGATTAAAATATTAAACAAAAGTAAGAATGCCTGCTTTTGTAACAGAACAAATACACACAATTAGGCAATTCTAAGGCTTCTCATAAAAACACTAAAGGCAAAAGGGTTTATCAACACACAAAGCATTCATATTTGCCAAGTTAGGCTAAAATGTGAGGGTCTTGACAATTGATGGGGGTAAAAGGGAATAAAAATGATGCAGAGATATCGATGGACTAATTGTAAACCACAAAATGCACCTATATGATAAGTGGCGCTGATAAAATGGACAATGAGTGTACATGTTTGAACATTTTGAATTTTGTTCATGCCTTTTCATCAGTAAAAAGTATTCGTTTTATTCTTTTTAGATGAAACCACAAATTGGTATTCCAGTGATGATGAAGATGGCAGCAGTGTGACAGCCATCTTAAAGACTCTTAAAAAACAGAATGAAGTGCTGAAGCCCCAGCAGTCTAAGCCTAAGCTTCAGCAGCATGACATCATCTCACCTCCCCTTGCTGATCCCAGACTACACAAGGAGAGGCCCCTGTCTAATGACCCTCGGGTGAAGGTCGAGCCTCGGCAGCTTACTTCAGACAGCAGAAAGGAAGCTGATACTGTTATTGACCCCAGATTGGTTAGAGACCCACACAAGATAAAGTCAATGGAGGCTAACACCTCTAAGGTGGATTCTCAACATTACCCTCACTTAATCTCCTCCATATCTCAGAAGCCTCCCATTGGAGAGGAAGATGAGGAAGGAGAAAGGGAGCTGAGAGAAAAAGCTGCCTTGATCCCGCTGGATCCCAGCCCCGGCTATATGCTGAGGGACCCTCGTTGCCAGATAAAGCAGTTCAGCCACATCCGGGTTGACATCCTTCTCCAACGGCCAGCCTTTGCTCACAGTGTGGTGTGGGCCCCGGAGGACCTCATTCCTCTGTTGATCCCCAAACAGGAACACTCAATCAACCTGCCTCTGCCACCCCTTATTGCAGATGCCCAGCTGAACCGTAGCCTCTCATCCCCACCAGACCACCCTCCTTCTTCTACACCTACCCTAACAGACCCACGTCTTGTGGGCACTCGACTAAAAGACGGTGTGATTAGGCTGGGTATCCCCCCTGGTAGGTCACTCGAGCCTCGTCTCTGTGCAGACAAACCAACAGACCCCCGAACCCACAAGGCATTAGATCCTAGAATTAGTCGGTCTGGAAGCTTGGACTCCAAACTTCCTTTCATGAGAGACAGTTCTCTTGGTCCAGGGGTCATGAATCCAGAGTTGCCACGAAGCACAGCTGGTACCACTAGTCAGTCAGCTGCTTCAGCAAAGCCTGATTCAGAGAAACTACCACCATATGCCCCTCGTCTGGCATCTTCCAGTGGTGGTGGGCTGGAAAGCCCCACGACATTGCTTGGGGGCATCAGTCTGTATGATCCTCGCAACCACACCTTACTCTCCCCAAAACGAGAGGGAGAGGAACCTTCAAAAAAACCTGGCATCCTAAAGCTGCCACCAAAACATGAGGGCCCTCCACCTTCACAAGCCCTGTCACTGCAAGCAACAGCTGAGAAGAGCAGTAGAGCTTCTGACGAAGGCTTTGACAGTTTGAGCGGCGGCTGTCATTCTGTGCCCACAGTGATACTGGCACCTCATTGCTCGCCTGGCCACGTGGCAGCACCTGCTATGCATAACTTACCCATTCCAGTGCTGGCGGGGCTGATTCGCCCAGCTTACACAGACCCTCGACAAAAGAGGCAATGCGGACAGACCACTGGAGTCGAGGAGGAAGGAGAAGACAAGGAAGATAAGAAGGACAGGCCACTGAGGGATGTGTTTAAGACCTTTGACCCCACAGCTTCACCATTCTGTCAATAAAGCCTGCTTACACTGGACTGGAACATCACTCACTGGGCATTTCACGGCATCTTGTCAAGTACTTTCGTATTTATTTGTATTTGTTTTGTACATACTTTTTTCAATGCCACATGATCAAGTGACATTTTTTTGGATTTTCTGTGCATATTGATATTATGTATTATTAGTCCACTTAACTAGAGATTAAACACACAGTACTCCAGGCAATTAATCCAAAAAGAATACTCCATTTATTGTATAGTTCTCAATAAATGTCATAGGTTGGCAAAGACCTTTTTCTGGTGTATAGTGGTAATTACAAAGATGATATGAAAAGAAAACTGTCA
Source organism: Hydrocynus forskahlii (assembly GCA_037974365.1). Lineage (NCBI taxonomy): Eukaryota > Metazoa > Chordata > Actinopteri > Characiformes > Alestidae > Hydrocynus > Hydrocynus forskahlii. The sequence goes on along the minus strand of JBBPCX010000154.1, from coordinate 10,501,376 downwards.
CAGTGTGTTTGAAAGGGATATGTTGTGATATATAAAGTTTTTTTGGTAAATATATGTATTACACAAGGTTGTGGTAAGGCTATGTGACATTTTTATGGAGTAATACTGTGCTAAGCTTAAAAATTATTCAATAGTGTATGCAAACACTACCCCCTGTTCAGTCATCTGTGATGCACTGTACTAAACGGACAGAACAAGCAAGAAAAGTTAAAATTAATCCAAAAATCATTTTCGTTTTTACACAAAGTGTCACTTGTAATCTTTTAGGACTTCTTTTTTCAGTCTACATTTTGAGTAATGGTTTGTTTTTTTTCTGTATTGTACTGATTTGTTTACTCATGTTACTTTGCCTTTTTATTGTGTCTTAATAAAATAAAAATGTGACTTTTAATGTAGCTGTTAAAATGATCTATTTCCTTTGCAATGTGTGTGTTGGTAAAGTTTCTGAATGTTTTATTTATGTTTCTTAAGCTCACTGATGGGTGGGACAAGGCTGGGTGTTGGACCATGCACTGATGTTTTGCGGAGGCCTAGGTCATCGGTCTCAGGATTCAGTTGCTCCTGTGCTCTGTGGATAAGGAGTTTCTTCCTCCACTGAAAGCAAAGGGAAGCTGCCTTTGCTGCATCAGAGTTTGGCTCTGGTTGTCTCAAGCCCTTCCACATTCCAAAGAATACGTCATTAAATCAGTCAGAAAATACAAGTTAAAATCAGTTACAAAATTATGATGAATATTCTACAGTACTTACACTACAGTGTGTGCACAGGTTTTCTCATGGCTAAGTTTAGTAAAAGGTGCAACAAGAGCAATATTGTTTACGTATTTCTGTACTCGGATTCATCAGGTAAAATGTTGAATGTGTTATGTAAGATCAATTAGATTAATTTTTATTACCTTTATACAAGCTGTTTCAGCAGAACGCATCCCCTGGATAACAGTCTGTAGTAAGTTTTGTGCATTTTTCACCAGGATTTCATCTGATGATTTACACCCAGGAGTCACTGCATTGACACTGTGGAGACACCATGTACCCTTTGGGTCACATGAGATATCATGATGTTTGTTTGATTTATAGTTTGTTTACTGATAACGGTAGGAAGGTAAAGTGTTGAAATGACCAAGTAGTAAGCAAGAATGTCTGACAAGTTACTCCTGTTAGCATTTGGGTGACTAATATATCTTAATATTTCTTACCCTGAAATGATTGCAAGCTGGTTGGTAATTGTGACAATCTGCTCTCCTATGATTGACAGTTCCTTGGTGGAGTGTTTGTCGAGACAGTGGTCTGCTATCACCCTCACAAACTCTGTGATGGACTGGCAACTAGAGACTAAATCTTTTGCTGATGTTACAAAAGCATTTTTGCTCTACAAGTGAAATAAGGGAAACATAAGACAAAAAAAACAAAAACAACATGAAATGTCCCAAAACATCAGGATGTTCACTTTTACCTGAATTGGTCCTTTCCTTTTTAAGTACTGGGTCATCTGATAGATTTTATCAGCCATTTCTTTTGTCACCTTGACAATCTGGTTCCCATGAATGTCCCATCTTTCTGCCTCTTGTTTCAGGAAGAGAGATGTGTACGCGAGAGTTGTATCCTCAGAACCGAAGACTGGCAATTCATTACTCTTCCTCTCATACAATAGCTCCTGTGAAACACACAAATAATCAATTTTTGCAGGATGTGCAAATGCTGAATTGTGACAATTCATTGTTATTCATTACCAGTTTGGGTTCTTGCTTGTTCACATGGAAGATGTTTACAGGATTTGCGTGTTGTAAGATGACTTGTCTATGCAGCGTTGTTCCCTTTGGAATGGAGGTTATATCCGTTACTTCTGTCTCCAGAACACCACTGGGCACTTTGCCCTGCAAGCCAAGCTTGATCTGTTCCTTTGTGACAGGAAGAATTCCATCAACCTTGGAGAGTTCTGCTACAAGGTAATGCGCTTTGGCAGACCAGCATTGTGTCTGAATGTCAAGGCTGAAAGTCTCAAACACAGTCTGTGTTTCTACCATTAACCTGGCCCTACTCACTATTTCTGAAATCTGAAACAACAGATGATCATTAATGAATCTCAGGCTGGCCCGCTCTCGTGGGTCTCTAATGAAATTAAAACAATCTTGGACAGACTGTGTAGCAGTTTTAATGTTTTCCAAGAGCAGTTCTGCAGTGGCCTCAAACTGTTTGCGAGTCTCCTCAGTTTCAATGGAATCTTCTCTTATTATTGCTGAACAAGCCAAGGTGACAATATTTTGAAGCGATCTTGCATATTCCTCATTAACTTCGATCAAAGCACAAGAAAGTGCTCTCATTTTAACCTGAAGTTGTCTCTGTAGAAGCTCTGTTCTCGCGAGCATTAGGACTCCAGATCGGGATACAGTACCAAGGTCCTCTGCAGTCTTTAAGTAGACTTCAGTAAGTCTCTTCACCGCATCTTGTAGCTCTTTCAGGAGTTTTACTTTATAGTTATCTCTACAGTTTAAGGAAGACAGCCTGGCAGCTTCTTGAATTCGAAGAGAGTTTTCAGACATGGCTGCTAACCATTTTTTGGGTGTCATCTGGTGTCTGCTTTGAAGCTGTTCCCCGCCATGAGTTGCGCCTATACCCAAAACCTTGTCCAGTGAGTTTATCAGGACTTGAATGGATAATGCCCAGAGAATACAGAGTCCATCTAGCTCATCAGGCTGAGCTTGTTTTGAACTGAGGAGGTCTGTGAGATTCTTTGTATTGGTTTGGGCTTTTTGGAGCTTGTTTAGTATAGATGTTATGCTCTCGTTACCCTCACCTGTTACCTTGATGTCTGTCGATATCACAAGCTGTACTGTGTCTGCACACAAACACATGACCTCACTGAGTTCTTGGATGCAGCTGTCTACCACATTTGGTGTATGGCTAAGAATTATAGCCTGGATAGCATGGTACCACATGCCAGTCACTGGCAGCAAAATCTTGCGTGTTTTTTTGATGAGGTCAGAAAACTGACTGCTGTGTCTAAAGACAATGTCTGTGCTCTTGCCTACGCTCATGGCCTGCTCCTGCGCTGTCTGTACAAGCAATGGTGTGAGAGCCACTAGCTTAGACCGAAGACTTTCCATTTCATGATTATTCGCTTTGTCTACAACACTGGACGCCTCTTTTGCGGCCTGAATATAACAACTGGAAAGTTCTACAACCCCTGCACAGGCTGAGTTTAAAGCTTCAATGTCTTTACCTTTGGTCATGCAAACAACTTCACACAAGAGAGGCAGCAAGTCGATATTTTGCTGTGCTGGGAAAGGTTTGGATTCCACCATAAATGTCGGCTTCCTAACCTCCATGTTTTCAGCCTGGAGCACTGTGATAGGTTCAGGCTTTTCTTTACATGAAAGATTATTTATGAGCTCCATTGCCAAATTTTTTGTCTCTTCTCCAAGAACAATATCCTCAGATTTGGCTTGGTTTTTTGTGGACATCTGGATTTCTGCAATGGCAGGGACTGGTGGGCAAACAGCAGATTGCCGGGCCTCATCCCGCAATGGGCTAAGCAGATGTGGGTGCTGTAGACCATCTAAACCATCACATAAAACTTCAAAATGTTTAATGGCCACTGACACTCTGTCAGTCAGCAAGGAGAACTCACCCTCAGCAGGGAAGATGTTAAATGTACACCCAGCCACTTCAGCAACAGAACCTTCAGCTTGCTTGACCAATACAAGCAGGCCATTACGGTAGATCGGATCATCATTTTTGTCCACATGTCTTCTCACAAACTGAATCACTTGACTCATCCGGCCAGTGAGACAGCTCATGTGTTTTCCAAACAAATGACAATCCTGCTCTCTGTGTGCCTCTACACATTTGTCTAAGTCAGATTTCATCTCCTGAATAACAAGTTGTATGAAGTCCTTCACATTTATAACATTGCCAAATGCATTTAGCAGTTGCTCCTTTTCTTCCATCCACTTCTGTTGAACATTTATCAGTTTATGCAGAGCTCCTTGGTACTGGACTGAGTTGCCCCTGAGCTCCAGCAAAAGTGGTGTGACTCCATCCTTGAGATGCATAAGGCAAGTTCTGGAGTCTTCTACACTCTCAAGACTCTTTTTATTGATGGCTAAAGCTGAAATGAAGCTTGCTACTGCAGCCATCCTGTCTACATGGGCTATGAAAGCCTCAGATAAAGGTTGGAGAGGATCTGGTTCCAAATCACCATCTTGCTCACTTGCCGACATATAATGTACAGTGTTTACCAACTGCTCTAAAGGACCTGAAGTTATGATAAAGATGTCCATAATCTGGTACAAACTCGCTGTTACTACTGCATCATCAAGTTTATGAATTTGTTTTATGAGAGACACACGCAGATTCTCTTCGTGTTCTTTTGGCTTCTGCTTATCCAAGGGGCATTTGATCTGCTGTGATATATCTGACCACAGCTGCAGAACAAGTTTACAGTTTGCAGTCACACAAGACCGAATTATTGTCCGTGAAGAGTTTGCAACAGCCATGCTATGGAACACCAAATCTCGTAGCACAATATCAAAGATGCTGTCTTTAAGCAAAGTGTATTCTGGGTTGGACAGCAATCTTAGTATTCTATTCCGTCTCTCTGTGTAATATCCACTTGAATCCATGGATATATGCTCACAGTTGGTCTTGAGCATAATTATGATATTGTTTACAGTAGTGTCAACATGACGAAGGATGTACTTCTTTGCATCTTGTGCCTCTTCACTGGTTGGGTGTTTAATCGTTGCGTACATGGCAGTGTGGAGCATTGATATGCATCTTCTCAGAGTTTCCATGGAACCTTTCACAAGCTCTTGTTTTCTGCAATCACGCAGGTCTTGTACCCTCTCCACAACCAAGCTGTGAAGCAATAACATTGCCTTGGAGTATACCTGGAATGCATTTAATAATGATGGCATATCTGTAGCGGCTCCTACTTGAGCTAGGCATTCCAAGAGCCACTGAGCAGCTGCAGTGATCTTTCTCACAGTTGCATCATCCTCCACCAAAAGAATCTGTATCAAGCACAAAGTGCGTTAAATTTGACAGTTTTATATAAAATGTACTATTTTTACATATTTTTTACCTGTATTTTGTAACATATTACTGATAGGTCATCAATTATATGTAATAATTCACACTGGAATACATATTGATTGCTCATTCCCCCAATTATTGTCAACTCTTACCTTTACTACTCCAAGAAGTACATTTTGAGTGGCTTCTATCAGCTCTTCTCTGTGTTCCGTAACTTCTGGCTCTATACTAAGCTTTTGGGTAGCAAGAAGCACATGCTGGCCAGACATCATGAGGTATTCCAACAGTGGGCTCATTTCCATCTTCATGACATCATCCTCTGACCCTGCCATCACTCTGGGAACCGAGAACCAATGTTTGTTGTTGATAAAAGTATACATTATTTTTCCTTTGACTTTTAACGGGTGAGATTAATGTTCAACAAAAAAAGTAATGATTCTGCTTCTTGAATTGCTTCTTGAATGCCTAACTCAGCTTAAAATTCACTGAAATTTAAGAAACAACACTTAGAAACGTGAAGAGTTATGATTCAAAGCTAGCTTGTACATATCCCATGATTTCTTGCTGTAATTATCTATAAAGAATGGAAATAAAATCACATTCTTTTATTTACTGAAAAAGCTTGAGATCTATAAAAGGTATTGAAGCTGACTGAAAATGAATGCTTGAGGAAATACATACCCTACTTACCCATTCCCTACTATACACATCATTGGCAATAATAAATAGAAAGTCAAACTAGAATGCAGTTTCCGGCAAGGAAAATGCCCGCAAAGAAATACGAAGGGTGCCTGCGCTCCAGCTCTCAAAGAAGCTTATTTTGGACCTACACAGACAAAAACGGTCACACTACCACATCTTACCCTCCTTAAGGCTCATATGAACACATTTTAACCCAGAAAAGTTAAGAAGCGGCCTCAAATCGGTTTACTGAGCTGGCTAGCAGCTCGCTGGCTCACTAGCAGTGCTAAAACAAGCGTTAACGGACCTGTGCTTTAGTGTCATGAAGGCTATTTATAATTCTGCTGTTTCAGTAGCATTCCTTATGCTGATTTTTTCATCATAAACTCTAGAACAGTAGTGTGATTGTGGAATTAGTCACTACTCATTACAGTAATATCGACTATAAATTAATGACCATTCAGAATCGGATTTGTAGAAGCAAGCTGTCTAACTGAATTAAGTTTGTTACACTCAGAAGATTGTTCACTGACCTTGATGCTACAGCAGCCATGTTCTTGGCAGCCTTGGCCACAGCATGAGCAGCAGCCTCCAGGTGGGTGAACTGCTGGGGTCCCTCCTCGCTCTCAGAGAGCAGTTTGAGGTAAAACAGGTGAGTGGAAATAGGGGCTACAACCCGCTCTATTGAGTTGGTCTTTATCAAGCTCTCCATTACAGATGCCATTGCTTACAAGAGAGATAGCATACAATATTCAGCTCAACTGATTCAAATAAATGTGCACCATCAGTGCTTACATGCAGTAAATATATTCAAAGCACCAGCTATTCTGGGAGCAATAGTGAAAGAGGGAGGAATGCATGGTCAGGTTTTACTCTGATTATTAAACACAAACACCCACAAAACCTCAGGGTGGATGGATTATTCAATAGGGAAATTCAACATATTGACAAATTTGAATTAAAGTGTTAGTCAGTGATACATATTCTTATAAACTGTCAATATTTTCCTCTGTCCTCCCTGGTAAAGACAACTTTAAAAGCCATTAAAAACTGTTACAGTTTGCAGAAGACTGACATTCAAAGATAGTATTAAAATGCCTCTGTTATTACCTGGTGTTGCTGCAGTGCTGTGTAGGTAACTGTATTATCGCAGGTACAAATGAATGAATAATGCAGTTCATTTGTTGGAGAGCTCTGGGGCTGGCTCACTTGTGTCTAATGGCAACTGAGTGTCATGTGATCCAAACAAATGACCTTACTGAATACTTAAAGGATTAACAAGCATGCATGTTTTCTGGATATAAATGCTAAAATGAACTGTAGTCATATGCCAGTGGAATAAGAAAATGACTACGTTTTACATTTAAACTGTCTATATTTAGGCGTTTAAACAAATTAAAAACAGAGTTTTGGAATAAATAATTAGTTGGCTATAATTGCAACTTTTTTCTAGAACTATTCTTTATGTGTAACCAGAAAACTACTACTGTAGTCTCGGTAATTGTTTAAGAAACTGTTAACACAAGTGCACTTTACAGTCTCTTAGATTAAATAGAAAATGGTGTTGAATGTTTACGTTTAATGCACTAGAGGGCGTCCATGCTGCAAGCATTGCTTTCTTGTTCACAACATTTGAAAGGCACTAAACAAAAATGTCTCATTGTGAATTTTAATTTTAAAATGGGAAAATCAATAGATAAATATACAGCTTGCACATTAGCTTGTACAACAATCCATCTCAGCTCATTTACAAAAACAAAAACTGGTGACAGTAGTTTATTCAAAATAGGTGATAATGGTGACATTGCTAAAAACAGTCACAGTTACTCTACGCTTACAATGTCAAGTATTTCTCTCTCTGATACACACCTGTGCAAATAACTAGGCCAGGTCCAGAGGAGAAATGTGATTCTGTGTGTGCCATGCCAGTGATGTAATAGGTCAAATATACAAGCCATTTTCTGCGAGTGAATCTTCCAGATACCAGTAAAGCCAAAGTATCCAAATGCTAAGCAGTGAAAAAACTTTAGGATAAAACAGCTTTGGCACAACACTGTAATCAGATGGTATCAAAACAACTCATACAGACCAAAATACCATATTAGCCTTCAGTGAACTGCAGACCTAATAAAAATAGCGTTGACTTAACTAGATGACAACTTTGAACTTTCAAATGTGTAACACGTTTTGGCCTTTTTCTATTTAGAGAGATGAACTGCAGATATGGTGTGTTCTGACATTTAAAAACTGATATATGTTAGATAATAGTCATGGAAAGGGCAAACTGAAATAAAAACGAGTATAAATGTGCTTGGGGTTACAGTTTAGGCCTTAATACACTTATCAGAAACTAGGAAGTTCCCTTACATTGTGTCTTTTGTGTTGTACACTTCCACATTTTAATCATCTAAACATGCATTTATCAATTTTAAAGTATGAATATCTCCACGTTCTTGTGCTGTAAAAACTACGGTGCACCTCTGATCATGAGTATGGCTATGCTTTGTAACAGATGTTCTGAGGAAGCCAAATTCAAGTGTAGACTTTAAAAAAAGTATTTTCCCATAAGACCCAGAGAGTAAGCCTAGGCCCAGTTATGAAGTACAGCACCTATTTTATATGCAATATTAGATCGGAGGCTGTGGACAACGGGGTACTCACATTTATCCCTTTCTCTAATAGACTTCATGGAACTTGCAGATAAAGGAAATGTGAACAATTACACTACACAAAACCGGTTGGGCTGTCTGGCATTACTGCAGAACTACATGCCATATGTTATTGTTTACTTTCAAAAACAGCATGAAAAAATAAACACTTTTAAAAAAGTGTATATTTGCCGGGGAGCCAAAACAATATTTTTAATCCGGATTAAAAAAAAAAAATTAACTGTTGTCCAGTGCAACTTGCAGACAGATGTGGGAATGATAACTTACATGATCCTCCCTGCTTTTTACTTCTGTAAATCTGAATATTCAACTAAATGGTGAATAATCAAACAAAATTGTATGTTTATACCTTTCTGCAAAACAGATGAGAAATAAAGACTTACCACCCTTAATTTATGGGACAATCCTGTCTAACATATACTTCATATAAAATGCTTCAATTTTTTTGTCTTTCTTGAACACTGATCAGGAAAAGGAAGATCTGAATGACGAGCATCAACTCTTTGGCATCTATCAGTCATCAGTGCTTTCAAAAAACAATACTAAAAAGATATGTCTGAAGGCCACAAAAAAATACTTCAAGCCCTCCTGAAGCTCTCATCCATACAACATGGAATACATATTAAAAAAATATTTGCTCTTAAAGCGCCCTGAGGGTATTTTTGGAGGATATTTTTTCTGTTAGTTTTGATACAATATCCATATTCTTCTGAGGAAGTCTCAACTTCTCTCCTTCCATCTCTCCAGTCTGACTGGCAAGAGGTCTCCTCCATTGGGACTGGTGGAATTCCACTGCTGAGTCTTCTCTGGTGACTCATATTGTCACTTCAAATGTCAGTATGATCACCACGTACAGAAAAAGTGTCAAACCTCCGAAAAATTTGGAGAATATTCTTCTCTTCCACATATGGAAGACGGGAGGGTATGAGTCTTTGGACATGGGCATGATGAAGGTAGCAGCTTGTTGGATCTTCTGGAAATACTCCTGGCTCTCATTGGCTCTTCTGGACCCAATCCCAGCTCTCATCACTGTCTTTCCTGTTCTTTTCTGCCTCTATGATCTCACGGTAACGCCGCCTAAAGAATCCCATCTGCAAGACAGAAAATTACTGCATGTCAACATATTGGCTGAATACATTTAGCAAACAGGACAGAATGATAGACTCTGCCCTTTCAATGAATAGGACAAAATAGTTCCTATCAGGCATAAAACACATGCTACCACACTCTTGTTTGGATAACCAAGGGAATTTTTACATGCAGCACCTAAGAGATTACAAGGAATGGGAAAAATAAGGTGATACAAAATTTTGTTTATATACCATGTTCAGAACTTTTACCTACACTTAAAATACATAAATACATAAAATACATAAATTCAGCATGTACAACATATCGTAAAAATGTAAATATAAAATATATAATTACAGGTGGACAGAATGAGGTTTTAACTGAGTGTAGAAAATCAAAAATTACTTAAAAGCTTCCCATAGCACCGTGTAGAAATGCATAATGATTAGATCAGTAAAATTTGTTTATTTTGCATCTGGATATTTTTGACTGGTTTCCTCGGATTTCTCATTAATAACTAAATATGAATTTGAGCTGGGCGGTATGACCAAAAAATGTTATCACGGTATTTTTCTAAATTATACCGGTTTAGGATGGTATTAGAACTCCAGTGGCATGGATCTTTCATAAATGGTCATCACACAGCAAAACAACTCCTTTCATGGAAGTTCCACCGTTTTTTTTCGTGAATCACAAGATTTCAGACATCATCCCGAACCTTGTCTGGAGTTCCTGTGTCCCACAGAAGTAAAGTTATAAAAATATAAAAAACATATCGCTAGTGACAAAAAAATATATTTTATTTTAGGTGATATAAACAAAAGAAAAGTAATGTAAACCTGGGGGGGACTTTTAGTTCCTGTGCAGAAGGAGGGGGAGAGACGAGGAGAAGCAGGAGTCTCGGAGCACACAAGCTGGTTCAGCAGTGTTTTTACTCCTAAAACCTTCTTTGTATGGTTTGCTGTGTTCTATATTGGAATGGGGTCCATGTGAAGTACTCTGAACTGCACTCTGATCCATGGTATCTGCTGTACTGTGACATCCCCAGTCAGTGGCTGCTAGAAGCCACTGTGGTTTAAGTTTAGGGACTTTTATGTTGAAGGACTGGGGTTGTGGACTCATGATGGGCACAGCAGGTGTCTTGTGTTTTAGTCAAGGGGCATTCTGTGTTTGGATTAGTATTTAAGTTTCACATTGTCACAGTTTAAGTTGTCTGTTGACCCTCACCCATCTCTAAAGTTTGTGTTCGTTCAGGTTTCGTCTTAATTAGTGTTTTTGGCCATCAAGCCCTTTGTTTTTGTGTTTTCTTCAAAATAAAGAAAGAAACAGTAATGGAAGTCTGTGTCTGTGCCTCCTGCCTCAGCGAGCATAGCCAGTATGTGACAGATTGACAGACCAAGAACAAAGGCGCAGCAGACTTCACCATGAGCCCATGGTGGAATGTAAAGACGATGCCGCCGTCTCCAGCCCACTGACCGGCTGCCCAAGATGTACACGACTTCCTCCGGGACTCCTCCACCCAGGCTCGCACCCAACTCGCCTCGTCTGGTGAATCCCAAGTGGGACCAGCATGCCCCACTTGCGGCCACCTCCGGTTCCCAAGTCTGGAAGCCGGCTACAGTGGCTAACGAGCCTAGCCAGCAGCTAGGAGAAGCCAAGCTGTCGAGCTCACCGCCCAGTGCTGCCTCGGAGGAGGTCCAGAGGCAGATTGAGGTGGAACAGGACCAGCTGGATGACCTCGCGGTGCTGGGCGTTACCCTTGGCCAGCCTCACACGACCCGCGAAGCCACACAAACCAGCGAGCGGCGCATCGAGGAACTACGGAGCCAGCTGGAGTGGCTCAAGGGGCTAGTGGCCAACCTGGTTGCCACCCAACACCAGCAGCCCCACGAAGAGGCGCCATCTAGCCCGTGGTTTCATGAGGCCATGCCTAGCCAGCGGCTCTAAGAAGCTCTGCCCCAGAGTCCAGAAGCTCCAGCACCAGAGAGGGTGGCCCCGGCACCAAGATGGCTCTGGCCTCCTCCCACGCCAGCCCCACAGAAGCTTCAGCCTGTGGTCCCGGCCCCTAAATGGCTCTGGCCTCTCACGCCGGCCCCATGTCAGCATTCATATGTCTGCAAGGGTTTTTTCAGTTTGAGCATATGCCAGGAGCTCCTGCAACCGGTTAATGAAAAAGTGTGGGAGATACGCACCTGCTCCAGGTCATATCTAGATGACACCCTTAAAGGTCGCACCCTTAAAGAACACAAGGGAAGACTCTGAAAAGTTCTTGACAGATCAGAAGAATTTGGCCTTAACCTATCCGTGAACGAATGTCAGCTTTGCCAGCCACAAATTAAGTATGTTGGACATATTGTGTCTGCTGCAGGGATGCCCACTAACCTGAGACCTTTAAGATCATTCTTGGGATTTACAGAACTTGCAAAAGGTTACCCTCTAGTTAAGAATGGACGCAAGGTTAAACAAGACCAGAGGTCCTATTTCAATGAAACAGAAACCTTTGGCAAGAGTGTACTAAGGCGTTTCACAACATCATTGATTTCCTCACTTATGCCTGAGTGTTGGCATTTGCTGACTTTGAAGCCATATGTCCTCCATGTAGATGCTAGTTTGAATGGACTAGGTGCTGTTCTTAATCAAGAATATCTGGAAGGGCTGAGGCCTGTTGCCTTTACGAGCCATAAGCAAAGTTCCTCAGAGCAGCGCTATCCCATTCACCAACTGGAATTTCTAGCACTAAAAGGAGCAGTTGTAGATAAGTTTCATGATTACCTTTATGGGTCCAAATTTACGGTGAGAACAGATAAAAATCCACTCACCTATGTTCTCACTAGTGCCAAACTAAATGCAACTGGTCAGAGATGGTTGTCAGCTCTTGCCACCTACGATTCTTGGGCGACAGAATATCAATGCTGATTTGTTGTCCTGTCACTGCCCTTTCAGTCAACTGGACAGAGATACCTTCCCCCCAAGTTTCAGTCTCTGAGGAGTTGGAAGAATCAGGTAGACGACTCATAGACCACATAGGAGTTGACCCTCACACTGTTTCAAAGATCTATGCTTGTCCAACCCAGTTAGAAACAAGTCCCTTAGAACAGTTGAGTCACCCCGATTTGAGGGAAGTTCAAGAACATGACCCAGTCATTAATCCAGTAAAAAGAGCTGTAGAGACTGGTTAGTTGCCGAACCTGGCTAGAAGTCAAGACCCAAGTGTGGTGTTATTGCAAAGGCCCTAAGATATTTGTAAAGAACCATCTCCTGGTGCAACAGCTTGTTTTGCCTGTAAAGTACAGTCATATGATCATGAGGTCTTTGCATGATGACTCTGGACCTTGGGGTGGAACGGACGACAGAGCTCATTAAAGGCAGATTTTATTGGACCTGAATGGCAAGTGAGATTGAGAACTATGTAAAATCAGTAGATTCCCAGTAGTAGGGGATCACTAGAAAATCTCTTCCACAATGATCTGCTCCTTTGGGTCAGATGAAGAGTAGTGGATCCTTAGATTTGGTGTGCATAGACTTCTTGTGTATTGAGCCAGATTCCAAAGGCATTGCCAATGTGTTGATTGTGCCCAAGCACTTCACTTGGTATGCCTAAGCTTTTCCCTGCTGAGATCAAAAGGCACTGACTGTTGCCAAAACCCTTTTTGAAAAGTTATTTGTGAATTATGGTTTGCCGTCCCGTAGCCATTCAGATCAGGGCAGAGACTTTGAAAGCTGCCTTATAAAAGATCTGTTAGGGATGCTGGGAATCTGCAAGCCTCGAACATCACCCTACCATCTGCAGGTGATGCACAGCCCAAATGATTCAATCGGACATTGTTGTCCATGTTAGGGACTTTGGATCCCACCAAAAAGTTCCAAAGGAGTCAGAATGTCGGTCACTTGGTCTATGCCTTTAACTGTACCAAAAACGAGGCGACAGGTTAATCGCCGTACATACTTATGGTTGGTAGAGAAGCAAGTCTGTCAGTTGATGTCTGCTTTGGCACTTCTTTTGATGAGAAAGAAGAGGTGAAATATCAGCAGTATGTGGAAAACATGAAGAGAGACCTACAGAATGCATACCGATTGGCATCTGAGGCCTCAAAGAAAAACCGTGAGAGGAATAAAGAACGCTATGACCAAAGAGTAAGATTTCATGCCCTGGAAAAAAGAGTGTTAGTTAAGAATTTTGGCCTGACTGAAAAACATAAGCTGCAGGATAGATGGAACTCTGTTCCATATGTTGTCTTGGAAAAGTTGCCAGATTTACCAGTATACCGACTTAAACCAGAACAGGGTATGGGAGGTGTGCGAACCCTTCATGGAGATCACCTGCTCCCAGGAGAGTCTGTGAGGTTGTTGACCATGAGACTCGCCCAAATTGTTGATCCAGATGGAGGTGAGGAATCCTCATCAAATGAGAAGTATGGTAGATTTTATCCATACATCCAAGAGGCAATGAGAGAGATGGTCACACCTCAGTTGTCTGAAACACCTAGAAGTAAAATTCCAGACAAGAGAGTGGTGGTGTGTGATGACCCAGAACTAAACTGTGTTCAAGAGAATGGAAACCCTGGTGAAACTCCAATACCAGATGAACCGAGGAGTAGCTTACAGACTCCTGTAGATCCTTATGTAACCACAAAATTTGAAGGTGAGACTATCCTTCCACCAGTAATGTGGTTAACGATAGAGAGCTTGTTTGTGAAGAGCGTCTTAGACGACAGACAAAGCCAGTGAACAGACCTATAATGAGATAGGGAAGCCAGTTGAAAGACCACTTACTGTACTCAGACTCGGTGTTGTAGTTGACCATCCTTTGCTCTGAGAAGAGTCTAACTCATGTGTAGACAGTGTAACATGAGGACATGTTAACCTTTTAGAAAGGGGAGGGTGTATAACAGTGTAATAAGACACTAGTGTTTATATTTCAGGTTTAATATAGTTTCCAGTTACTCATTGGGATCTACGTACATTTTATTTAAGTAATGGGGATTAATACATAATTGATTCCTAATTAAGTGAATAAGTTTGGTTTGTGTCTAGGGAAGATACACTATATTGCCAAAAGTATTCGCTCACCTGCCCTTACACGCAAATGAACTTAAATGACATCCCATTCTTAAACCATAGGGTTTAATATGACGTCGGCCCACCCTTTGCAGCTATAACAGCTTCAACTCTTCGGGGCAAGCTCTCCACAAGGTTTAGGAGTGTGTTTATGGGAATTTTTGACCATTCTTCCAGAAGCACACTTGTGAGGTCAGACACTGATGTTGGATGAGAAGGCCTGGCTCGCAGTCTCCGCTCTAATTCATATGGCGTGGATGCAGCTGCTCGGCCATGGAAACCCATTCCTTGGGTCTCTACACTGTTCTTGAGCTAATCTGAAGGCCACATAAAGTTTGGAGGTCTGAAGCGACTGACTCTGCAGAAAGTCGGCGACTTCTGTGCACTACACGCCTCAGCATCCGCTGATCAAGCTCCGTCAGTTTACGTGGCCTACCATTTCATGGCTGAGTTGCTGTCATTCCCAATCGCTTCCACTTTGTTATAATACTACTGACAGCTGACTGTGGAGTATTTAGTAGCGAGGAAATTTCATGACTGGATTGTGGCACAGGTGGCATCCTATCACGGTACCATGCTGGAATTCACTGAGCTCCTGAGAGCAACCCATTCTTTAACAAATGTTTGTAGAAGCAGTCTGCATGCCTAGGGGCTTGAAGTTATACACCTGTGGCCATGGAAGTTATTGGAACACCTGAATTTAATTATTTTGATGGGTGAGTGAATACTTTTGGCAATATAGTGTATGTTTATTTTGGTAATTTCAAGAATTTTAGGATCTTATATTATTAAAAGAATGTGTACTTGTGTTATGTATATGTTTTAATATGTATCTTAGTACTGTATGCTCTCAGGGTTTAAAGCCTGTTATGTATATTATTTTGTGTAAAATATTGGTTTATTGTGTTGTGACGGGATGAGGTTAAAGTTTAGGAGGACACGGAAGGCGAGGGTGAGAGCACATGGAAGGTCCTACGTTGAGGATTCGTTGAGGAGGTGTGAGAGTGGAAGGACTGTGAAGTTACGTATAGTCTATGTTCAGTATGCGCTAATTAGCCTAGCATCACTCGTGCCAAGCGAGAAAACTTTAGAAAATTCGGACTGCACATTCTAAGATTTCACTGAAGACCTTGAACAGAACAATAGAGTGCACTCTTTTGACGAGAGTATTGGAACTGGAGTTGGAGAATATCCGAACACAAAGTTTAGCTCATAGCTAACTGAGCATGGAGTATCAGAGTTTGGTGCGGATGGACGAACTCTCAATTCTGGGGATTGTCAATGGATTTTGGAGTTACGGTATTGTACATGGTTTGATTTTTTTTCTGCCGTTGATTTACTCAGCTGTGAGTGAGGCAGGCGTTTAGGTTTTTTGGCCTCACCATACCCGAGCAACACTTCAGGCCTGCGACGGGTCTGGGTTTTTTGGGGTTTGTAGTTTTAGGCCTAGCGTGTGAGTGTGAGGTGGGCCCACAGTTTATTTATTTTATTTCGGAAGCTAATATGTCACTGACATTATCTATGATTTTGGAGGTTATTGAGTTTGTGAGTTTATTATACTTAGTTTAATTCTGTGCTCAAAATACGAATTGTCAAATTATACTACAAATTGGGTGTTTTATTAACTTTTCCTCAGTTGATACATTTACTGTTTTCTTAAAAAAAAAACAGAAAGAAAAGTAAATCATTTTTCATTTTTATTCAGACTGGGGTTTTTCTGTTCACTGTAAAGGTAAGAAGTGTGTTCACACTATTGCTATTATTTGTTGTATTTTATGTGGGGAAGTATTTTTATGTTGCATACATACGAACCAAGCAGAAGACACTCAAAAGGGGTAGTCAGTGAGAGCTGATCTGTTATTTTTTATTGGGTTAAAAAAGAGAACCCAGGACACCCTTATAGCACCTACAATAGGGCACAGGGGTGCTACACACATCGTCAGAATCAGACGGCCTCGAACTACACAGCAGGTTTACTAATATTACTGTATATGAAAGTATTTTTGAGAAATTACATGGACAAAAAAGCTAGAAATAAGAAATTGCACAAAAACGCACTCCCTAAAAGTAGTATTTTACGCCCTATAATCCACACAATGTTTATCTGACATGTCAGGACTCCCCCGACAAAGCCTCTGATAGGGTATGGTTTTAAACAAAGTATCACTGGTCAAAAGTACAAACAGCAGTTGACCAGCATTTTAAAAAAGATTGTATTTTTACATTCTGCAGTTAAGAAGACACATGAATGCAGGTACTATGAAAAACAATAAGTGTCAGAGAAGTAAAGATGATGTTCCTTTGTGGGTGATTCAGTGAATTTGTCTTTGCTTTGAGTGCTGTTTATTGATCTAGACCTCTGCTCTCCTCAGGCATTTCCTGAAATGAGCATTGCTGGACATGTGCAGCTCTTGTAAACGGGATTTGTTTTGGCAGATTCAAGGTCTTGGGGAATGGGAGGGAAACATATCCCTGTACCAACATTCCAAGGTTTCAATGTGGTATTCCCAGTAGAAAACCGTGGAGTAGAAAAGAACAGAAGGATTTGTATAAAACGGCCTCTGGAAATCAGTTTGATTACTACCTTTCAGACATTTTGTGCCCTACTGTGGGGGGTATGGTGTAAATTATTATCAGCACTGAATTTTGTCCTTTTCATGGTCCTTTAAAGGTGAGTACTCTAGTAGCCCCTTAAGCTATGAGCCCAAAAAGCAGCTGTTCATAACAAGAACACATGACACATAGAGCGGGTGACAAGACTCCCACATTGTTGTTTAATAGACCTGGACAGTGGTTAGAAACATGGCTCAAATGATGTAATGTTTTTAATATTAGAGATATCAAAAGAATCAGTTGGTGTCAAATTGAAGCCCAAAACAGGGGAAAAGACAGTTTAAGTTGGTTCCACATTCCTGTCTGACAGTAAGCTATAGCATGAGGAGATCACCAGAACTCGCTAGTGATGGTCAAAATTTTAATTCTTGGCTGAAACCCAATTCACGACACACTGAAATATTTATTTTATAAAAAATAAATATAGTAAAAATTAATTACAGTTCACAGACTAGATATATGTATGTGCTATATAATCTAATGTCTTTACCAACCAAGAACAAACAGACTTCCAAGGCATTTAAGTATTCTTCTTCTTCTTTTTATTATTATTATTATTATTAGGGGCATTCCACATGGGGGGTGGGTTTCAACACCCCCACTTGTGTTGAAACGCGAGTTCATCCCCCCACTTTTGTCGGATTAAAACCTATTCACTTTCTCGGGACTGGTCGAGCTTTGACGGACTATTGCTCTCACCAGTTAGCGAGAAGTTGCAATTTACATATACAGGCTTGTAGTGAATAGCGAGAGGTTTCCAGGGATTTATGGGAGGAGACGCTCTGCCCTCGCCCAGGGGTATGAAAGCCCAAAGGCTGGTCCCAGATCAGTGGAGCGCTCCAGCCAGACAGAGAGATGCCCCGAGTGCTCGGACAGACAAATACGGATTGTTTTATGCTGAAACAAAGTGAAATGCACACATAAGACCAAATTCAGGATATTTGAGGACATTTGAAGACATTTGATGGGGATATTTGGTCCAGGAAAAGTCCAGAGAAGCGCTCGGGCCAGAGAGACACGCACTGAGTTTATCTTCGCTCGTGTTTATCTTTGAAAAAGTAAGTGTTTGGATTTTATGACACTTCGCTAAAAGTGTCATTTTGCTGGCTGGGTTGTGGTAAAACTGTTTTGGAGTTGTTTTATTGTGTTTTGAGCGAGTTTTGTCGAGTTTTTCTGGCTCTGTTTAGCTGCGTATTGATTTGAACTGGTCTGACTGGGCGGATGGGTGGAGTCGACTCTTTCGGACTGGCGGGGAGTTTGAACTGGAACTTTTTGAATGGGATGAATGGGAGAGCAGCGATGTTATAGTGGTTTATTGATGTATAATTCTGCGATAAAAAATAAGGATTTCTCCAAACAAAATGGCATCTTGCTGAATGCAAAGAAGTTTGACACAAGCATATATAAAATCCGGCATTCCATCCTGTTTTGCAGGTTTACATATTTTACTTCTTTGGCACATGAAGCTTCAGAGTCTTAGCTTTGAAATGAGTCCAACCACAAACAATAATAACTTTGTATGATGGAATTGTGAGCTTTTAAAGTTGGTAATGCAGAACACACAAGATGGCTGCCGAAATAGGGGGTGAACGCTAAACGGGTTAAAACTTACCTTTTTTGGCCAATGTTCAATAGAAAAAGTTTGGTAACCAAAATTATTATCTCTTTAACTTGCATACTGAAATACTTTGGGGCAGCTGGTGGTCTAGTGGTTAGGGAGTTGGCCCTGTGACCAGAAGGTCATGGGTTCAAATCCCAGGACTGCCAGGGACACCCCTGAGGTACCCTTGAGCAAGGTAAATTCGCCACAAGACACAATTCATACACATCTGCTTCACTGATGCTCTTGGCAGAAAATATTAAAAGCTGCGATGTGACTCTCTCAGGAGTTCTATTTATGGGCCGGCCACTCTGATAGATGGGTCACATTTTTCACTGACATCTGCTTACTATTGTTAAACCACTACCTGACAGTGGCCATTTCAGACATCTGAGCATACAGAATACAGGGTCTCCAAGTTAGAGGGTAAAGGGTGAAGAAGCCAGCAAAATTGCCATACAACTTTTCTTAGTTATTGGATTTTCATGTTCTAGTTTCATTGACTTGCGTTTATGTTTTCATTCAACTAACACCGTACCTTCCAGAGCAGTACAGCAAGGAGGAGGAAGATTAGGATTCCCACCAGCAGGCTGATGGCGATGATCCAGCCCACCACATAACCCCTAGGCTCCTGACTGTGCAGTGCTTCCAACACCAGCTGTAAGTTAACACAAAGAGATTAAACATACACAAATACAGACAGGCGCACACCCAGACACGCACACACACAATAACACTGACGTGCAAAAGCCCTAACATTGAGCAGAAGTCTATAATAATCTCAGGCCATCCAATAAACATACTAAAAAGTCATTTGTCCTCACTGTGGCCAAGAATCTGACATCAAGATATTGTTGCAGATGGTATGGAATCTCACTGTTGTGTCCTGAGGGATTAAATGTCTACCTTAATGTCTGTTTCATGTATTTCATGTATTCTTGAAATGATGAAGAATTTTGATTTTGAGATTTCCTTGTGTTAATTTCATGTCAAATAATTAAACAAATCTGTTGTTAGATATACCTATAAACAAATACAGACTTAATCAGGTAACAAGGTGATGTTATCACCAGCTGAATCTCTTTCCTTAGAAACAGCACTAAAAGAAAAGAAAGAAACAACAGACAAGAGACACAGGAAAGGTTTATACAGCAACAGAAAAAGCCAAAATGAACTCTAAAAGTAGTGAATTGATAAGAGTATGAACTATTCAGCACACTAGTTTAGTATAAATGCTAATAATAATAATAATAATAATAATAATAATAATGATAACAACAATAATAATAAGTCACATTTATATAGTGCCTTTCACAAACCCAAGGTCGCTTTACATAGTAAGGAAAAAAAAACAATTATTGTTTATCATTGGTTTAAATTACTATACAGAACACTCATGAGCACTGCGAGATGGAAATTTACTATATACTAAAAACTCAGGCACACCCACAGTTTTTCTCTCTCACTTTAGTTTTGACATAGAAGATAAGGTACATGGGATTAAAGGATAGCTGACCTAAAAATGAAGGAGAATTTAACCTCAGAAATCTGCAGCATAGCACAACAAAATATATGACTTTAAAAGCTTAAAAGTCTGAACCAAGAAGACAACTCATAAGTCTCCATTTCGCCTCCTGAACACATTCTCACATAACATGTAAGCACCTCTGCCTCATAATAACAATGCACAAAATGTGTATAGTGCAAACCTTTCATGCAAACGATCCTGGAGAACTGGCGACTTAATGCAAAGATGTGGCATGGTTTCTCACCGTTTGCAAAAATAGAAAACATTGCATGATCTTTATGATTTATAAATCTATCTGCTTGACATGAATGCCTACCATGGCTGCTTAATATCAACATTTACTAAGTGTTAGGAAATATGGGAGGTCACAGGCATATTTTAAAGCCCCATACTTAATTAGCTCAGGTCCATTGGAGAGTGGGGGGTCAACTGGCTAAGATGGGGTTAACAACCCAATAATCTAAGAGCTGTGCTACAAGAGGCGCCTTCCTCCAAACACCATTACTATTGTTTTCTCTCATGTTCTACTGGGACTGCCTGTCACCAACAAAAGGTCTAGGTTTTAATATTTTTGAGAACAACGGAGAAGAAATAAGCCATACATGAATTATTGTCCAAATGTCATCCCCCGCACTCTTAGCTGCTCCTGTCATTGATTATTTAATTTTCTTCAGAGCTCAGGAGGTTGCCAGGGTTGTAGGTCATGACTCAAATTTATATCAGCTTTTTTTTTTTAGTAAATTACAGGAAAAAGCTTATATCTGCTTTTTCCTGTAATTTACTAAGTGAGCCAGCCATAACTGGATTAACTATGCTACAGTATAGCTTCACAATATATCTTTGTATTTTTGAATATATGTTTGAAAGCAGGTTGATGATTGTCTGATACTCACAGATATGTCCTCTGGTAGGCCAGTGGACACCTCCATAGCCAGGTGATCCACTTGGACATGACCTCGTGTCACAAACTGGATAACTGAGGAACTGTCCTATGTGGAATACAAAATAACTTGAGACCTATTCACACATCTTATTACAGCTAAGTTTTATACAACTTTCTTAAGCTGACTTGCAAAGGTGAATTTCTCATTATTTTATTTTTTATTTTGCTGCTGTTTCTTGTTTCTTCTTCTTTGAAGCCAAAATTTTTCATAAACTTACAGAGGGCATTTTTTCATAGTAATGTAAATTGTCTGCTTTACACAGTTACATCAGTCTTAGATTTTTTCCTTTGTATAACAAAAATATGGGGGTGGGTGCGGGGATGAAACAAATGATTTTGAAGAGTGGGGGGGACATGTCCCACCCCGCTATAATGGTTCCGGCACCCATGCTTACATTACATCGTTTGCTCGAGTTTCGATCACTCACATTTTACTGTCACCATGTGACATGAATTGGGGCTTCACAGCACAGCCACAATATATCTGAGACTAGCCTATTCAAAGTAATGTCATTTTAACTACTTTGATTGTTAAAATGATCCTTAACATAACATAGCCCTTTCAGATGACAATGACCGACATCACAGAGATCTCTTGTTCTTTTTAAGCAGGCTTAGGGTTATGTTTTCAGGTGAGGTCATGGATGGAGTAAGTGGTTGGAGTAAGGTTTAGGGTTAGGTGAAATTAAGATGAAATTAATAGATATTTAATTAGACATATGTTAAAGGTATGGTAAGTATGAATCATCTACAATGTCACTAGCTTTAAAAAAAACAAAAAAACAACAACAACAAAAAAACACCTTGCTAAAAAGGGTGCATTGTGGGGAAAACGGGTAGGTGCTGAAGGACCTAAAGCCCTTCCAGCATGTGCATGATACCAGTACCAGTACTCCTTTTTTTGATTGTGAGCACATTGATCATTATTTTCATGATTAATTATAGGCATTACCATTTACAACAAAATGACCTTACTCTCGTCAGTATTTCAGTGTTCAGTAGCACTTGCACATCTATACTTGTAGCTTCTTCTTTAGCTTGAGAGCCCAGGCTACAGGAGATAGTTAAACAGGCTCTCCCTGGTCGGTCACAGTCCTGTCAACAAATATTATCAACGTCACACTATATACAAACATGGCAATTAATGCAATGTTCCATTCTTACTGCAACAAGGCTCTACAATTTGTTGTATATGGCACTATCAAACGGTGTAACAAAACCTATAATGTAAAATAAATTTGTTTTTAAATAACATTCAGCTTTGGCAATTTATTACTTACCAAGACCTTCCTGCCAGACTTGGTGAAGAAAGCAAAGATGGTATGAAAAATGCTCTCTCTGTCCTGAGGAATGGTGCATGGTGTGGGGTTTCTGTGCCATGTACAGTTTCCCCGACTTTCAGACACCTGTAGGAGAAATGCAAGAGTGCATTATGATCACATTATAAACAGCTGTTTACAGGGCTACCCCTTTCTGAAACTACATTTTGTTACAAACTGTTAGCTTTGGTATAGTGGGGCAGTTGAAAAACTGGTAAGTATCAGTTTTCACATTATTTTGGAAACATTCCTGTGGTCTTTCTTATTCTGTATAAGCAACAAAGCTATAAAAAGCCTTCAATGTGTCTTTTCAATCAAATTTGATTTGATAAGATAGTACTGTCTATTGTAAGTAAATTAGTCTTGAACTGTTGGGTGATTTACAAAACTAAAGGAAGTTGAATCTCTGGGAGATCAGGAGCTCCTCCCAAACAGATTTCCTCAGGTGGAGTGAATCATTGTTTAACCTCCACCTCATAACAGTGACCCCAGTAAGCCCCCACCATGCTGCTTTTCACCTTATCCTCTCCAAGTAGAAAATGCCTGTGTCAGGATGTGTCCTATCATCTCTCATTGTTTTACTTTCACACCATCTACAGCACTGTTCCCACAGGACCTTTTTACAGCTGCCCTCAACAGTGTTATTTAGTAGCCTCTTTCACAAGGCATCCCTCGACAACAATCCAACACTGAAACAGCTTTCTCCACCATGCACCATCCACCATGAGTACTAATTTACAACGCTTCATCACCATAGGTTGATGTGTGGCCTATGGAGAACAGAAGAGACTGGTTTCAACTGTTGATGTAAAAATACACAGTAGATGCAGCGGAATGCTCGGCTAAGGAGTGCCTGGGTACCTGGGTGTAGTGGCACTATAGTGATCATTTACTTTAGTACAATGAAGAAAGGTAACCAATCAGACAAAACACAACCATGTCTTTAATATTGTGTTGTGCTGCCAAACCAGCTGTGACCCATTAAGGCATGGACTTCACAAGACCTCCGAGGGTATGTTATGATAACTGGCAACAAGGCATTAGCAGTAGATCCTTTAAGTCCAGTAAGTTGGAAGGACATAAATGGACTGGACTAATTTGTCTAGCACATCCCACAGACGCTCAATCAAATT
This sequence comes from Hydrocynus forskahlii, assembly GCA_037974365.1. Taxonomy (NCBI): domain Eukaryota; kingdom Metazoa; phylum Chordata; class Actinopteri; order Characiformes; family Alestidae; genus Hydrocynus; species Hydrocynus forskahlii. Next base: position 10,477,730 of record JBBPCX010000154.1, on the reverse strand, counting down.
AAAATCTGGGGAATATGGAGGCCAAGTCTCGTCGCTACTCCTGAACAATTTTTGCAGTGTGGCAGGGCAATTACCCTGTTGAAAGAGGCCTCTGCTAATAGAGAATACCATTGCCGTGAAAGGGTTGTACCTGATCTGCAACAATGGTTAGTTAAAGTAACATCCACATGCATGCAGGACCCAATATTTGCCAGCAGAACATTGCCCAGAGCATCATACTGCCTCCACCAGCTTGCCTTCTTTCTCTAGTGCAACCCTGGAAGTACAACCAATCTTTTACCCAGGTAAGTCATGCATACACAAACAGCCATTCACATGATGTAAAGAAAACATGATTCACTAGACCACCTTCTTCCATTGCTCCATGGTCCAGTTCAGATGCTCATGTGCCCATTCTAGGTGCTTTTGGTAGCTGACAGGGGGGCAGCCTCGCTGGTCTGCAGCTACACAGTCCCATGCACAGCAAGCTGTGAGTTCTGATTTTATCACCAGCATTAATTTTGTCAACAGTTTGTGCGACAGTAGCTCTTCAGTGTGATCCACGACCCTGTCACTGGTTCAACAGTTGTTCTTCCTAGAACCACTTTTGGTATGTACTAATGACTGCATTAACCACAACCCAATCGTCTAGCCAACACAATTTGGCCATTGTCAAGACCTTGCGCTTGTTCACTTTTTCTGCTTCAAACACATTAACTTCACGAACTATGTAACAAGAACTGTAAACTTGTGTAACATATCCCACCCTTTGACAGGTAACACTGTAATAATGTAATCAATGTCATCCATTTCCCCGTCAGCAGTGTTGTTTTTGTGGCTGATCAGTATATATTTCTGTGTAATGGCTGCTTATTATGTTACACCAAATGTGTATATTGGTTAAATTGATCCAGTATATACTCACTCACAAATAAGGCAAATAAGTCCTTATGTATGTGCTTCTGTATGTGGTTGAAAGGGGAATGTCCACCATTTACAAATGTCTGAACGATAAGTTGAAGACTGCTGTTGAAGTGACAAAGGATAAAACTTACAAACCAAGTAAAACTAATTGTACATGGAAACGTACCATTCCATGGAAAGATGCACTGTGGGACAAGTAGAGAATACTTAGCCCGAGCAGAGGGGCCAATATTCCTCAGCTGTCTTATTACATCCTTCTGTACAGGGTGCCCAGTCCTTAACTGATACCATATGGAGCTGGAACAAAGGCTACCCAGTGTAACTCTGTTAACAAGCTGAACTCTGGCATTATACTCCAACATGGCCATGTGATTGGTTAAGGAAACATCTTATGCAAAGATGGTGTTATATTACTCTATTTAGAATAAAAGTTACATAAACATAGAGAACCCCTTTTATTAACAATAAGCCTGGTAAACTTTGCAGGCACTCCAAGCAGTACTAGTGGAACAAATTTTGAATGCCTAAGACACTCAGTAAATCATTAATATGTTTTACACTGAAAAATATCTGGCCTACAGTAATATTTAGTCTTCACAGATGATAACGAGGTGTATCTTTAACTGCATTACATGTCACAAATGATGATCCATGATGGAAACAAAATCCAGAACCAAAAAAACTTCTAATGCTATAAAGTACAGCACTGCGCAAAAGTCAGAGACCACCTTTTCGTTCATTCAAAAAGACAATTAAGCACAAGTTATTCATTTCTGAATGTCAAAAAGCAGGAAACACAAATAACAGAAGATTACACAAAAAAATTGAACCTTCTTAAAACCAACAAATTACAGCTGTGTTTACAAAGGTGTCACTGACTGTATATTACCCTTTTAAAAAGACACTGACACAAACATAATGCAATTCTGCTTTGCATTTTCTTTATCATGTGCATCTAAACTGGCTAAAGGACAAATTTCTGACAATTTAACGGCTTAATTGTAGTTTTGGCAGGATATTAAATAAATAAATGGATGGTCTTTGACTTTTGCACATTACCACACACACACACCTGGCACAATCTGACTCAATTGCATCACAAATCACTCTTAATATAATATTTTAATTTAATAGTAAGATTGTATAAATCAGGATTCTCTTTTTAACAGTTTATTTGTTATATGCAGTAATGGTATGGTAAATAGATTTGTGTGGCTTACTTGTGTATCAATGATGTGGAACATGTCTGCCCCATTGCCTGCCAGTCTGTTAGGTATCCTGATGTCCACAGTGGAGGCAGGCAGTCTGCTAGGCCCATTATTTATCACCTAGAACAATATCACAAGAGAAATTGATTTATTTAAGGAGTCAGTTTTCAAGCATATTCATTTTATAACTTCTCAAAATAATCCACTGTATCATCGTGATATTGTAACGTATCAAGATAAAATTACTAACACAACATATTTTTTACATTAAACAGTGTTTAAACTAAAACATAAAAAATACTTGTACACCTGAAAAGTAAAGTTGAGAGGCTGAAAGTTGCATTCCAGGTCCTCCAGCTGAACAAAGCGAGAGGGCTCAATGTTGTTTCCATACACAAAAGAGGATGGAATAACCAAACTGCAGAAATAAGAAGAAAGAAAGAAATACAGTTATCCCATAATTTCTCAATGGTTATAATAAGCTATCTAATTTGATATAGTTTAAATGCTGTCACTCCTAAATCCTTTAACTCCTAGTGAGGAGGAAACTCAAAAGGAAATTTAAAGCTTGCAAGTACACAATAATTATTATCCCTTATTGGATCACAATTGTCTTGCGTTCAACAAGAAAGAGGTATGTTATATATATGTAACACGTACTGCACATTTACAAACCCAATTTCCAAAAAAGTTGGGATAATTTCCAAAAATGCAATAAAAATAAAATCTGTAATTTGGTAATTTGCTTGAACCTTTATTTAACAGGCAAAAAGACAAAAGGTCTTCAGTGTTTTCAATGAATTTGTTAAACATAAAAAAATTGATGCCTGCAACACGCTCCAAAAAAGTTGAGACAGAGGCACGTTTACCTCTTGGTTACACCCCCTTTTCTTTTATGTTCACTTTTCGGGACTGAATATATCTTGCCGTTTTGCAAGTGGAATTTTTGTCCATTCTTACTACAGTATATACAAGACTTGAGCTGCTCAACAGTCTCACATGTCTCTCTAAAAATCCAGTGTAAGTCTCCACATTAATAGTCCCTTCACACATATGCAGATCACCCATGGGCACTGAGGCACCCCCATACCATCACAGATGCTGTAGAATCCGATGTCTGTTATTCCCAAAAACAAGCTGAAATGTGGACTCATCTGACCACAATACACATTTCCATTGTCTTACAGCCCATCTCAGATGAGCTTAGGTACAGAGCGCGTTTCTTAAAGCACTTCCGAGCCCATGTGGCTATGTCCATCATAGTAGCATGGCGGTTTCTAATGCAATACCACCTAAGGTCATGCACATTAAGCAGTGGTTTTCACCCTTGGCCTTTATGCACAGAGCTTTCTCCTGACTCCAAGAACCTTTTCACAATGTTATTAACTGTAGATGGTGACATACCTAAATTCTTTACTTGCGCTTAGAAACAGGGTTTTACACTGATATTTCTTTCGCGAAATTCGGCACAAAGTGGTATGCTACGCCTTGCTTGCAAAGACTGAGCTATACCTACATCTTGATACCCATGCCTGCTATTTGAGAGACCCTCCAGAAAGTTCCTTGTATAATCTTTATTGTCTTACTTTGCCTCTGTCCCAAACTTTTTAGAGTGTGTTGCATCAATTTCTAAATTTATGTTTAACAAATAGAATTAGGTTTGTCAACTACACATTTTAGGTTTTTGTTGCATTTTTAGAAGGTGGCACAACTTTTTGGAAATGGGGTTTGTTAGTTTACTCCCATTAACTTATGTGTCAATATTTTATGTTGTTTATTTAACATAATTGCAAAAAATCTTGTTGCTACAGTTCTGTTAGGTTAAACCCTTACCCAGTTATAGCTGTGTCCACCTCATGTACCAGCGGGATTGACAGCTCCAGGGTGTTGTCATGTAGTTTATTCTCATGCTCTGGGTTTGCACTGAGTTAGAGACACAACATCCATCTTGAAATTCACAGTAATTTTAGTAGTTTCTTTTACAAGTTTTTTTAAGTAAGAATTAGAGCTTTAACTGAAAAAAGTTTAATAACTCTATATAAAGCAAACCCAAGAAGTGATACCTCACATTGCTATACACTGTGCTTTTGTAGTCCAGGAGCCTCTGCAGCCTTATTATAAATATTTAAGTCTCTACCATGAGACACCATTAGGACAGCTACCACAAGACTGAATGTGAGCATTTTGCTCATTTAGTGTGTAAAACAGCTTTATGAGGGCAGAATTAGTACATAACAGATGCCATTTTCCTAAATTGGCCTAAATAAGCTTGTTAGGTAAAAATGTAATTCAATAAACAATGACTCCCATATAAAGCTACTAAATACACTTTGCATTATTATATGGAGAAAGTATATTAAACACCAGTGAAAGCTCACCTCCTGGTATGCACAAAAAATAGAAGTGTCTCATTTTCACCAGACAGATGACTTGTGTCAAAAAGTATGGACAGATGGTACTAAAAGAGAAATCAACATATAAGAAAACTGATTTAAAGAAAGTCATGCCTAGACATCAAGACATGTAAATTATACATATTAAATATTACTAAATATAATTTAAAATAAACTGAACTACTTTTTGGTAATTAAAGTAACTGAGTATACAATATGTGTCCACCTTGGTCTGTGCTCTCATGAAAGGAAATCCCACACTGCACTTTAGGAAATCCAGTTGAACCAGTGCACAGGAAATGCCCTTCTCTTCCTAGAAGAGAAAGAGTGATGACGAAAAGCAAACACATTAGTAAAACATAGAACAGAATCTAAGAAGCCTGCCCACTGAGTAGACAACACCTATAATGTTAAAGTGTAAAGTGACCACTCTGTCATACGTGAACACAGCACACAGTGTCATTAGCACGAAATTCTTCCTCTGAATTTAACCCATTCACCAAGTGAAGCAGCAGGCAGCCAAGAACAGAGCACCGTGGGAGCAGTGTGTGGGGATGGTACCTTGCCCACATGGCAGACCTCATGTCTCACAATATTTAAAAAGTAAAGATATTAATACTTAAAAAGTGTGAACTGTACTTTGCTTAAAAGACATTACTTGGCTGAAAAGGCATTAAGTGAGATAGTGATACTAAAAGTGAAAAATTCATAATCATGAAGGAACAGCTTGTTCTGACTAGTATCAGAAAGAAAGAAGTACTCATAACCCAACATTACTTCTGTGCCATAATACCTTAAGAGTGAGGCACAATCCAGCACAGTTGCACAGCAACTGTTCGTACTGACCCAGGCTAAATATAAAGTCCAAAGCAAGCAATATGGTTATTCTTGAACCACAGACCACCCAGGCAATTATGATATAAAAGACAGAGATACAGTATTTAATTATAAAATGTAGGGATGCACCGAATATTCGGCCACCGAATTTTTTTTTAACACAACCGAAACAGTGATGATGCAATGATGACGCAACCGCAGTCTGCGTGTGCCAGATTGGATTAGAGTCAGCAGGTCTGCCATGTGGGCAAATTTCGATATATCTAAGAAAGAAACGCGGAAAGCCGCTTGTAAAGCGCGCAATGCCGAAATTTCTAGACGGGGTGCATCCACAAAGACTTTCTCAACGTCGGGATTAATTCATCAAATAAAAACAAAACATCCCAATCGCCAAGCAGAGTATGAAGCACAGAAGAGGCAAGACCCTTCGAGCACACTCCATCTGTGTTTTTGGCAAGGCAAGAAAGTTTTCCAGTGATTACAGTTAATATATGGGCTATGTCAGTCTTTGTTTTAATACACTATTTTGTTATAGGCCTACAGAGAATGTTGTTATATCTTTCAACAGTTTTTAAAGCACTTGTTCTGGATGCAATTTGTTCATGCACTTCTTTCAGAATATTAAAATGCACTTGAATTTTATGAGAGAAGATATTTAATTGTATAATATTTCTGCTTGCTTTTAGGCTATTCATGAGTGGGGCCAAATAAAATATTTTATTTCAAATTTTATTTTATATTGTGCATTGTTCGAATGCTAAATAAATATTTTCAGAGTTTTTTAACAGATTTATTCTTTTAATAATTTAATAATTTCTTTCGGTTTTCGATTTCAGTCCAAAAAATCATTTCAGTACATCCCTAATAAAATGGGTAGATCCATTTTATAATTAAATATTGTCTCTGAGTTGTAATATTGTTATCTGAGTCGTTTAGGTGACAGTAAAATACACAGTTAAGGGGATATAAGCCACAGATTGAAATAAAGCACAACATCTATGGACATGTGTACATACACCCCTGTGTATGCATGCATGCACAAACCAAGTGCAGAAATACATTCAAACATGCACCTTCAAAAAAATGGACAGTAACCTGCCGACAGAGTGTCTGGAAGCTTGTCCAAACACTACACAGCTCCTCTGGGTGGATTGTGTAAACAGTAGAGCCTTGACCCTTGCAAGGAGTGAGCATTCCTGGAGTGAGAGTTCATGAAGCTGGCCCTTTACACTTTGTGTGTGTGTGTGTGTGGGTGTGTGTGTGAGGGAGAAGAGAGCTGAGAGTCATCAGGGCTCTGACAAGAGAGCTAATAAAACAGACAAACTGGCACTTGTGGAACACTGCACAGGGAAAGAAGCTGTGAAGCTTGGGTCACCCACAACCCTTCCCCATTTTACACAGGAGTTATTTTTATCTTGGCTGTAGAAATAACAACAGAAACAAAAGTAGACCTGCAAGAAAATATATCAGTAAGTACCAGCTAATGGAACAGTGGAACCTGGCGGTGCTTTAGGTAGGAAGCAAGACACTTTTGACTATGTATATTTGACTTGGTTTGCATGTTTGCTCGAACACTCGTTTCCTCACTTGCTTTGCCTTGGATCACTCAGCACTGTTTTATGCTTCACTCTGCCAGCACTTTTTCTTAGTGCAATCCTAAGAAGAAGAGTGCCCTATGCCCACTAAACCTAGTCAGGCTGGAACCAGGCCTGCTCCCCCTTGAGAAATTAGCAGATGTTCAACTTCAAACAGACCCAAACTGCCTTATGCAGGTTAAATTAACAAAAATATGGATGATTTTTAGTATGAATACACAAAAATAGCTTTTCAGCTAATTCTAATCAGAACTGAACATTTAGCGCTCTACTTATGAACACAAGAATGGTACAGATTTAAAGTTTAGAATTTCACCACATGTGTTTAAAATGCTGCAGTAATCCCTGGAAATAACTAATTCATCTGATGGCTAATGAAGCAATATGCAGACACTGTCTTCACAGTGACAGAGAGAATCCTGGGATGCTTGGATACAGCAATTTCCACAGGGCTGCACCATAATGGACACTCCCACAGGAGAAAGCAGAGGAAGGTAGGTGAGTCTACTCACCCATCATTCACTTGGCAGTCTGTGAGAAAGAGTGGACATTCAGGATAGTGGATATCGCAATGCTTGCTCAATGCTCTCTTATTTGTTTTTGTCTCAGTCTCACTTTCTCTGGCTCTGTTTGTACTTTTTCACTGCAAAGGCTCAAAGGTCTGCTCGAGGTTTAGTATGATCAATGCACCCTAGTTTAGCTTCTCTTTGACCCAACTCTCTCCACACTACCTCTACTTTATTTTCAGACTTTTCATATTCTGCATAAATCTTTCTAAATCTGAAGTCAACGTACTTTACTGGTATGCTAGACTTCTGCGCCTTTATTTAAAACTTTGCTTAGCCTGCAGCGGGATGGAACACCACCCAGGGTGAGTCCTTGCCTCACGCCTGTTGGCCCTGGGATAGGTTCCAGGTACCCACGACCCTAGTACAGATTAAGCGGTTACAGAAAATCAATGAATGAATGAACTTCACTTAGCTAGATTATTAGACACCTGAGACTTGCCAAGTTGAGGGCAGATGCGTTTCTACTATCTATTTCTCATTGTGCTCACACACTTTGTGTAATGTAGATGTTAAAGAATTGGCAAGGGAATTGCAAAAACAGTACTCAAGAGTTTGGTAAGCTTCATCATAACCTCCTATTTGGACAGGAAGGGGCCATTTGACTGGCAGACAAATGTAATAAATGTGTGCCTATCATGTTCGCAGGGATTAGCGAGGCGCCAACGCAGGGTTCCATTTCACTCAGATTTTAATTTATTTACAAAAACAAACACAAAGAAGGCTTGAGGGCAAAAACACAGAGATACAGAAGCTCCATGGCTAATACACAGAAGACAAGTAGTGCGAGGGATAGAGTAAGGATTTTGTGAGGGGGGACTTATATATTAACACATACACAGACAAGAACCAAACATTCCTTATTACTAAATCCCCAGCCGGCTGTGAACCCTTACTGATAAGCAGGCCGGGAAACACACCCACCCGTGTCATAATACAAAGGGCCACCAAGCCCTCACAAAGGTGGGGGAGGGGTGGAAGTTGGAATCGTGGACCCTGTGGGCCCCACACAGCCATCTCCCCTTGGATGTTCTCTGTGCTGGGCGTTGGCGTGGCCAGGGTGGCCCGTGTGGGTTCTACACATTTGCTCTCTCAGGGGCTTCTGTTCTCTTCATCCCTCTGTGTCCTATGGGGCGAAGCCCCAACAGACAGCCTCTGTGTCCTCCGGGGCAGAGCCCCTTTGAGAAGCCACTCCAAAAAATATATGGGGGAAATCCTCAGTCCTCCGTCGGGGCCCCGACAGCTGGTGCATCCCAGGGTAACTTATATATTAACACAAGAACCAATTAAAACAAACATTGACATGCTGTTGGGGGGACAAGGAGACCGGAGGACATGGAGGGGTGACGAGAACAGAAGCCCCCGAGAGAGCAGATGTGTGGGACCCACACAGGCTGCCTGGCCGCACCAACGGCTAGCACAGAGAACATCCAAAGGGAGGCGGCTGTGTGGGGCCCACGGGGTCCGCGATTCCCACCTCCAACTTGTATTGTGACATGGGTGGGTGTGTTCCCCGGCTTATCAGTAAGGGTTCACAGCCATCCAGGAAACACACC
>JBBPCX010000154.1:10455305-10468572 GCA_037974365.1 Hydrocynus forskahlii | reverse complement strand
TGTTGTTTTACAAAGTTATCTCCTCCTGGTATTCAGAAACCGTGTCTTTAACAGCTTCACAAACACACACACACACACACACACACACACATTCTCAGTTAGGACACAGGGTCATACATACATACATAAATTGTATGTTTATGAAACGACTCTAAACTTATGAAACAACCCTACTACAAAGTCAGGACATGTGATGTATAAATAAATGTCTAAAAAGTGTATCAAAAAACATACACACTCAAACACACACACACACACCCTCTGTTGGGCCTGAGTGAGTGTCTCTGTCTCTGGCATAGGCTGCTGTGATGGAGTATGACCTCACTCTGACACAAGAAGGGTGTGTTTTGCTATGGCCTTACATGAGAGGCGCTTAGTACTTTCCAGTACCACTGCCAAACAACAAAACAGAAAAGCCTTTATTCTTTCCTCAGTCAAGACCAGCCAACTGAAAAATACACAATTTATATATCTTGCATCTGACTTAGGTCCATGCCTACTGAGTGATCAATGATCATTCTCACTTACAACAGTCCACACCCAATCATGTAGAATAGTTCAGTAGCACAAACAAGTGAGCGAAAGAGAACATGGAGTTGGCATAGAACACTACACTGACACTGCACTCTCATTTACAGCAATGCCCTGATAGTTACCTGGCATGATCAAACACAGCAGCCCCATACACAATCAAGTATTCTGAGTAATTTTTATATTCAAAATTCAGAATTAATGGTTACAGATATTCAGTTAACCCTTAGCAAAAGAAAATATTTTAGCCAGGGGACTTTGGTGCATGATTAAGTTTGTGAAATTATTAAATTAAATTAAAAAGGACTGTATCATTTTTAGGTGGTAGCACTATGAGCTAGGAGGTTAAAATGTCAAATAGCATAAATGAATATTTAGCAATTCACAGGAAACATTAAAAAAAAAAAGTCAAGGAGGGTAATATGACAGCCGTCATGTCATATTAAGAGAAGGTTTGAGTTTGAGGTTATTACGTTACTTCATCTGAACACATTGTCTATGATCTGCTGTCTGAATAGGTTAACTATGACTAGTGAAGTCTCTGTTCTCATTGAAGGCGAAGCCTCAGTTACTCACACTGTTGAAACATAAAATCTGTTTCACTGAACTGTTGCCCTGTGTAGTATCTTTTTGACTCTTGTGATTCAGTATAATAAGTAACTGGACAGTAAGTTCTGTGTTTATGAAGACTAGTTTACTGGCACCTGGAAAGTTGAGTATTCAAACAGAGTATACAATTAGCACTAGTTGACACTACATTTAGCACTCAGTCCCCATTAGTATCTTCACTTTGAACTATTTAAAACTGCAGTCTTGCACGCTATTGCTTATTATAAGAATAAGTCTATGTTTAGGGGCGGTCTATGTTAAGGGTTTACTGCCACATAAAATATCCAATTTTAACAGCTAAATTTCCTCACCTATCTGTCCAGGCACGCGTTTTCCATGGAAGCTCATACAGATAGTAACATTAAAGCAGTTGAGGTGCTGTGGGCCCTCGTGACACTGAGGCACAGATATGTTTATGGAGGTCGGTAGGAAGATGGACACATCCACTGTGATTACTGGTCTGGATCTATTCACACAACAAAGGTGATGAGAAGTGACACATGAATGAGTGGACAGATACTAGACAACAATATTTACTATTGCAAAAGGATTACCAAATGCTGCATTAGCAGTGTGTTTCTCACCTCAATAAAACCACACTGTCTGCAATGAATGCACCAATGGTCACATCTGTGTTGAAAACAAAGACATTTTTCATTAAGGCTATATACACATCACATTTTGCATGGTACCCTAAAAAATCCAACACATTGTCACACTGACATGAAGAAAACCAAGCACACTGACAATCATTTTAGTGATAATTTCATAATGAAGATTCAATGCTACACATTCTCTCTGTTTGTGAAGAAAACAGTCTACTTTATCTTTAATTTCTCTCCTAGTCAGGATAAGTTAGAATGTCCACTGTGGAATGCTGTAAACAAAATGCCTCCCTGCCACAGCATCACGAGTTAGACTGCAAAGACAGAATGTGCCAAAGAGTAGCTCAGGCAATTAAGCCAGCACTTCATCTACATTCCTTTGATTATCTTTGAAGAGAATGTTTTTCCATCTCACAATGAATCCAGGATTTTGTTTCATTCCTCTAGGTGCAAGGAAAAACAATGAAGTCCTGTGGCTGTAACTACACATCAAAGACGAAGAATGTAGCCAGAAGCATAAAAGCTTGTGTAAAACCAGTTGTATTCCATAGTTTAAGATGTGTCAAAGTGTAAAGTGTATACGTAGAAAATGAAATACAAAACGCTGACTTTCACGACATTAAATCAGACTAAATGTTTCCTATTTTAGGTCAGTTAGGATTACCAAAATTATTTCTATTTGCTACTGTGACGTTCTCGGTCAGCGTTACATTTGTAGGAAATGACCACCTTTACATTTGGAGGAAAAAGCGGGAAGCTTGCAAGCCTGGGAACACCTTCCCAACTGTGAAGTACGGGGGTGGTAGCATCATGTTGTGGGGGTGTTTTGCTGCAGGAGGGACTGGTGCGCTTCACAAAATAGATGGCATCATGAGGAAGGAACATTATGTAGAAATATTGAAGCAACATCTCAAGACATCAGCCAGGAAGTTAAAGCTTGGACACAAATGGACAATGGCATACTGCCAAATTAGCTTTAAAGTGACTTAAGGACAACAAAGTCAATGTTTTGGAGTGGCCATCACAAAGCCCTGATCTGAGTCCCATAGAAAATTTGTGGGTAGAGCTGAAAAGGCGTGTGCGAGCAAGGGGGCCTATAAACCTGACTCAGTTACACCGCTTCTGTCAGGAGGAATGGGACACAATTCCAGCCAGGTATTCTGAAGCTTGTGGAAGGATATCCAAAATGTTTGACCCAAGTTTAAAGGCATGTCTACCAAATACGTAAACTAGTACGTAAACTATTGACTTTGAAGAAAAAAATCTCTCTCATTATTCTGGCATGTAGCAAATATAAATAATTATGATAATCCTAACTGATCTAAAATAGGTGAAGTTTAGTCTGATTTAATATCTGACAGAGAGGAAAAAAAGTTGTGTCTTTTTATGGTTTCAACATTACTTGTTATGTTATTCATCAAGAAATGACTGTGATCTTTAAACATGTATGTCTGACTCAGAATCAAGAAATGTGATTCAGGTTGGTTCATACTGTTGTGTGTGGTGTGGCATCTATACTGTGGTTTGTACTGGATGGTTTAGAGTTCATTTGGGTTTTATTAAATGTCCCCTTAAGCCAAAACCGTGATGTGTATAAAGTTTAGCCAAACCTGGATATCCATTTCCATCCATGTCCACATTACCGGATATTGACTGGCCAAACATTTGAAGAGTTGGACTGACGCTTCGCCCAGACAACCTCTGCAAAAAGAGATGAGCTGCTTTCCAATCACATTTACATATCTGTAATTCATGGTGACTAATTCCTGATATATAAATAGATGCACCACTGTGTATGTACTGTTCTTTCTAAATGACTGATAATCAGTCACAATTATTTTGTGACATTCAGTTTCTCATTAAGGTTAATATAGGATTGCATCCCACACTACTTTATGGACCCCAATTAACTGATTATTTATGATTCAATCATATGATACTGTATTGCTTACCTAATGGAGCTTGTTGACAGAAATAATATTTTGAATATTAGGAGAACAATCTCATCACAGATATAAAGAACTTCGGGCTGCAAATATGGGCCAAATACTATTATAGTGATAATGTTGTTTATAGATTGTAATTGCAATATTGATATTAAAATATATTACAAATGCATATTTTCAACAAAATCAAATACTTTTGTTTTACATTATATGAATACTTCATATAATACTTCATTTGTATAAGTTACCATTGAATACTTGCTGACCATTCCCCTGGCATCCCCATGATAGATGTACACTGCACCTCCATAGTCATCTTCTTTGGGAGCTCCTATTGCAACATCTACAACACAGGAAGAGAGAGACAGACATACAAGTGAATAAGAAAGAGAAAATGTGCGAAAGAGAATGTGTGTGACAGTAACTGAAAATGCAAGATTTTGGGTATGGCCCTGACAATCTCATAATGAGAAATATTAGATACACTGTTTAGATTTAAAGATCATATTTGCCAATATGTTTTTTGCACTTATGAGAGCGTTTTGCATCATAACTACTTGTAACTTATTACAAGCAGTTGAGTGCCTAAATATTCTGTGTGAAAAACAGCTTCCTCTGCATTCTGTTAATAGGTTTAAATGGCACCTACTTTGTGCTTATGAGAGTGCTTAGATAGTGAAAGAAGTGCTGGAAATCTATTTTACTACACCAAGTACTGTAACTCCACTACAAAAAAGCAACTTTCACAGTCTTAGAATCTTAACATACGATGTGCCACAAAGTGGAAAAAAAGTTTTATTTATCTCCCCCACTCCCCCAGCCTTCAGAATTTTCTAAATTGGAATTATGTTGAAATTGCCTTATTTGTTCAACCAGACCCAAAAGTAATATCTCAGGAGGTCTTAATTAATTACAATAAATTCCACAATAAATTGAGCAAAGCTACTGTTAAATGTTCAGCCAAATATTACACATATTGCAGAAATGTCAAAATGGAGAAAAGGTTAACCTCTTTCAATGATTTAACATGATGTCAGCTTAATAGCTCAACGCACAGTGTAATCTAGAAACTCACCAACCAACAACATACCTAGTACATCAGCTCTGTAATACTTAGTGTTTTATTTAAAGTTTCAAAATGTACCATTCACTTCTTAGCCCATACAGTCAAAGTATTGAAATTAAGCTGCAAAACACTAGTTTCTAGGTTCATGATATAATGAAAAACAACATTTTTGCATAAATCTCTCTATTCAGCATACAGCAGTTTAGCTCTGCCCATTCTGAAGAATATTTTGGTCAGGACTGCAGATACAAGGTACATTATAAGGCAGACAGTAATGAAATATTACATTTAAAGCCTTAAAGGTACAGATACAAAAGTATTATCATATAAGGAGAGGTTGGGAAATGGTTGTGTATAAATGTTTCATTGTAGAAAGATGTAGAAAGAAAACTGTAGTATACGTTTTAAACTTTTAAAGCTTGAATGATTATAACACATTAACAGCATATTAAAACAAATGAAAAACAAAACAATTAATGTTTTCATATAATGTTTCTGGCAAGGCCTTCATGTGCTTTCACAGTTCAAGTGATGAACTGCTTTTTCAGTTCTGATGTCTTAGTGCATAATTCCTTTATTGACTGATCTTGCTGATCTTAAGCAAATCCAGAGCTTTGCATAGGGTAGTCAACAGTACAAAAACAGCTTTTCCTGTTAGCAAGAAAAAATGTCTGCACATTCTGACCTTGATAACCATCATCATCGATGTCACCAATGGTGGTGATACACTCTCCAAAATGTGCATTGTAAGCATTTTCTCCATTCAAAATCTCAGTTTCTTCCATCATTCCCTAAGTTAACACAGAAAAAATGTTCCATCAGTCTGCAGATCATACACAAACCCGATTTTCTTACACACAGTTATTGATAAACCATATGGGGGTTCTCCACTGACTGGTAGTAGCTCGGTTCGGTTCAGTTCGATTCAGTTTGGTTTCGGACCTACAGTTTTCCACTACAATTAACCCTTTAAGCGACAGGCTTAAAAAAAAAAAATACTGGATTTTGACATCAATATTTCAAAAGATTGTGGGTTAAAAGGGGTTAAAGATAGAGACTTAAGGTAAATTAGAAAAATGTTGGGCATTTTGAAGTTTGAAGTGCAGTTTGAAGTGTCTCGGTGCTTGCACCTCGGAAGATCCGTGGGGGACAACAGTAATGGGACAGCAGGGCAAGGTGAACGTTTTTTGGCTTATAACTCCAGATCCCTGTGGGCTATTATGGCAAACAAGGGGTTGTTGGAAATTTTGCACTGACATCAGTCATCATGACGTGCCTTGAGCGACTGGTCAAAGGTCACATCTGCTCCTCCCTCCCTGACACGCTGGACCCTCTTCAGTTTGCCTATTGAACAAACAGAGCCACAGAGGATGCCATCGCCTTGACAATGCACACTGCCCTCCCTCACCTGGAAAGGGGAATACATATGCAAGAATGCTCTTCATCGATTACAGCTCGGCATTCAACACTATCATGCCCTAAAAACTTGCCTCGAAGCTCGCTGACCTTGGGTTGGGACCATCCATCTGCAGATGGATTCTCAACTTCCTCACAAACAGGTGAAAGGTGGTGAGAGTTGATAAGGAACGCCGCAGGGATGTGTGCTTAGCCCCCTTCTGTATTCCCTGTTCACACACGACTGTGTTGCTAAACACAGGCCCAACATCATCATCAAGTTTGCAGATGACATAACCATCAACGATGAGACGGCCTATAGAGAGGAGGTGATGGAACTGTACAACTGGTGTCTGGATAATAACCTGTCTCTCAATGTCAGCAAAACAAGAGAAATGATAGAGGACTACCGGAAACAACCAGTCGGGGAACACTAGCCCATCCACATCAACAGTGTCAACTTCAGACACTGTAATCAGAAAAGCTCGCCAGCGACTCTACTTCCTGAGGTGGTTGAGGAAGTTTGGCATGAACGCCAATATCACCTCAAATTTCTACAGGAGAGAGATCGAGAGCTTGCTGACAGGCTGCATTACAGTTTGGTATGGGAGTTGCTCTGCCAGCAGCCAGAAATCACTACAGAGAGTGGTGAAGGCAGCAGAGCACATCACAGGCATGAGTCTTCCTGCTTTCAGGACAGTTATCTCCAGTGGTGCCTCCGTAAAGCACACAGCATAATCAAGGACCACAGCCATCCAGCACGCCAGCTGTTCTCCTTGTTACCATCTGGCAGACGATACAGGAGTCTGTCTGCTCGGACTACAAGACTAAAAAATAGTTTTTACCATCAAACCATTAGTCACCTCAACTACAATACTTGAACACACTCACCACACGTCACTAGATGCACACACAAACTGTCCTATACAAAACAGACTCAGATACACTTTGCACTTCATTTTTATTATTATAAAAAATAAAAATAAAAACCATTACTCTGTGCAAAACTGTTACTTAACTGCCTCTTTACTGCTGCTCACTCTTGTCACTTTATCTCATGTGCAATAATGTTGTCTCCCCTGCCCCCACCTCAGTACATGCCAACTTTGTTTTCCTTCTGTTTTTGGAAATTGTAATTTATAGTGCTTAAGATCTTTTATATATTTTATACATTTTTTTCATTTTAACTTTATATTGTTATTTTTACTATACTGCTGAGGGACTTGTCTTCTTCTCGTCAATCACATTTCATTGCAATGTTGTCACTGTACTAACTTGCATATGACACATAAAGATGAAACTGACTGCCTCCACACCAATGACATGAGGCTCATTCCCACTGCTATTTACTCAAAATTCTGAACAGGAAGATGACATAAATTTGGTCTTAAATCAAAGTACATGTCTGCTAACTAATGATAGGGAATACAAATGCTATATTACATGATATTTGTACCTACAGTCTATTTTATTCATGATGACGTCTTGTCGCAATTCTGCGACTTTAGCGCTTAGACGGTTAAAATATTGCCTTCATGTAACTGGTCGCCATAGCGACCACCAATCAGTAACCTCCAATATGTACACGTCATCATTTAGTATCAGTTCAGGTACCAGATTTTACCAGGTACTAGATTTTAGTTATGGAAAAGCAAAAAATGTGAGTAGAGTTGAACCGAACCGAGCTGGTACCAGTCAGTGGAGAACCCCCAATAGAGAGATATAGTTAAAGATCAAAGGCATCTTTAATGCCAGTTTAAAACTGCTAAACCATCAATACATTGTTTATAATACTGCAGTGCTGCCTTATAAAGGCCTGGTGAACTCACGTTGCCACTGTTGAGATAAACAGACACTTGGCCTTCATCCCGGACCTCACTGAACATGGGTGCCCCGACCAGCAGGTCCGACAGTCCATCTGCATTCAGGTCAACTGCACACAGTGAGGAGCCAAAGTAAGAGCCCATCTGAAACCAAGCCAAGGAACAGAGCAACACAGGTCAAATACCAGAATTTAATGCACACTTTCAATGCAATTCAGATTTTTCATTACAATTCATTTGCTCTCCAAATGTTTTTTGCTATACTCAGTTAGCTGCATGTCACTCAATCTTTATCATTTAGGAATATGTGCATTTTTATATACTACCAAAAAAAAGAGACTACCAAAATAACATCATGTAAGACAACACCATTCAGCACAATCATGACAGTAACATATCTTGGTAAAGCATCTCAAATACTGAGGGAAGACCTGTCAGTCTTGTTGTAACTGGGTCATAGCAACTGTAACTGTACTTTAAGATGTCTTCATGTCCAGCAAAAGAACTCATTAAGACCTGACTACATTTCTTTACGAACCATTTTCCCTGAGGCTTGAAAGATCTTCACAAGAGATGTACCCTCAATCCTGAAAATGTAAACCTACGGAAAAGGAGGGGATTATTGTGTCAAAACATGTGAGAAAATGTTTCCATTTTACATAAAGCATGATGCAAAGAGGAGCAGAAACATATTCCACCTACTTTTCCTCCACCACTGTCTTGAGGGGCTCCAGCAGCAACATCGATAGTTGTGGGTGAGGAAAAGTGGCCAGCTGTCACAGCATAACCTATCAACAAAAAATGGTGAATGTGGCTTAGATAAACTACTGAGAATCAAAAGTTAACACTGAACCATTAATTGTGGTTGTCTTTGTGATAGTCTCCAAGTCTAAAAGAAGCTAATACAAACCCAGGTAACTATATCTTTGAGAACTCAAATCATCTTTGTTGAGGCTGTACTGTGTGTTGGAGGATATGTTGAACACTTTGACTGTTCCAGTCCAGTAGTATGATCCAGGTGCACCCATGATGACAAGCTCCTGAAACATCAACACCATTTTTGAGAAAATATTATCAAGTAATATGAGGCAATGGAAACACATCTAAAACATCTAAAAGCTCCACAGCACTGCCCTTTTATCTTTTTTCACTTAGGCCTGGAAAAATGTTTGTAATTATACAGGGAAAAAAACAGCTTTTGGTGAAGCTCTGGTTAACCAAAAGCCACAAACTATGTTGTATTATCTGCTGCTAACCTGACCACGAGCTGAAATGCCAGCTGTCACTTCCTGCTTTGACTGTGAAAGCTTAGTTAAAGCTTACTACTTCAAAAATGTTCTAACTGGTCAATAATTTCACTTTTTAACCACCATATTTAACACGCATATAGTGTACCTTTATTTAACATTTACTCCAGATGTGGCCACAACTCCGCATACAAAGCATGTAGACATGATTATGGGGTACAGTTGCTGCTAGACCAAGAATTAGAATGGCAGGACATGTGATGTGATTCTTAACTACTGACTAAGCATTTGAATATATAAATATCCAAACTAAGCTGTATATGAAAATATTACCCCTAACCTGTGTTGATTTCATGTTTAAAATAGAAGAGTTTACACAGTCATAAACTTTTTTTGTACAAACATACACAATAAAGTAAAGGTAACAGGTGTGTGCATATAATGAAGGTATAATTATTTGTATTATTATTATATTTTGTTTCTTATATTGTTATAGGTTGTTCACCGAATCAATACTTCTGAAAACACCGACATGTCCAAGAAACCTTCATCACAGAGAGAGTCTTCTGTCTGTGATTCAAGGCTAATTGGACTTTTTGATATCTCCAGAATTATTAATTGAGTGAGCAACGTATAACAATATACTAATAATGATAATAATATTAAGAATAATAATACCTTTATTATTATTTGTTTCATATATTGTTGCTCACTGAATCAATACTTCTGAAAATGTCTAAAAGCCCAATAACCTTTATCACACAGATCTTCTGTCTGGTTAGGCATTAGGAGTGTTTGATCACCTCTGCTTTAACAACTAAGGTAGAGGTAGTAAGTTATTGTTGTGTGACCACCTTAAACAAGGCATCGCATAGTGTAGTTTAGCATTCTCAAGCAACAAATGGTGAAAGGAAGACATTTATTCAAACCAGTCAAAGCACTTACTCAAAATTGTCCAGTGTGGCACAGTTACACGGCAGCTGATGCCACTCTGCTCCACTTAATCTGCATGAACTGTGGAAGGTTGTAGTTTGCAAATACAGCAAAAAGCCATGGCTTACACTTCTAAACAGCTGTCAGCTGTCTATATATACCTTCTACGTCAGTCAAATGCCAGATAACTCATAGCTACAAATACATGCCTTGAACTAGCTCATTATTTCAGTGATGTATTGCTCTCCTGCCTCAAACAACAATGAGAGAAATCTGAAATAAAAAATGCCACAGCATATCATCCAGTAAAATGCTAGCTTGTGTTTGTGTTATATATGGTGCATTAGTATGAAATGTGACCCATCACTACTAATGGGCCACTAATGCTCGTGGCCGTAGTAATCTGCTAACAGTTTGCACCTTTAACCAGTTAGCCTTGCATAAACTACAAGACAAACTAAAACACTATCAGACTAAAATAATCTACATTCCTTTCATTCATTTTCTGTAACCGCTTAATCCTACCTAGGGTCACAGGTACCTGGAGCCTGTCCCAGGGTCAAAGGGCAGGAGACAGGGACTTACCCTCGGCAGGGCATCAGCCCACCACAGGGCGCGCACGCACACACACACACACACACACACACACACACACACACACACACACCATTCACTTTAGAAGCCCCAGTCAATTTAGAAGCCCCAGTCCACCTAACACACATGTCTTTGGACTGTGGGAGAAACCGGAGACCCCAGAGGAAATCCACATCACCAGGGGGAGAACATGCAAACTCCACATACACAAGGGCAGGACCCATTTTTGAAACACCAACCCTGGAGGTGTGAGGCAACACTGCACCACTACGGGGCCTAATATTTTAATTAAATGTATTAACCCTAATAGTCTTGTGTGAACACAGCACAGCACAGCACAGCACAGCACAGCACACAGTGTGAACAATTTGAAATTCTTTCTCTGCATTTAACCAATTCACCAAGTGAAGCAGGGGGCTGCCGCCAATGAGGGGCACCCGGGGAGCAGTGTGTGGGGACGGTCACTTGCTCGGGCTAACCAAACACAAAAAACACCACCTACAGCTGAGCCAACCATCTGGTTTACATGCTTAAGGTCTTGATGGTCATGCAAGATGTTAAGGTCCAGCACTGAGCCATCTGTGGAACACTTGGAGGCAATTCTGGCCTAGAGGAATTCCACTGGTACAGGTTATGTCTTTCAGATTCCTCACTGAAAATGTTTATACAGGAGCTTCAAAGGCATTTGAAGGCTTCACCTCCACTTATCTAATTCTCCAATATTGGTCTGCCAGATTAATTAGGGGCATTATTTTACAAGTTTAAAATTCATATATTTCAAGCATTAATGATGGGTGGGTGATATGGTTAAAAATAAACAAAATAAATGAATGGAACTAAAATTTTCAGCCTTTAAGCAATAAAATTATATATTTATGACATTCCCGAGATATTTTTGAAATGCGTTAAAAGTAGGGATGAACCAAAATGATTTTTTTTGGACCAAAACTGAAAACAGAAAATGAGGAAACACTTGGCCGAAAACCGAAACCGAAAACCGAGAGAAATTATTATTATAAAATTATTAATAGAATAAATCTGTTACAAAACTATGAAAATATTTATTTAGCATTCAAACAATGCACAATATAAAATACAATTTGAAATAAAATATTTTACTTTGCCCCAGAACAAGTGCTTTAAAAACTGTTGAAAGATATAACAACATTCTCTGTAGGCCTATAACAAAATAGTGTATCAAAACAAAGACAGACATAGCCCATATTTTGACTGTAATCACAGGATGTGGGTGTGCTCGAAAGGTCTTGCCTCTTCTGTGTTCGATCGGGATGTTTTGATTTTATATGATAAATAAATCCCGACGTTGAGAAAGTCTTTGTGGATGTACCCCCTTTAGAAATTTCGGCATTCTGCGCTTTACAAACGGCTTTTCGCGTGGCTTTCTTAAGCCGCTTTCAGAGTGAAAGCAGCAAGCGTGGCGTGTTGAGCGCAACTCACTGTTTTTTGAGAGGAAGTACAAGCCTGGTCTGAAAATGGCTTTAGATATATCGAAATGCGCCCACACGGCAGACATGCTGACTCTAATCCTGTCTGCGTGTAGGCTGCGCTTGTTGATTGCATCATCACTGTATCGGTCACGTAAAAAAAAAAATTCGAAAACCGAAAATGCATTTTTTGCCATTTTCGGCTGAAAATTTTCGGTGGCCGAATATTCGGTGCATCCCTACTTAAAAGACTAATCTCAGACTGAAGTACCATATTTTAGCTCTTATTGTTTACATTTATTATTTTCACTAACGGCTGCTAGTTCATATATATAACTTTATTGTTTAATATGGGTAATCTATAGTAGGTAAAAATGAATCTGTGAAAAAAGAATTTGCAGTAAAAATCACTAAAATGACTAAAATAAAAAAATTTATAAACATAATACTTTTCTAAGGTATCTTGATTGGGCATCACTTCGGTTCTGGTATCTATTCCAAACATCTCACTGTGCGGGACTCCTGAAACCCTGAGTATCACAAATGGATGGGCAGCTCTTTAAACAAAAGGGTGAAATCCACTTGACACAAACATTTGTCTTATAGCGCAGGGGAAGCTGAAAGTTTTGATTAAGGTTTCTAGTTAATGACAAACAAGCAATGACAAACAAGGTTCATCAATATGCACCAAAGTTTGCACAGGCTAATTCAGATGCTAATTTGAACTTTCATTTGGATGAAAAAAAGCAGACTGTGGTATGGAAAAACAAGAGACATGTTAATGGAAACATTGCAACATGTGAACAGTGGAAACAATAAGCATAACAAAATACAAACTTCAGACAGTGTAAAAAAATGCAGTGCAACACATTACTGACCTCAGTGAAAACACCCGCTATCCCTGCTTGGCATGAGCCATGTTCTTCCCCATACATTTTCTTATAGTCTGCAGGAGAGAAAGAGAAAGGCAGAGATAGAGGAAAAGGAAGGAGAGGGAGAGGGAGAGGGAGAGGGAGAGGGAGAAGGAGAGAGAACGAGAGAGAGAGAGAGAGAGAAAGAAAGAGAGAGAGAGA
>JBBPCX010000154.1:10430225-10444590 GCA_037974365.1 Hydrocynus forskahlii | reverse complement strand
CACACAGACACACACAGACACACACAGACACACACAGACACACACACAAAATGATCAGCCATAACTTTAAAACAACCTGACTAATACTGTGTTGGTCCCTCGTGTGCTGCCAAAAAAAAAATTAAGACATGAACCTCAAAGGCCTTTGAAGTTGTATCTGTTGTATCTGGCAGACTTCAGCAGGTGGTCATTTAAGTCTTGCCTTTAAGTTAAGTTGTGAGGTGAGGCCTCCATGGATTGAACAAGTTTGTCCAGAACATCCCACAGATGCTTGATTGGACTGACTTCTGGGGAATTTGGAATCAACAGCCATCCATGTGATGTAATAAACAAAACAAAACAAAAACAAAAAAAACATGACTAATCAAAACAGGCCAACTTCTCAACTTCTTCCACTGCTCCATAGTCTAGTTCTGATGTTCACGGAAAGACCTGCCAAAAACTGTCAAAGCTGGTCAGATTCTCACGCTCGCTCGTTTATCCAGCTTCCAATTCATCAACGTTAAGACCTGACTGCTCATTTGCTTCCTGATATATCCCACCCCTTGACAGGTGCCATTGTAATGAGAAAACCTATGCTATTCATATCACCCATCATCCATTCAAGGATGTTGTGGTGTCAGATACCAAAACATACCTTCAGGGGTCTTGTGCAGTCCATCCCTTGACTGGCCAGAGCTGTTTTGGCTCTGGTTTTAATGTGAGGCAGGTGGTTTTAATGTTATGGCCGATTCATGCATATATACTGAAATCCATACAAATTACAAATAAGAAATACTGAGGTTGTGTTGTGAGATTAACCATTTCTAAATCACTCCTAAAATAAGGCCAATATAGTTAACATTCAGTACCTGTTTCATCTAATCAATTCTTAATTAAACAGCAATTCCTGTTGCTGTGGATTAGAGACTCTCAAATAACTCCTAACTTAGACTCCATCAAAAACTACCTCTACTGACTCTTAACTGTAACTACTCTGTTAGCCATAGATGGCCAATCTGTACTGCAGTGATTAAGTCTGTACACAAAAGACTTCTATTGTTAGTCTCCATAGAGAGACTCTTTCTCACTCTCTGGGTCGACCAGAGGAGGAGGGGTTCCCCTTTTGAGTCTTGGCTCCTCTCAAGGTTTCTTCACTAAGCTTTACGGAGAGTCTTTTCCTCTGTCTCCCTTGGCTTGCTCATTAGGGGTTTGGACATGGATTCTGAAAAGCTGCTTTGTGACAACATTGGTTGTAAAAAGTGCTATAAAAACTAGATTCTTCTCACACAGTGGAGCTGAACCACAATCTTGATTCAGAGGACGGCACCCTTCCGCTGTGCCACAGGGGCACATGAATGTGTCGGCGCTTGCCCAAAATCTTTTTTTTTTTTTAAATAACGGACCTTAGTTTTAGTGTCTAAGTCCGTTTTATGAGTCTGCTGTGTGTTGTTTTCTCCACATTTCTGTTTCTGCGCTTTCGTCCACTTTTCAGCCTCCTGCCTGTGACATAACTAAGTCTCTCTCCAGCACACATTTTAAATGGCCATCCTCGACCACCCACTCTCTCTCCCCATATATTACAGAAGCAACTTGACCACAATTTTTTTAAAGCAATTGATACTCAGTCCCTGATCATCTGATCAATAAGCTGTGTATTTGTTCACTGAATTTGATATTAACGGATGTTTTGGTGTTGAAACTATGCCCACCTTTCAAAAACTGTAGGAAAAGAGGCGCCAAATTCAGCTATTAAAAAACATAATCATATTAATTATTATTATTATAAGATTTTCTTAAGGTTTAAGTGGAACAATAGTGTGGTTGTGTATTACACGAATAAAATTTAAATGAATGGAAATTAAACAAGGTGCTGCCGATGAATTTACAATCCAAATGAATGTACATGAAGACTAGAGAGAAGTCAGGAAACAGACCAATCTGTGAATGTGCATGTGTAACAAAGAAATTACATCAACCTAGAAGAATGTGGTATGGGAACCAGAGGCTCACTGCTTTATTCTTGAGTTAGTGAGAGTGAAAAAAAACTGAAACTGCACCAACACATATGGGGAGAGATCTTCCATCCCTTGCTTCAATGTACTGACCCCAGATTCACAAGCAACATAAATCTGCCATTCTTGGGTGCTCTCTGAGGAGTTAACTGAAAACAGGAATTTAAAATTTTGTTTCCTAACAATGTTTCAAAAGGTTCTGGGAGATCTCCACAAGAACCACAGTACTTTTTGGAAAGCAGCCTTTTTGTTTCAGTAAGAATTCTGCTATCTTTTGTCATAACAATACTTCTTACTAAGTTGTCCTTAGATGATAGAACCTAATCATACATTTTATGAGGACGTAAAAGGCTGCATCTGGTAGTAGTCGTGGGAACCTATACAACATACCTGAGGACCACTGAGACTCCTCTGCTGCAACTCCTCCAGCTCTTTCTGTACCTCCCACACACGAGTACCCATCTCTTCTTCACGATTCTGCAATTTAAATGCCCAGTTCCATTAGAAATTGTCTTTAAATACAGAAACTTGTCTTACATTATAATTGAGAAAACTGACAACAAATAAACAGTTTGGCAAACTACACTGGTCACAATTCCAAATATTTATGTCTGTCAGAATGTTAAATGTGGACTTTAAAACCTTGCAGGTATGAATCATAAAACATGGCTCTGTGGGGAGCTAGAGGAGGTGGCTGCATGGGATAATGGTTTCCTGATGATGCAATTATGAACTGAAAAGCAAAGTTAGCACAAGAAAGTATCTTTTAAGAATCCAATCAATTTCAGCAGAATCTTGATAATGGGCATAATATTTCAGCCTGGCAAATCACTGCTTCCTTTTGCCTTAAACTCTTAGTATGTGACTATCACTGACTGAGTGATAAAAATACATTTGTCCTACTGTAGAAATATACTGCACACCACCTGAATGACTTGCTCATAACGTTGGACAGTCCTGTTGAAATCATCATCTTTTTGAGCAATTATCTTTTGGAGTTGACTTGCCTCCTCTCTATGGCTTTCCATTAGTTGTGCTTCTACTGTTTGGGCTTTTTCTGTATGGAGGTAAAGAGAGGATATAATTAAGGTCAAACAGATCTCAATCCTAATATCTGAATTAAAACTGTTAATTTAAGCTGGATAAATGAAGCAAATCAAAGGTCTGGGAAAGTTCCAAATGCTGCCCTTACCAATAGCCTCCTTTACTGAAGCCTCTAGCTCTTTCTCTTTCAGAGCGATCTGGGTGTTGAACTCTCTCATTAACTGCTTAATAGCAGAGTTGTGTTTCATTTCCATATCTTCTATTTCAAACCTGTCAATATATAGTCAGCAGTTTAGATTAGTGGTTATTTATATGCTTTAATAGTCAAGTAAAGCTTAGTTTTTCAAAACAATAACAGGAAAAAGTGAACTTACTTCAGTTTCTTTTCGCTGTCATCTGCCATTTCTTTCCTCAGGTATTCCAACTCATTTTCATGATCTTTCCTCAGCGAGCGAAGATCTTTCTGTAGCCGCGCATAATCTTTTTTAATTTTCTGCTTCTCGTTCTCAGCATCCATCAGTTTTCTCTGTAGATCCTTCTCAGAACCCTTGGATGTATCAGACTGACAGTCACCATCTGTCTCTATGAGTTGCTTCTGAAAGCTCTTTTGGACTTCAAGCTGGTCCTCTTTTTCTTCTAGTCTCCTACTGAGTTCATGAACCTTCATCTCATATTCTTCCACTAAGGCCTCCTTGTCACTCTTCCAGTTTGTGTCCTTTTCCTCCATCACAACAGATCTCACAGGCTCCATTTTTAAAAAATTGTTAGTCTGCTCTTCAGAACATTCTTCCCTTTGTACGGTACTAGTCTCTTTCTCCTTAACCTGGACCTGGAGAGTCAAACAAGTCTTCTGAAGCTCCTGAACCAATGCAGTCTGTTCCAAGAGTTCTGCTTCAAGCTTGCTGATCTCAACTTGGTGGATAGTACCCTGTTCTTCAGATTCATTAAGTCTGGTCTCCAGCTCCTTAAGCCTCGAAAGGGCCGCTTCCTCTCTTTCTCTACCTGCTGCAGCCAACTCATCTTTGGAGGCCACAGTTTTATGAAGGCCTACCAACTTCTCCTCATACACGTCCTTCAAAGTTTGCAAAGAAATCTCTCGCTGTGATTCTGCATCACGCACTTGCTCCAGATGCTTTGTATGCTCATCCCTCAGGTTACTCATGGCCTCCTCCATTAACTTCTCATTCTCCCTTAAATTCACAATCTGCTTTTCCCTCTCCTTTTGCTTTTCCTTGATGTCTTCCAGCTGTGCTTGAATATCCTTGATGACCTGTTCCCTCTCCTCAATCTGTGAGGTCAGTTGTTTACGAATCAAGCCAATTTTTTGCTCAGCTTTCTTCTTCAGTTCAGCTACTTTAAGTGCATTCTCCTCAGCTGCCTTCAAAGCATCAGTTTTTGCCTTCAAAATATCTGCCTGCTCCTTCTGAAAGTCCATCTGTTGAATTTCCAGTTGTTTCTTGGCATTTTGGATCTCTCTCTCTAAAGACTGAAGTTTTTCCTCAGTTTTCAGTTCAAGATTACTTCTTTGCTTCTGGGCTTGCTGGAGCTGTTGGGTCAGCTCTGTCTTTTCACTGTCCCTCATACTATTTTGCTGCAATAATTCAGCTGCTAGTTGTTCTCGTTCTTTTGTCTTCAATTTGAGGTGTTCCTCTAGCTCACTGATTCTCTCTGTGCAGTTTTCCAACTCTGTGGTCAAAGCACTTACCCTCTGCTCTTTCTCACTCAGCACTTGGTCCATCTCTGACTTACTGATGGACTGATTGTCAAGGCTGGCAGTGAGCCTCTGAAGGTGTGCATCTTTTTCTGCTATCTGTCTCTCCATGTCCTCTATCTTAGCCTGGAGAGATTTGACAGTGTTGTGGTTTTGTAAGAACTTGGACTCTGCTTTCTTTTTTAGCTCAGACATCTTATTCCTGAGTGTGTCCACCTGTTCCAGAGCCAAACTCTTTTCTTTTTCAGTCTCCTCAATTTGGCATTTGAGACTTTCCTTCTCATCATTATGCTGCTGATTCAGCAGAGATATGGCTTCATCCTTTTCAGTGATGCTACTTGCAAACTGGGTCTTCAGGTCATCTACAGTACCCTCCAAATGACTAATATGCAAAATATTTGCTTTAAGTTTTTCTGATATGTTTTTGTTTTCTTCATCAAGTTTCTCTATACAAAAGGCTTTCTCAGAAAGTACTTGGGAATAATTGTTAACATCTTTACGCAAAGACCTATTCTCTTCAGTTAAGGCTTTCAAACTTTCTGAATTTACATTTAGCTCAAGAGTCATCTGGTCAAGAGAGCTCTTAATGTTTTTGCTCTCTTTAATGGCTTGCTGAAGTTCTCTCTCTAAAGTACAGATTTTGTCGTTCTTGGCTAAAATGATATTTGTAAATTGAGACACTTTATTTTGATTATGTATAACCTTATTTTGTAGCTCACTGAATTTGGCCTCCACTTTATTGCACAAATCATCTGAGTGACCATTTAATATTGCCTTTGCACCTTCACAGTGCTGCTCCAGCTTCTTGCTTATTGCAAAGATTTGTGACTGAAAATCTTTTTCCTTTGTTTGAAGCTCATGAGCTTTCACTTCAATGATCCTCTGCAGGTCCTCACCTTCCTTACATGTGGAATCTTTAAGTACATTGAGTTTGATACGTGTGTCTTCTAGCTCTTCAGACAAGGCTTGTAATCTTTCTTTACTGGTCTCTTCAGCCTTTCTTAGTTGATCTTGAAAGTGGTTCTTTTCAGTCAAAGCCTGGTTAAGATTTTTCTCTACAGTCTCTACCTGCTTTTTGAGTATGTCCTCTCCTTCAGACAGATTTTCCAGCTTGACTGCAGCTTCCCTGAGCTCTGCTTGAAGTTTCATTACAGTGGTTTCCCTCATTGCGAGATCTTCCCTAAGGTTTTTTATCACCAGTTCCACTTGTTGCTTCTCCTCCCTGCTGTGTAAAAGCTGTTGAGAGATTTCATCCAATTCATTCACTTTCTCTTGCAAAACAAGAGAATGCTTCTCCTGCATCTCTTCCTTTTGCTGGCTTAGTTTTTCTTGCCAGAGTCCCACAAGGTCCTTTTGCTCATTTTTGTGGGCTTCTGTAAGCTTCTCTATCTGCTCTTTATAATTTGCCTCCAAATCAGACAAAGCACTGCTAAGGCCTTCTGAGCTTGCCTGGGCCATCTCAAGGACCTTCTCTTTCAGCTGTTGATCTTTCTTCCAAAGTTCTTCATCTTTCTTAACAAGCTCTGCGTTAGCATTTTCTTCAAGTTCATTAAGCTTTTTCTTAAACTTCTCCAGCATTTCTTTGTTTTTCTCTTTGACCCTTTCCATCTTGGTCTCCTGGGATTTCAATTTGCTGTCTATTTCTTTTTTTAGGCTTTCCACTCTTTTTTCATATGAACTTATTTCTATGTCTAGTAATTTCTTTAAATTATTTTGCTCCTTCTCCATCTCTTGGCATGTTTCCCTATGCAACTTTTCTTTTTCAGACAGGTCACTGATGGCTTTCTGTACCCTCTGTTGTAGTTCCTCATTTTCAGTGGTCTTCTGTTGGACAATATCTGCTTTCTGCTGACAGTCATTATGGCTTACTTCAAGAAGCTTCTCTAGCTCTTTAATGTGATCCTTAGACTGTTTCAGTTCCTCTTTTAGAGAATTAAGGGGAGCGCTGGCCTCAACAACTGCCTCCTTTTCACTTTGTGCCACATGCCTCAAATTTTCCATTTCTATTAACTGTGCTTCAACATGCTGTTGAGCCTTTTTCAAATCTAGCTCCAGATTTTTTTCCCTGAGAAGACATTCTTCAAGTTCTTTACTTTTCTCTTCCAACACTAACTTCAGTTGATTAACCTCTTCTTTCAGAGTGCTCTGCATTTTACAAAACGATTGCTCATGTTGGCGATTTATGCCTTCAACCTCGGCCTGACGTTTCCACTGTTCCTCCTTCACTCTTACATCAAACTCCTGCATAGCTGCATTGTTACCAGCTTCAATGGCTATGAGCTTCTCCTCTAGCTCTTGTTTACTCTTCTGTAATTCACTCAGTTCAGATGACAGGACTTCCAGTTCAGTCTGCTTGACATCCAGTTTCTGCAGTGTCTTTTGGTTTATATCTTCAAAATGGGCATGAAACTCTGCTTCTTTGTCTTTCAACATAGCTTCTACCTCAGACTTGTGTTTCTGTGTCAGTTCTTTAACAGCACTGGAATGCTGCTGCTTCAATACCTTTATCTGTTCTTCTTCCACTCTCCCCTGCTCCTGCTGATGCTTCTCCTCGAGAGCAGCTATCTCTGTTTCATATCTCTTCCTCATTTTTTCAAATTCAGCTGAAAGCTGATCTGAATTGGTAGCATCCTCTTGTATGCATTTGGCCAAAGTACTCTCCAGCTGAAGAATTTTCTAAAACAAAGAAAAAATATCTACTGAGCTCTAATGTTGATGTGATTCAAAATAATGTGTGTGGTTGATTCAGTACTTTATCTGGGCAGGGGTCATTTGGTGATGAAAGGATACCACAACGTGGTGTCCTCAGATAAGACTTGTTAGGGAGGGAATAAATAAACTCACAGTTCTGGCACTCTCCAGCTCTAGTAGAAGATCTTTGATTTTGGCCTCGCTCTCAGCCTGCAGGGCTCCTTTCTGCAGTTCTGCTTCCTCCAGAGCCAGAGAAGCCTGCTGCTCCTTCTCCTGAGCTGCCTTTAACAGCTCTTCTCGACACTGTTCCTTAACAGTGAGCATCAGGCCATATGTTAATGTTCAGTTAACTTAGTATCAATGTAAGTTATTATAGTTTTTTAAATTGAAGCAGAAACAGAACAAAACATACCACTGCATGTTTTATTTCAGCACTCATTTCCTTGTCTTTGTTAGCCAAAGCCTCTGAATGCAGCTGTTCCATTTCAGCTATCCTGTTTTCTGTAGATTTCTGAAAAGGTGATATAAGAGATCACGGTTTAATCCCTATGAACTTTATTAGCATCATCTGTTAATAAATGCTGGAAGAAAATCTAGTACAAGGTCTATTATAGAGGTGATGTTTGTTTTCATGTACACAGTTAATTCTGCTGTTTTGCATTAAAATTTCAAGGAATGGTTTTGGAAAAATATTAACTGACATGGCTAGTGATTGAATAAAGAAAATGTGTCACCCTTATTTGAATTACAGTGAAGGTGAGCCAGTTAACCCACCTGTTTAAATGTATTTTTGTTATGTTAAAGATTCAGTAGTCCTGATGAATGAAAGTGAACTAGTGTTTATTGTCTGATACATGCAGAAAGACTGAGCAGTTAACTGACCTCCTTTCAGTCGCTTTTGAATTAATGAATCACACTGAGAGCTGGGTGGTATGACCAAAAATTTTTATCACAGTATTTTTCAAAATTATACAGGGGCTGAACCAGGGAGTGTGTGTTAGAGTATATACACTCAGTACAAATATTTATTTCTGTTTTTTAATTTTCTTTGTCTGGTTTGCTTTGTCCTATATTGGAGTTGACTCGATGTGAAGTACTCTGAGCTGTATCCATGGTATCTCTGAGCTTGATCCATGGTATATGCTACATAAATAAAGTTGTTGTTATAATTACTTGTCTAAAAAATTTTTTGCTAATGTTTCCACTCTGTCGGACTAAATGCTATATATGTCCAGGCCATGACATGGAGAGCTAACCGTTAAAGGCTAAACACATGCATGTTTCTTCGTAATGCTAAGTAAAAACATGCTTTTGGGGTTATTTAGTCTTTAGCTTGGACTATCTTTGTTAAATTAGGATCCCACTGATGTACAGAATCATACACATATCATATACATATTAGTATACCACCCAGCACTAATCACACTGTAGTGCCTAGGGGAAGACTTCATAAAACATCAACTGCCCAATAAAAAGGTAAAACCTTCAAATATTTATTAAAAGCAATATCAAGAGGTAGACAACTAAAAGCTAATAAACAACTCTCAAACAACCAGTTTTACATGCCCTTCTATTGTGTGGTGCAAAACAATTTCAATACAATATGGTGCAGATTTTGTTTTGGAGAACTGGAGAAAAACAAGACTAACACTCAAAATGATAAGCATTACACAGACCACTCCTACATGTGTGCTCATAACTAGATTACTAGACACACACACAAAATTTGAATTTCCAATATTGGCAGTAGTGATGGGCCGATCCACGTTTTTCCAGTTCTGATCCGATTCCGATACACGACTGCCGATAATACATCTTTTTTACTTTAATATTAGCATTATTTTTGATGAAATTGTGCTGTTTGTTAGTAAAGTTACATCACAGAATAAATAAACTATTAAGCACTTATTAGAAGAGCAAAAAATATATACAACTACAATGAATTTAAAGGCAACAGCTGTAAAATTTTGTAAATATCAAAAACACAACAATCTTGGCTGAATCATTCAAATAGTTCAAGTATTATATCCATTTTAGCAAAAACAACTGTGTAAAAAAAGGGTAAAACTAATACATTTTAAATAACGTGAATTTGGAGACATGACATGGGCAGAGCATAATCTAACCACTTCTGTATTTAAAGTGGACCGGCCAAGTTACGAGATGCCCAACTTTAGCCTCGTCGTGTTTTGGGAGATAGAGGGGGGGGGGAGAGAGCAAAAACAGAAAACAGCCCCTGAAAGAACCCCAAATAGGTCTAGAGGGAGGGCTAAGAGTCTTTACTGATGTTCCTTTTGATTTTGGGTTGTCTGCTATAAATTTGTTGCATTTTTGGAAAATGTCAACAAGTGTCTGCTGCCTGGTGTCTTTTCCCCTGTTTGCTAGCATTTCCTGGTACTCTTTGTCGTGAAATCTCTGCAAGTGCTTGATTAAATTTGTTGTATTGTATGACGCAACCATACTTCCACCTCTCGGGATGCTGGCTTTGCACACATTGCAAGTAGCCGTCTTGCTTTTCGCCGTTTCCAAACTGTAGTATCTCCAAACGAGCGACATTTTGAAGTTGCCACAGGTTCACGGTAAGGGGGCAGTGACGCATCTCGTATTACACAGCGTCGGGTTTTTAGGTCCAGCGCAAGCTGCAAACTGGAACGTAGAGATCGGGGCTGTCCGACTGATATCCAATAACGGATTTATGGCTATATCAGACCCGATACTGATATATCGGATCGGGTCCATCTCTAATTGGCAGTTTACTGTGCAGTTTTGTTTAGTGGAAAGACAAAAAAGTCTCCCGAAAATTCCATTGCCATAATGTTCATCAGTTAGTGGTGCAAACCGGTCTATACAGAATGTAAATCAACTCTAAATTACTATATCATGAATCATGCATTTGTGTCAATATATTTAAATAGCATGACAAAATGACAGTAATAACTCTTTGCTTTATCATGATCTAGCTGCAGAATATTGCTTGCAACAGGATCATTTTTAAAGGTAAGGACTTAGCACCACTGCTTTAATGTTATGTGAAGCACTAGATACAAAGGAGCTATGAAAAACAACTACAACCAGTACTACTAAATTCCACAGTAAATGTTTTGCAAAACCACTTGTCTTTGCGAAAGTTAAGAGTACTGAATGGTATGTTGAACTAACCTTCATAATGGTTACCACTTCTTGCTTTACTCTGCTGAGCTCTTGTTGCAGATTCTTCCTCTCCTCTTCACTTGCCTGCTCCACTTGCTTCACCTGTTCTTCAATGTGAGCCTGCAGCTGCCGCCGTGCCTCCTCTGCTCGCTGGGCCACACCTAAGGCTCGCTCCAGCTCCTCAAATGCTAGGTAGAGATTGAGATTACACAAGACTTTATAATAAACATGTACAAGGAGTAATTACTCAGCACACTCTCAACATGGAGTGTTTACTTACCGGCTTTCTCAGCTTTCTCTTTCTGCTCCTGAAGCTCCTCTTTCTGGGCCACAGTCTGCTGGATCCGGGAGCGCAGGTCAGCAATCTCATCCTCTTTCATCTCCAAAGTCTCATGCATCTGTCGCTTTGT
Source organism: Hydrocynus forskahlii (assembly GCA_037974365.1). Classification (NCBI taxonomy): domain Eukaryota; kingdom Metazoa; phylum Chordata; class Actinopteri; order Characiformes; family Alestidae; genus Hydrocynus; species Hydrocynus forskahlii. The sequence goes on along the minus strand of JBBPCX010000154.1, from coordinate 10,433,590 downwards.
CTCCGCAATAACCATTCCCTACGAAACCAGATTAGCAAGGAGTAAGTGTAAGTAAGTGGCGTGAATGCATTTTTAAAAAGTAAAATTAATCAGAAATCCTTGTTTTTGCACTACTTGGAACCAAATGTCAACCTTTTTATGATGGGTCAACAGAAATAAAATTCCTTGATACATTTACATACTAAGGCAGAGGAGATTGACCAGTAAGTGTTAGAGCCATAATTTACATTAACAAGAAAACTGCTTTCCCGGTAATGAACAATTATCAGCCTAATTCATTCTGTTTTCTGAAGCTGAAGTATTGATGTCTTTACCTAGATAGAAAGGTGCTACAACTAACTGCATAACATGCAGTGAATTTATGTTTAAAACGTGTTTGACATAACTATGCACCATCATAGTGTTCTTCTGTTCATTCAGCGAAAAATTATAATTTGGAATTCTAATTGTTTATCTTTTTATGCTCTTCCACATTCCTTACAGAGACCTCAAAATTAGTGTCTCTCGTCCTGCAGAGAAGAGACTGAAGGCTAAGAACAACAGTGGAACACAGCTTGCAGCTCAATAGTTAAAAAAAAAAAAATCATTTTTGGGGCAACTGGTACTGTTGACATTTGTAAGGCTATTTAGATATACTTAGAGTTAGGTAAGACTAAGTAGGAAAGTCTATAGCATGTCCTTTACACAGAAAAAATGATCTCTTTTCTAGGCCTAAATGTGACACAAATGTGACAATGTGCAGAAATGTGGCAATTTGCTACAAGCTTTTCTCATTTAAAAATAATAAATTTTTACATGCAGAAGCTGTGGAGTGTCTGTTCTCACATTCTCACTGTTTTATACACATTTGTATGGCAAACACACACAACGAAGCCTTTATGAGAAGCCATATGTGCAGTGGTTGACATATTTTTTTTGCTCTGCTCTAATGAGTACCCTACACGCAAGAATTGGTACGTACCAAAATAAAAAAAATTCCAACTCACCATTGGTGCTGAAACCATTATAGCACTTTTATTTTATTTTATATAAATTTGTGGGGGTTACTTTCCAAGAGCACCGTGAATTTGTGATGTGGTAAAAAAATGCCTAAAAAGCCTATTTTTATAGTGTAAACTCTATATATGCCCCCAAATATGCTCCCAAAACATTTTCATTTTAAACCAGTATGAAGTTACTTAAATTAGGTACACTTTTGCGCCTTGAGGACCGAAAACTGCCGCGCATTTTACTGTTCATCCGGCGCATGCGCACTTGCATACCACTTATGTCAACCCCTGCATATGTGAGTTCTGTTAAGCCAAAAAGCCAGTGTTTCTCACCTTGTCCTGCTCCAGCTGCTCAATCAGGTTCTTGGCATCACGCAACTGTGTGATCAACTTGGTCTTCTCTGTGGTATGGAGCTCCTGGTGAAGTGTGTGTGTATGGGGGGGAGAGATGATCAGTATTCAAATTCTTTAAAGGGGACCTATTACGCAAAACTTTTATTATATAAAACAAATTATAATAGGTCTATGGACTTTACAAAAGTATGTTCGTGAAGTTCTTTGCATAAAATCACTCTCACATAAAGAGATATCACCAACTTTATTCTTCACAGTTTCAGTCCTTTTCAAAATGAGTCGTTTCAGGTTCTGTCCCTTTTATGCAAATAAGATGTTGCTGGCCACGCCACACCCATCCCATGCTTAAGCTGCGCTTTTAACTTCTGGATTTTACATTAGATCCTTAACATCAGTGAAAGTGTTTTTCTTTCTTTCTTTCCTTCCTTCCATCCCTTCGATCTGTGACAGTGGTCCTAGCCTGTATGGTAGGGCTGTAATGGTACATGTACTCGTTCCGAACCGTCACGGTACATGGGTCATGGTTCGGTACATGACGTCGTACGGAGAATACACGGTACGACTGAGAAGACGCGATTAAAGTAATGCGGAACTGAATTTATAAGCGTGAGTTTCATACGGAAACATTAAACAGAGTAGAGCTGTAATACTCGGATCCTTTTTAGTATTCGGCTCCCTCTGAGTCACTCACTAAACTGATCCAGGTCTGTGAGTCACTTGAGTCAGTATTGCCAACTCGACCTAATACCCACGTTGTCCGAAAATGTAATCCAAATCCATGCAGTACTTTTCGAGTTATTTTGCACACGGACTGACAGACAAAAAACCTTCCGTGGATATAGCCCAAATAAAATGTATGCGTGAATTAATGGGCTGTTATTTTTAATAGTTTTTTTTCCATCAGACATTGTGGTTGTGGGGTGTGCACATTTTGAACGTGAAATAAAGGCAGTGTGGTCAAATGAGGCATTGGGCTACATTCTTTCGGTTAATGTAGTCTAATCAGTGACGAGTGTATGAACAAGTCTGATATTTATATTCAGCTGTATTTGAATCCCCCCATACCACTCATATGAGCGATTCAGCTGTATTTGACCGGCTGATTCACTCATTACTGCCGTTCAGGGAGCGATATCCCACTCGTGTGAGTGATAAACCTGCTCGCTTGAGCGATTCAGATTCGGCTGCATGTTTTCGGCTGTGGAGGAAGTGAACCGGCGGATTCACTGACTCGGCCTATGCGATTCGGATTCGGTTAAAGTTAACCGATGGATTCACTCATGACTCGGCCTATGCGATTCCAATTCGGTTAAAGTTAACCGATGGATTCTTTCATGACTCAGCCAAGGACCCGAACCCGCTCTCTGAGCGATTCCGATTGTAACTGATGTTTTAATGATTATAAGATGTATTTATGTGACGGTGTTTACAATTTAGACAGGGTGTAGTTAGGACTCAAAGGATTCATTTCAATGGAGATCTCAAAATCGTGACTCATGAGTCATTTAATGGATCCAGGTGATTCACCCGGGTGAGTCATGAATCACACAGTTCTATAACAGAGATCTTTAAAAAGTTTAGCTCCAAGCTGATGCGTGTCTCATGAAACATGGCTACTGAAAACGGCACAGATGAGCTGGAAGACCTGCCCGTGTCTTTTAAATCGCGCGTGTGGGATTATTTTGGGTTCCCAGTGAATTAGGACAGCAATGGAGAGCGAATCGTAGATCGGACGAAAACGGTGTGTCGGCGCTGCTCGGCACCAACGTGCTGCTCCGGCAGTTTTTAAACAGACTCTAGATAATTAGTGCAAGTTTTCACTGAGAGTTTCTTTGCTGTTTTCACTACATAGTAGATGAAAATGTGAAAATATTCTTGTGCCTTATTGTAAAAAAGAAACTAAAGTTGCCAGTTGGCAAAAGAATGCCATACTTGCCATCTAACTTACTTTCTATTAGGTAAGACTAATATTAATTACTAATTTCTATTAATAACACAAACTCAGTTGTTTTTTGTAATCCA
>JBBPCX010000154.1:10398256-10430125 GCA_037974365.1 Hydrocynus forskahlii | reverse complement strand
GAGTGATTTTGTGCAAAGAACTTCATGAACATGTTTTGTATAGCCCATAGACCTATTATAACTAAAGTGAGTTTTGCGTAATATGTCCCCTTTAAAACAATAACAACCTCACTTACATCGATTTATTTCACATATAACTTGTACAACAAATTCAACACATCTTATGGCCACTAAGTCAGTCACATTTTCCTCAATCTAACACCCCTAATAATAATTATTATTATAATAAAGAAGAACGATAGAACCCTCTATAAGGTGGCATTTAAGACAATGTACACACACAAGGCATCTCAGGCCTGATTAAAACAATAATAACCTCACTTACCTCAATTTATTTAACAAATAACTTGTACGACAAATTCAACGCTCCTTATGGCCATATCTGCCTCACATCTTACTTTTCCCTCAGCCAGTCAGTCACATTTTCCTCAATCTAACACCCCTAATAATAATTATAATAATATTAAAAATAGTTATTAAATTTGACCTAATATTTTCTGGCAATATATGCTTTTCATATTTTTATTTGCATGAAAAAATAAAATATCCACACTACTTCTAATTTAATGACAAAACAATGAAATTCTTAAACAGTTTTTGTATGTATGTTACAAATTAGGAAGCTGTTTTAGTGATCTGTTTACTGTTAATAAAACAATAATAAAAATGATTATTATTAGGGGGAGGCAAACCTAAACTAATACTCACCAACAGCAAGGTGCAGCCGGTTGCTAAAACAACGTGATATTATTAGCCCCATCCATTGTGATGCACACTACACAAGTTTCTGACAAGTTCCATGACATAAGAGCATCTTTCAGCCCCTGCGCAACTACCTCTCCTGAATGATCTCCCGGGAAAAAGAGTGTTTGGAGGCACAAACTTTTCAACTCTGACTCGTGGATGTAATAAACTGTTAAACTGAGATAAGGTTCATGCGTTCAGCTGGACCACAGATCTGCAGTTGTGGAGAAGTGGCTCACACTTGTTAGCTGGTTGGCCACCGTGTCTCTCACTAAAATGTACAACTCCGGTAGCGCTTTCTCAGCAAAAAAATTGCGACCAGGCAGTTGATAACTTGGGTCAAGTGTATTTATCTGATTTTTGAATCTAAGCTTTCCCTTTATACTAAGTGGGACCATATCTTTGGCAATATTTTTTGCTAGCGCATCTGTGAGATTTTTACATGCGCTAAGAGAGTTTTCTGGAAGGGTGGGGGAGTGAGCTGTCTGTTGTGAGAGGGCAGAGAAGCGAAACTCCAAAGCGAAGTACATGCTGTTTAAAGTTAAGATTTATACTCAATAGTCACGATATAGTCATTTACTACATCGCATGTGGAACAAGTCATGATACATTGAGGATATCGATATATTGCCCACCCCTACTACTACCACTCATGGATGTAAAGTTTAATCATTTTCTGAAATAAATAAATGGTCACGTATATTTTTCCACTGTTTACCAGCAAGACAGAAAGAAAGCAAATCAAGGGGAGGGAGAGTGTGCCTTATGGTTAACTCTGTGGGCCACGTATGTTTGTCTTAGCAACACAGCAGCGATTTTCAAACACATCTACAAAAGGGACAGTAAAGCTGATGGCGTCTCAAAAGACTGCACTGAGACAAATGAATGACTGATGTTTGAGGATGCAGCTGATTTCAACAAAACCATTTAAGGAGTACACAGCATCAGTGACACATTACATCAGCAAGTGCATCAATAACATTATTGTCTCGAAGATCAACACCACACAAACCAACCAGAAGCTGTGGAACACTGCAGCGGTGTGTGTGCTGCTGAGAACCCGAGATTATTGGTGTGTCTGAAATTGTGCACTTGCACACTTTTAGTGCGTGATTTTAGTGCATAGTGCGTTCACACTGACAACCAAGCTAAAACTCAGTGCACTGAAAGTACCCGGATGGTGCACTAATAATGGCCAAAAAACGCAGTGTGAAGCGATGCACACTATGTGCACTAATCAGACGCCATTTTGACCACGTAGCGGAAGGGGAGGGACTTTCTACAAGTTTTCAGAGTTGAATAATGGTGGCCAACAGTGAAATTCAAGCCCAAGTGGAGGCAACTGGTTCGTATAAATGTAAGTAACATTAATAAAATTATTTTACTGATGTATACTGCGATGTAACTGGCAGATATTTTGGCGGGCTGGAGAATCGCAAGCAAATGTTAATCCGTCACTTCCGCTTAGTGCAAAACATTAGTGTTCCATTTCGGACAACACTCACCCACGGCAGTGTGCACTATATTCCAGTGCACTCACGTAAGTGCGCGATTTCGGACACACTCGTTGCCTTAAGATCAGGTGATAAGGCTGCCCTGAGAACAGCAACAGCCAACCTGTCCAGGACCATCAGAACTGGCAGATGTCCTCATAAGGATCTTCAATATCTCTCAAATAATCACATTAATTCCAAGGTTCATTCCTTTCCATTTTTTGCACTTGACTCTGCTGCTAGAGTACAGTGTGTCATGCTGTATTCACTCACACTAGTACTGTCACTGCTCCTGTTGACAGCACTGTATGTTCTCTTGTCCAGTAAATTACTGTACTGTTGTTGCTTATGTTGTTTTGTACTCTCTCTTTAGTCCTGTCCTGCCTGCACTTCTGGCGCTGTTTTTGTTCTTTATGTTCTGACTTTGCTCTACCTCAGTGTATGTACTAGCAGCCTTAACTCTACAAAAATGCAGCATATATCAATATGCTGTATTAATTCAAAGTAGCATTGTAGCAAGTCGAATTGTTAAGTGCACTGTTCGTTGCCTTGTCCTCTAACATTGTATTGCTGTTTTCCTTGCACTTTCACTTGCTCCTGTCATGCCTGCATTTATGTAGTTTTGTGATGTCCTGTTTTTGTTCTTTTTGTTGTACCGTGGTCCTAGAGGAATGTCATTTCATTTTACTGTGTGCAGTGTATTGTGTATGACTGAAATGACAAATATCTACTTGACTTGAATACACAGTCACTCCTATACATTGTAAAAGCAAATGCACTGACAATGTTGTTCCTAAAACCACCACCTGCTAATATTCAAACCAGAAACCAAATGGTGAGATTCATGCCAAGCTTAAAGTGCGGACCGCTGCCTTTAACCAGGTGACACCAACAAAACAGCCAGATACGACCTTGGCAAGTCCATCAGGAAGGCCAAGAGGGACTTCAGGGATAAAATGGAATGCAACTACCACAGCTCTAACTCCAAGCACTTGTGGTGTGGATTATGCTGTATCACTGATTATAAAAACAAAAGCATTGTCCGTCTTCAACCCACCACTTTTCTCCATTGAAGACACCATCGCCTTGGCAAGACAAGGGTATACATACGAGAGAATGCTCTTCACTGATTAAACCATTATCTTTTCAAAATTAGTCTTGATGATCTGATGGTGTCTTACAGAACTGTTTTGAGAAAACGAATGACTGATATTGGAGGATGCAGCTGATGTAAACATCATCAGTGATGGAGTACATATGTGAGAATGCTCTTCACTGATTACAGCTTGGCATTCAACACCATTATCTCTTCATAATTTGCCTCCAAGTCTACTGACAGGCCCCAGGTAGCCACATTTCCTCCTCATTGATCTTGAACACGGGTACACCTGTGTGCTTAATCACCTCTTGTACTATCTTGGACCTCATCATAAACAATACTGAGATGGCAGAGAAGAGGTGCTAAATAAATAGTATCTTACTCACTCTCTCAATGTCAGTAAAACTAAGCAGATGACAGTGGACTACAGGAGACAGCAAGAGGGGTGACACCAGCCCATCAACATCAGCGGCGCTGATGTTGAAAGGGGTACAGCTTCAAGTTCCTTGGTGTGAACATCACAGAGAACCTCTCCTGAACCTTTCACACAAACACTGCAGGCAGGAAAGCTGACCAGTGGCTATACTTCCTGAGAAATTTCTTCTTCCAAAGAAATTTTAAATAAATGCCATCACCACCTCAAACTTCTATAGGAGTACAGTTGAGAGCCTGCATTGTAGCATGGTATGGGAGCTGCTTTACCAACAGCCAGAAATCACTACAGAGAATGGAGTAGGTGGCACATCACTGGGGAGAGTCTCCCTGCTATTCAGGACATCTACCTCCAACAGTGCCTGCAATGGGCACATATCATCAAGGACCACAGCCATCCAGGACGCCAGCTGTTCTTCTTGATAATGTCTGGAAGACGATAAAGGAGCATGGCTGCACAGACTATAAGACTCCAGAACAATTTTAATTATCAGGCCATCAGACTTTAAAACCTAAACATTCCATATAGCACTCTTTATCAATACAAGACAAACCTCTGCTTTTTCCATCTGCACTGACCAAAAACACTCTTATTACCCAATCTCTGCTATTTTTATTCTGCCAGAACTGCTTACCCAACCTGTGATGTTTCTTATTCTGCTTTTTCTGCTTACCATTTTATTACATGCACACCATTAACCAGGATTTGTATTCTATATTGTTATAGACTATACTGCTACATTCACTTCACTTCACTGCAATATACAATATACACAATATACAATATACAATGTACTACTTACCTAATCCCAATTTACAATTTGCAATGTGCAAATACTGGTACTTTCACTCCTCTCTTTGCCTAATGTGCAATATGTGCTAACTTTGTACATCAGCTGACTGATTCAAGTTCAGTTGTGTTGTCTTGATTTAGCAAATGTTGTCTGTGGGACACACTTTTTATAGTGAAGAGTGTGGCACTATTGGATGTATTAATGTGAAGCCAGTATTCTAGTTGAAGTGTACAGATTTTAGGGTTGGGATGGGTAAAGAGATGACTGCACTACTGTCAAGAGCCTGATGTCATGACATTATGGAACATAACATGAAAATTGTATCTAGCAAGTTAGTCGTCTCATTTTTTTCACAGGTCTACACAATTGTCTTTGTCTGTCTATGCCACTGTAAGAGCTTTGCATTTAGTAGTTTACTCTGATTTTCCAAAGTGAGTAGATGCATACCTTCATCTTCTCCAGCTCCTGCAGTCTCTCCTGCAGCTGCTGCTGTAAAGCCTCATTCTCGCTGCTGAGCTGAGTGTTGCTCTCTTTGCTGGTGCGGATCAACTCCTTGCAGCGCTTAAGCAGCGTCTCCTGCCTCAGTACTCGCTTCTGCAATGCTTCCACAGTGCTGCCTGGCTCACCTCTGACCCCTGCTGCACATAAATGCACCAACCACATCAGTCAGCAATTTTAGGCACAGCACCAGCTGAATTAAAGAAAAACTCAGCTGCATTAAGCATTCCATTCAGTTACCTCATGTGTGATTACTGTTTACTTTATTAAGCAGACACATCATTTCTTTAAGAACTGCTAGATGCCTGAAAATATTCATTTTAAATGTTTGTAATTCATTTTAAAAGACCAATCGACATTTTCAGAATATGTGTGTTGGGAGCAGAGTCATAGTCAAGGACCAGGGTTGGAAATCAGTGTTTAAGGGGTACAGGTGTACATACCTTCATTCAGTTCAGTACTATCTCCTTGAGCAAGACTTTGTGGACCAGATGTCATCTCTGTAGCATCAGTGGCCTGGGCCTCGCCATTCTCTGAGACCAAAGACCCAGGGACACCCTGCAACCGTTTCTTCATAAAAGCCACCTGTGAGACAAATCATTAGTCTCACATAAAACATACACTGTGCATCAGAACAAATACTCACATGCAAGGGTATAAACACATACTTGGGTCTGCAACACAGTGATCATCTGGTCTTTTTCCTCTAGAACAGCATCGAATTCCTCCTGCAAATGCTTCTTAGCTTGCTGATCCATCTGGAGTTCCTAACAGACACAGACAAGGACAAGCACGATTGGAAATATAGAATGCTGTTACATGTCTAGCGATGTACAGAGAAAACTTAATATGCTGAATCAGGGCTGTTTCGTGCTGTGATACATGCAGTTGCAATTTTTCTGTAAATAAAAAGACGTTGTTAAAGATATACTATCGTACACTACATGTACATTACTGTTACATGGCATTTACATATTTACACCTAATATTTTTAAGGTAGGTGTTTTAGTACCAGTCCTGGGTTGTCTATATTAGCATACCTCTCTCAGCTCTCCTATTCTTCGCAGGGCTTTGTCCTGACTCTGGCTGAGAATAGCCTATGTCAGAAGATGAAGATTCCATTAATGTTAAGAACATGAGCTCAACCTGATAATCTGTCCATACCACAGTTGGTACTCAAACTGTGATGTGTGTGTATCACCAGCCTAACAGTCACATTTCATTTAAAAAGCCACATTATAGACTTAAGCAGATGTACCACTGTGGCAGGAATACAAAAGGCATCTAGTTTGCACTGAAAATTTAACCGCTCAAGTCTCATTTGGTTCACAGTCCGCATATGAAAATTACCTGTGTTTTCTCTTTATCTCTCTGGACCGTCCTGTACGCTGTGACCAGCTAAGGTATAAGGAGAATAGCAAAATTAATTTGTCTTATTATGAAACCTAAGCTTTCTTATTAAACAGTTTTGGGTTGCTAAATGGAAAACATTTATTTCAGTTGAACTTCCCAACAAGAACATAAAAAAAAAACTGAAAAAAGGAGCTATGTAATTTAATCAAACTAAACAAGCAAATATTTCAAAAACTGATTCATTGGGGTGTCTTTAGCATAAACATGAAGTCCAGTTAAAGTGACAGGTTATGACTGAATGTTTATGACTCAACAATTCAGATACTAGACTGGTACTGCTCCCAATAAAAGCAACAGCCAACTATAGTTCCTATAGACAAAAGTCTAAAGCACTATTATTACAGGATTAGCTTTAAAAGTAAGGTATATCCTCTCATGGTAACGACACTACTAATGACACACTACATAACCAATTAGAATTAAAATGCTGTACAAAAAAGGTAATAACATTACATACATGAGAGCAAAAACACAACTTCCCTTACAACTTCAAGCTGACATTTTAAATTAGAACAGATATAACATGTATCTGTTACTCTTTTCCAAACTGTAGTCCGCAATTTTTCTAGTACCTCAGAATATTTCCCTCTATAGTTTGCCAGGCTCTTTTCCACTCTGTGTAGGCGATGCAAGAGTTGCTCTTTAGAAAGAGCCTCTGCATTGCCAGGTGAATCTTCTGCCTCACTCTCAATGTCAGATGAGGGGTCATACACAGGGGTTACATCAGTGTCCCCCAGTGTCCCTCCTGAGTCCCGGGATGGGCTGCCGACCAGGCTTTCCTTGGAGCCAGAGCGGAAAAGACCCTCAGTACGGCTTGAGCCCCGGAAGAGAGACTCCACTGAGGACACTCTTTGCTGCAGCTTCTGAGCAAGAGACTGTGGCTCCTCCCTCTGAATAAGAAGTAGTATGGATGAAAAAGAGTGCTTGGGCTGAGGTCAGAGGTAAATATTAATATGGCATGAGAAAAATACATTACGATACAAATTCAGGGCACAGATTTAAATGTTTTCATTTACACTGCAGAATTACACCATAATGATGTAAATCACTGCCAGAAATGTGGTACTTACCAGAGGAGAGGCAGCTTCATCTCCATTCACACTGCTTTTTGGAGAGCTACCCACAGCCTTAGTGTTCTGCACAGGATCAAATGAAGAAATATGAGCAAAGAAAGTGTCATGGTTCAACACTGGGTCCTGTTAGTGCCCTGCTAATCCAGCTGGCAGCACCCTGATCACTCTAGGAGCAATATTAGTATTGCTGGGAGCAATGCAAGGGCCTATGGTTACCCCCACATGCAATTTGGAGTGGAACACGGAGTTAAAAAGAGAGCATTCACTACCGCACAGAAGAGAGCAGGGGGTGAAAAAACAGGGGGTTAAAAAAACAGCAGTTCCACTGACTACAGCATAGCCACAGGGTCATAAGCAGACCAGAATAATTAGTGGCATTGGTTACTGAGCCAGAATTCTTGCCGTTCCAAACTTGGGTTGAGGTTAGAGAATACGACATATGTTACATGGACATGTCTACTTGTGATGTAATGTTATGTAGTGTAACAGATTTATCACTAGTGTATGTGTAGAAATCTTTGCATTTTCTCACCACACTCCAATCTGCAAATTCTGTGTAGGACATTTCAAATAATCAGTAATAAGAGTAAAAAAAAAATTTAGACATCACACAAAAAGCTACAACTGAATTATTGATATTGTCTACTAAAGAACAAGAAAATGGTGATAATGATACCTTAAACACTCAAAATTCTGACTTCATAAAAGATTCAGAAGATATTTTTGGAAAAAATTTTAGGTTTAAATTGCTGAATGGAATTTCAGAGCAAAGCAGGGAGTGAAGAACAAATTCTTGTCATAGAAACTGAAGGAAAGCCTGCAAAAGCTTTACTATCTGGAACTTGAGAATCAGCTATCAAAAGCTACTAGAGAGTTTTAAGCGAGTATTTACCGTCAAACAGAGCTTTAAACTCAGGCAAGGCCTTCAGACGGCAATCACATCAAGGGCTACAAATCGAAAAATGATTTCCAAAAGCTACTATCTATCATTGAGAATTAAAAAAATTGATGTGTATGTTGTGAAGACAAAGGAAACAAATCCACGGCTCAGCACAAAAAAGACACTTCAGGAAACCAGTGACAAAATACTATATATCCTCAGCATCCTATTTGCTACACAGTACAACACAAAGGCCATCATTTGTAAAAATAAAAAATCACTCTATGACGGTTTCCTAATTGTAGTGATAATAGTAAACTTTATGGGAAACAACATTTCTTTTCTGCTACTTTGTTTTCTCTGCCGCTTTGACACCAAATACAACTTTGGAGACACGTTGAATTCTAATTTGCAAGTAGTGTTGTCACGATACTCACATTTTCACCTTCGATACAATACTTTGAAAAATATCAATACCTGAAACCATTTTTGATAACAGTAGAAGTCTAGTGGTTAAAATACTTGACTCTGAACCCGCTGACCTCAAAGTTGCAGGTTCAAACCCCAACTTTCTACCATTGTATCCCTGAGCAAGACACTTAACCCTCAGTTGCTCCAGGGGGTTGTCCCTGTAACTAGAGATTGCAAGTCGCTCTGGATAAGGGTCGTTTTTACAACAAGAAGAATATGTCCAAACAACCATAAGACAAAATTCAAAATTCAATCACAAACGGAGTAAGTACCATCTGTAAAGAGAAAAATAAAATACTTTACACTAATAAAAAACCTAGTGAGGTATGGTAGTTGTTCAAAAGCCTTTTATACTGTAACAATCAGTTGTCAAGAGAAAACTAGTACAAACGAGGCTAAATGTTAACACAGGTAATGCAAACACAAAGGTATGAGAGAAAACAACCTTAATGAGAATTTCTTTATTTTAATGAACTCCAGAGACACTGAGCTGTTGAAACAAATGCATGCTAATGCCATTATTGGGCGGTTTACGGTAACAGACAATTGGTTCGTACTAGCCCTCGTTTCTCTTAACCCAAGAATAGGACAAACTAAACAGAAACTGAAGACATTGAGATTGGCCTGCAGTGCATGCCCCAGATGAGCTGGTGTACCTAATAAAGTGTTTAAACTGTTATTTGCCAACAAAGATGGCATAAATGATAGACATGAAAAACAATAAGACAATGAATGGGGTTCAGACCTAGAAACCGTGAAAGACCAACATGAGCAGCAGGAGGTGGCTGCTAGGGAGTTTTCAGGTCTAGGTGGTGGTTGCTAGGGTGTCGCTAGGTGGTTACTCAGGTGTAGAAGACGGCTGCTATGGAGTTCTAGGTGGTTGCTAAATTTAGCCAAATTTAGTGGTAGCTAAGGTTAGCCTCCAACAATTAGTGGCAAGGGAGAGGAAAAAGAGATGGATGAAAGGCTAGAAAAAGAGGAATGTGGATCATACCTAATATCACGTATGTGACGAGTAAGTTGTCCTGAGGTGCCACATGAAGCTTTGTGGATGTATGGTGAAGTATTAACTGCATAAATTTAAATGCAGCCAAAAATTTAAGTGAAGTGTCCGGCGCAAAAAGGGATGCATAAAAACAAAGGAAAAGGCGAGTACAGGTCTTGTATGAAGGAGTAGATATGTGGGGGGACCTAGCCTGAGGTTTCAAGTGAAGTTTCACTACATTTTTTTACTGTATGGAGACTGAAAGTTTTGTCTCCTGAGACTGCATTCACTGGGTCAAAAATGTATAGAAGTGAACGTGTGAAAAAGTGATGAGCAATAAGCAAGGAAAAGATCAGTGATGGTCATAACGGGGTGGTTGGCCTAAGGTATCACATGAAGTTTGGTGGGTTTCGTAAGCAGCGTGTCCAAGCAGGATGATCTGAAAGGTGAACCCCATTTGTTGTCTATGGCATTTTTGTTGCATTTGTTGGCAAACAGCGCAAACAAAAGTAATAGCACAGCTTGCGCTGCCGGGCGTTTTGATATACAGTATATGCTGCCTGGGTGCACGCTACTGTTTGAGCTGCATTAAGTATGACAGAAGAGTAACAATAACATAAATAGACTCCTATTCATTTCAATGGGCAAGTCCATAAAAAATAAACCGTATAGAGGTGAAGAATAATATGGGACTGCTCCAATTCATTTTAATGGGCAGGTCCATGAATGAATGTTTGATGAGACATATTTTTAAAGGTTTCAGTGCTACTGAAAATGAGAGCAGTCACCAAACTCAGTACAGGTCAGTGTGCCATTTATCTCTTTCATTTTATCGCAACAAAATCCACCTATACAGGTCTCACAAAAGTGCCTCAGAAGTTGTGCGATACAGAAGTCCATGTGTGTCAAAAGAGTAAGCAGAAAAGCATGTTGAACATTAAAAGTAATGATACTGCAGGAAACAAGTACTGTACTGCGAAAATACTTAGTATCAACATCTCATCACAAGTCTCATATTGCTAGGAAATAAAAAGGTAAATAGATACAGATGAGGCAAATTATGCGCTATCAAAAAAATATTTAAAACACCTGAGAACATCTCTGTTACATAAGAAAAATGCTTTCTTTTCATATTCTGATGCACCAAGCCATGGCTTTTTCGATCATGAAAAAGTATGAGGATGGAAGCATCTGTGGCTAAGCAAGTTTTTACATTATGCCTTTCCAGCATTTATACACTTGATCTGTGACTCTCTGCCATGTAATGTAAAAAACAAAGTGTTGAGGGACTAAAATACTAAATACATTTACACATTTAAACTGAATCATAACTAAATACATACATTAGTATGCATTAACGTACAAGATATTAATCTGTTTTGTCTGAGGATAAATGTTTTCCGGTTACTTAGTGTAACTAAAGACAAATTGTCTTTCCTTCTCTTCAGCAAGGCTCAGTCTTCTTGAGATCACATGCCAGATTTGCTCCTGCTGTTCAAGAAGGTGGACCATGAGCCAGTGCAAAAGGATGTATAAAAGGATTAGCTGAAGATAAAATACAAATCCTCCTGCCAGACAAGCCTCTCCATATGCAGCAATAGCACATGGGATGGTAACTGCCAGGAAACAGTTTTTAATATTTGTAAAAATGAACTCCCTATAAGTAACCTAATAAAGTGGGGTATCTTATGGCTCAATGGCTTGATTGGACTGAGTGAGTTGCCACTGTAATTAATTTTGGCAATTAATTAGTCCTTTTTTTGGGGGGGAGGGGGGCATTTTCTTAATCAGGCAGTTTAGGTACAACAAAGCTTATTGAGTGGGAACAGCCAAAAATTCTATTTACACACATACATATAAAGGGCCATGAAGAACTCAGGACACTATAACAGGGTATTATCTATGTATCTAGATAGACCATTCATTCCCAGACATCAAAAGGGAACCATTCAGAAAAGACAAACAAGGTACAAAATACAGACAGCACACATGCAGCTGACAAAAGAAGACTGCAAGGGATAGCACCTGGGATGCTCAGCTCCAGCCTTGGAAAGCTAGACCCAGCACAATTTGGCAATTGTCCTGTCTAAACACATACATCTATTAATTATCTGACTTAGTATGTATGTGATATAAGTGTTACAGCATAGCAACTGAATTGAATAGGAATGCACCAAACTGTCCCGTGCTCTGATCCCGCAGGGCTGAGCACCCCTGAATTAGATGCAAAGGTGAAATGCCTTTGAGTTATAGCAAGGAAACTGGAGAGGAACAGAGCAGAAGGTTGCAAGCACTGTGTGTTAGAATTACACACATATCCTGTATCTCAAAATACCCAAAGGCGTCTCATAAAGAGGGTAAAGAAAGTAGAGGCAGCAGGTCTGAGAGGGGCTTAGGCTGGGCGATTGGGTTTGGGAAGAGGAGGCGATGTGTGAGGATGGACTCACCGCACTGGGCACCTGGGCCGCTTTGGGTCGTTTTGAATGGTCCAGAGCAAAGATAGTATATTCAGAGAGAAAAGCAGGCTCTGCTATCATCCCGGCCAGCAGCTGACCACACCCCCCCCAAAATAAATAAATAAATAAATAAAATAAAAAATCAGCCAGTGCATTAATGATGGGTCAGGCAGTGATGTGGGGGAGAGGGAGACAGAGCAATGAGAAACATTAGCAAGAGTAAATAAAAGAGTGAAAGGACATAATTGTGACAAATAAGAGTAGAAACAAGAAAAAAAGAGAGTAAGATGAAACACCCAACAATTACAGAGGTTCTGTGTGTACACTGTTTTGATGTCCTATTCCTCACAATCTGATCTAGAATCCCTAAGGAGGAATTTGATTACTTTAACATTCTGAAGCACATTTAAACATATACTGGCTAAAAACATCAATGAACGTGCACTTGTTTTGAATGTGTACTAGTTCACTGGGAAAAGTGAGGACATCAAAAAGGTAAAAGTGATGCAGTCAAAATGGTGAAGTGACAGGAAATTGAATATGGAAATTTCCAGAAAAGTCAGGGGCCGCATTTCAGAGCAAAGGCTACGAACTAAGGTGAGATTTCAGAAGACCAGAAAAATCAGCACTTTCAGGTTAGAGGTGATCAAACTGCTTTCAGAAGGTTCTGCCATCTAGTTCCCTGCTGTTAGAACATGAAAGGGTCAGAAAATAAGAGACTACTTTCTGCAGAATGTTGATCGCATTCATTCCCATTTCTTACTCCAAGAGATAATAAGATGCAGTACTATGTATTTTTGTTTATTACTATTGAGGCAATTTCATAGTTCAATTCATGTTTCTTTTAAATGACCAAACAAATAATGAAACACCAAGAAACACATTATAAACATCTGCGTAAGAAACAGATTGTAAAAAAGACATCTATTTTATCACATCAAGGGACTCCAACAAATCAAGAACTTGTCCAGACCCCAAATCTGGAATGATGTAAAAAAGTATCCAGATGAACCCCTGTGATCACCTCTTTAATCTACTACATAGATTTCTTTATTTGTTTTCTTGATTCATTAGTGTGTTTCAACATATTTTCAAGCCTAAAAACAGTCCATTGCAAAGTTCAAACTTCAACCGAAGCCTGGATAGGCTTTTATGCAACATTTGTGCAATAAAAGGACAACAAGAAAAACAATGGATCTATCAAGTGCAAAAATCTATCTATTAAGTGACAAAGTTTTCAATTTTCCAACAAAAAGTGATAATAGCTAAAAGGATTAAAAAGAACACAAATCACACACAATCATGAGCTCTGATATAAATGAATAAACAGTATGTTTCCATTTTATGGATTTTCCTTCCGTAGAATTGCTATGTTGTTCCAACAGTGCTGAGGCCAGTATGTAAAACTCACAGCTCATGTGAAAATGTCATTCCACTCAAGCGAAAACTCTCCTTAGTGTTACAGAAATGGGGTTTTAAATCCCGAAAAATAAATATTAATCATTTTGTTTTGCAAATGTGCTCATCATCTAAGCACTACTTCTAATCCTATTCTTTTATTCCTTATTTTGGTACAGGCTGCAACTGATATTCAATACATTCGTTAATAAATATTGCTTGAAGGTAAATATACGTACACATGAATAATTTCAATAATCAGAATTCCAACATCCTGTCGTGGCTGCCCTTTTTGCAAGGTATAGTGAGAACATTATCTTCAGGTTAACATGAACTTGTTAAAATAATTTGTTAAACCAACTGAATCATTGATTGGTATACAGTAAACCCCCGCTTATTCCAAGAGCACTTGCGTATAGTGAAAAAAACGCGTCTTTGTGATGTGCAAAAAAAAATGTCTAAAAATGCCAATATTTATAGTGTAAAGCCTAAATACGCCCCCAAATATGCTCCCAAAACACTTTAATTTCATTTTAAACTCATTACCCTTATAGATGTTACCCCTGTATAGACCATATTGTAATTCATGCACGTCCGATTTCTTTGGTATAAGCAGGGTAAATACAGTTATAATTTAATTTACAGTAATAAAAATAGAGGGCTTTAAGAAGAACAAAACGAAAAACACAAGAACACTCGAGACGCTCCATGGGGAAAATTCTGCAGCTGCCACAGATGCGTCACAGGGCAGCAGCCAATCAGCAGCAAGGAGAAATAAATAACGTTCTCGAATTGGCTACTTTCAAACCTCCCGCCTCTGATTACAGCTGACTGTGATGTCCGGGCCTCGTGCGCCACGCCCCCTCGTCCTCATGCTGGTTGTTTATGTTTGGGGTGGTGCTGAGCAGCGGAGGCTTATTCTATTTAGGTGAGTCTGACTGCCTTGGTAACCACCGCGCCCAAACATAAACAACCAGCATGAGGATGAGGGGGCGTGTTCTCATGATTTTCGTTTTGTTCTTCTTAAAGCCCTGTATTTTTATTACTGTACATCAAATTATTATGTATTACTTTACCCTGCTTATACCAAAGAAAATGCACATGCATGAATTCAGTCTATACAGGGGTAATGTTGGTATTTTGCATTCTAGCCCTGTGGGAGTTCAGTGTAAACTGTACAGAACGAATACGGGCTTACCTTTACATTTTCTTTAAGGGTAATGAGTTTAAAAAATGAAGTGTTTTCTGAGCATATTTGGAGGTATATTTAGGGTTTACACTATAAATATAGGCATTTTTAGGCACATTTTTTTTACCACATTCATGATAGACCGAAACAGCGACTGCTGATCCGCATTAAAGCGGGGGGTTACTGTATATTGAAGCTGGAAAGGTTTAGCTGTCTATGAGTTTCAAAATGCTGTCATATGAGAGTCTCCCATCATAATGACAACCTATATTCGTTTCTGTAATGGGCGAAATAATTAGTTGTAGAAAAAACTGTACACTCTTATTATTGTAACAATAATGTTATAAAAATTACAGTAGCAAAAGAGTCTCAATCTGTGTTTTAACAATGATAGAGTCCTTAATACATAACCTTTCACCCTTTATAAGTTATTTAATGAAAAAGGTTTATACTTTATCTGTAGCCTTTTCAAACCATAAGAGCCACTACAATAATGATAATGTCAGCTTATGAAAAATTACGTCAAGCTAAATAATAACTTTCACGATCAAGGTTAAAAATTTCTCACAATTTCTAGCTTAAACAGAGAAATGTAACATGTCTGCAAAAAGTAAGTAAGATATCTGTATGTTCCAGTGTTACACCAATGCTAGTCTGCTGTTAAACTAGGTTATCAACCTAGTTCCAAAAACAATGTGTCTGATACATTGTTGCTACATATTAGTTAAAGCTATTTCTTTGAGGGTACAAGAGCATTCACCATATATGTTTAACAGCACGATCAAAGACCATTCCTACCTCTCTGTCATTTGGTGTAGTGGGGGCATCTTGGTGCAGGCCAGGTGGTTGACCACGTCTCTCTCCTGTGCTCACCTAAAGAAGTATGTGTACATACACACATTAAAACCAGGGGATGGCACGATACCACTTTTCGCCAATATAGATACTGATACCGCAACCTCAAGTATCTGCTGATACTGACACCGATACAATACTGTCTTTTCCCCTCTCTTAAACAGCTAAGCTGTTATTAATACATTTGTCTAGGTGCACTTTGAATCGGAAATGCTATATGTAGTAGACCATTGTTCCACGGTGGAATTTTGCACACATGGCTGAATCGCCCATGACTCTTTGTTAGACATATTCTGCACTATTTGGGAGGCTTGTATTTGAATTCCTACACAGTGCACTAGGTAGGGAGAAGGAAGACATTTGAGATTCAGCCTTGCTGTCCAAACTGTGGGACAGTTTCTACCACCAGGCTGTCAGGCTCCTCAACACCATGCTGCCCCCAGGACTCTCTTAACTTCCTCTTTCCCCCCTACATATTTTTTACACTGAGCGTATACTCATGCACTGCTACTTTGTCCAATATACGTAGACTGAGAGTTACACACAGATCTTAAGAATCCGTACCCAAGATGTTTTTTGTAAAAGTGAAAGGGACCATTCTGTCATGCGTGAACACACCACAGCACAGTGAGCAGCACGAAATTCAGCACTCTGCATTTAACCCATTCACCAAGTGAAGCAGCGGGCAGCCAGGAACACAGCACCCGGGGAGCAGTGTGTGGGGCCAGTACCTTGCTCAAGGGTATCTCAGAGGTGCTTAGCAGTCTTGGGAATGCAACCCACGATTTCCTGATCGCAGGGCGATCCCTAACCATTAGGTTGTCAACTGCTAACTTTATACTTTATGTTGTTATACTGTGTATACTGGTTACACTGTATATACCTGTTATACTGTTTGCACAGTCCTCTAATACTTTTAACATTTTTTCAATCATAGCACATTTTATTTAACTCATCTATATACGGTGCACAGAGAGCTGTCCACACACTCAGGACAGGTTAAATCTCACTCTTAATTTATCCAATTTTGTATTCCTTTATTTGCACTGTTTTGCAAGTCTTATGTCTGTTGTACAATGTGTACACTGTGGAACCTGAGCATCGTCATTTCGTCTCTCTGTACACATGTAAATGGTTAATATGACAATATAGTTCACTTATGCTTTGATCTGTGTTATTCGTGTCCAGGCAAAGTTTAGTTATACATTTACGTCTTAACCTGTGGCACTCGACTGCAAGTGCACTACGTAAAGCAGTGTTTTGACAGTGTTCTTGGCAGTCTATCGAGCAGCCTTATGCTTTGTCTGACGTTTTGCGTTTTGGCGTCAATAAACTATGACGTTCCCGGAAAAGTGCTGCCAGTAGGGAAGTCCTTCTGGAGTGTAGTGTGTTTTGACAAGGAAATTAGTCGTCCAAATCTGTTGTCAGACCCTTACGACTGTAGTTATCCACAAGAACCTAAACAAAAATTTAGTCGAGACTAAACATCTAAACTAACATTTCCAGCATGACCTTGCCATGGCCTTTTAAACGTCACATGGCATTTAAATTCGACATACACAAACTTAATCTCGTAAATATGTCATGAGTGAAAGCTGCCTGCTTGCTGGACATAACCCCGTACACGAGTCTTGCTCTGTACCTGAAACGGCTTGTCGACGAAAAAGCCCTGAGAGCGACATTATAAACAACTATAAAGCTCATCCACTGCCTGCCTGATGAGAATGTTAGTGTGGTGGTAATTTATTAGCGAGTTCCAGCGAGAGACTGACCTGGGCCTGTTGGGGAGACTGGACGCTCCTTTGCGGGGATTGCTCCTCGTTAATTTTCTGCTTCAGTTTTTTAAACATGCCTGCACACGGTGAAGTGTCGTTTCGGAACGGGTTTTGTTATCTTGACGTTTTGGACTGCATCCACTCTGCGGTGTTGATTCGGGGTGCTCTGCTCTGTCGTTTCTCGTTACTCAAGTACAAACACTGCGCAGAAGCGGCCGACGTGGAGCAAAACAGCGGCTACGGCAGAGCGGGAGGCCCAATTACAGCGGAGGTTTACATTTACGGCATTCGGCGCCGTTCATCAATGCCGAAGCAGTCTACATCCGTTCATACCTGAGAAGCTAGACTCAAATCAACATCTGCTTTTTAAACCACGTTACTGCCAACTAAGTTACACACCTTGGTTACAAACCCTGTCAAAAAGAAAAAGTCAGAGATGAATACATAGTTAGCCAAAAACATGGACAAGAGTCAGGTGGGTAGTGGCCCTGTTTTATATATATATATATATATATATATATATATATAGACAGGAAAATATACAAGCGATAAGCGTGTTAGGTGCTCTTCGAAGGGCTGAGTCTAGCAGATCTCATCACAAGAGGCAGTTCACAGCGGGTTTAGTACAGAGATAAAAAAAGGATAGCAGGTAAAACACGACGAACCGCGTTGCTGACGTAGGCTATTTCAGCTTGTTAAAGTAAAAAAAGGCAAAAACAAGCCCAATAAAAATACTCCTTTAAATTTTATTTTTCGTTAGAATTAAAATGTTACATTGGATAATTACATCAGGACCAAACTAGTACCATAATTACATAAGTACCCAGACAAGTACTTGTCAGAATGTTGTAACAACCCAAGGGCTAGGCTTTCACAGAAATATTTTGAAAGGTGAACCAGTAATAATTTGTGTACGCAACATACAGCGAACTGTCTGTTTTCTTAGCTCTGCATTCCAAGAAACATTTGACTTCATTGTTAATTAATAATTGCCGAGAGGACTATTTTAGTACTTAGTATTCGAGAAAGGAAGTTAAAATAGCGTCTTAGCTATAGTTAAACATACTTTGCAGCTAAGTAGACTTACTAAATGGTCTATGCAGTAGCATAATGTTACTTTAATTTACACGTTTACGCCTCACCCAAAGATTCAGTAGAAATATATCTCAAATTGTTGTAGTGGTTGAAATCCATGGTGGTGTCACCAGAAATAATGCGAATCAAAATAGTTTTCTTCGTCTAATACTTGAATTTCTTCATTTTTCGAATCAGCCGAATTTACAAAGTACAGTAAAGTGTGCGGCATGTTGCTGTGTGCTATTTTGTGTTGCTCTAGAGGGCGCTGTGGTCCGTGTGTAGCCGTACTGCAGCAAATGGCTGTCTCAGACTCCTTGCGGTCCTGGTAAATTGTTCCTGAAATTTAAGAGCATGATACTATATAGTCATTTATTTAGTTCTCGGCGCAGTGAGAGTCTGTCAGAACGGTGTGATTCTGTTGTCGTGCTCAGTGAGGGTAATAAATTATGTACAATCATTGTACAATGCTATGCAAAAGTCTTGATCCCCCCTCATTTCTTCATTTTGTGCTTCCAAATATCAAGATTTTCTTGTATTTATAATGTTGTCTTGAGGAACAGTTCTCCTGGCTTCCTGAAGGCCTTTCAAAGGCTCCCATTTTCAGTCAAGTCCCTGAACCTGATCAGTTTCAGATGGATGTTTTTTGTTTAAGCAACACAGTGACCTACATATGAACAACTAAAATCTTACAAAGCCATTTGACCTAAGGCCTGAACCAGTAAAGAAACAGGTGCTGATGATTCCAGATGATCAGGTGGTGATTAGTATACTGGTGGTGCTAAATGCTGAGTGGTTGGAACACCTTTATCTAGGCACCTTGTAGCTTTAGACACTCTGTAGCCTGTTGCAGTAAAACAATTATCCCCAATTTTAAAATCTACTCAGTATTATGTAGATAAGACACTTTGACAGGCATTAAACAGTATTTTTGTGCCAACAAGGTGACTCAAAGCAAAATATAAAGAAATGAAGGGTGGTTCAAGACTTTTGCACAGTACTGTATATCACTGTATTTAAAAATCACACTTATATGTGGAAGATTAACCCTTACATCCATTTTGGCCCATGTCATACAGCACATGTTTAATTCTATAATAGATACCAAATAGCTCATTATACAGTGACACTCAAACAAATGTTCCTTAGTGGTTCATGGCTTGCATGTTTGGTTCTTGGAATAAAATGTTTAATAAATCTAGAACCTTTACATTATGTGGAGATGAATCACACTAGCAGAACCATGCACTATTGTGCACCGTGAATTATTTTTTCAGTGGCATCACTCCAAAGAAGTTATTTTAGTGTAGTCTAGGGGTTTATTTTTAACATTAATTTAGCCTTTATTAAGTGTTTGGGTGGCATAGGGTGGAGGGTCCTTTCTGTGAGGAATATGTATTTTCTCCCCATGCCTGCATGGGTTTTGGCGGGGTGCTCTGGTTTCCTCCCACAGTCCAAAGACATACATGTCAGGTGATTTGGAGATCCAGTATTGCACATATTTGTAATCTTGTGTGTGAAAGTGTTTGTATGTCTGCCCAGTTGGTTTGACTTGTGTGATCGCTCCATACTGCCCTATTTAACAAACATGGCAGCGAAGGGATTGATTTGTTCTATGGTAGAGGTTCAATGACTAATAGAAATTTGAGCAGGTAAGAGAATACGGAAACAACTTTGTAAAATTTGTGACTATCTTCATGCTCATGGATACTTAGGAACCACCGGACAATATCATGACAAGCTGAAAAAAACTGAAGGTTCAGTCTCTGAAGGAATGGGATGTACTATGTAAATCTGGTAGCTTATCAGACAAAAAGGATAAAGTGCAGGTCAGCAAGGGTGTGTGGATAGGGCACAATCCAGCTTGGGCACAGTACAAGGCAACCGAGTGTGAGTATGTCCTAGGTTAGTGCTTGCTGCCAAATGATGTGCAGTGTTCCCTTTGTCATATGCAACTTGTCAAGAGGATCTCACATAGGAGCAAGTTGGACTGCAGTTATTGACTGGTATAATTAATGTTGACCTCAGTACAGTGTGCTTTGGCTGACTCACCACTGATTGTTGACCACCATTTTGTGGGCTTCAGGCATCTGTCAGGTTGCAACATGCTGTCCATCAGTCATTCTTCATTCCAGCAGTTTTCCCTTTGCTGTGTAGGCAGGCTGTCACTCTCAGATGGAACTGCTGAAAACGTTGGTGTGTGCAACTGTGTCCCATACACTATTGTCTCTCAGAATCTGACACAGACTGCATTGACTATATACTGTGGAAGTCTTTGCATTAGTTTCAAGAATGTCACAAGAGATTTATCTGCTGCTGAGTAGGTTATACATCAGGTCTATTGACAGACTGCTGTGACGCAGTGCCCGTGGTGCAGTGTGTGGGGGTGGTACCTTGCTCAAGGGTACCTTCATTGGTAACATTGGCAGTTCTGGGATGAGACCACATATGAGACTATGCAGAAATTGTCCATGCCAGGACGATATCAAAATGTTTCCAAATGAGCAAAGGACACTCATGGAGGTATTTCTTTCATTCACAATATGCTGACATGAAAATATTTGTCCTGTTGTACTGCTTGAATTAACGAGTAAAATAAGTATTGAACACATCAGCAATTTTCTAAGTATATAATAATAACTGATAATATATTTCTAAAGGTTCTATTGGCATGAAATTATTACCAGATGCCGGTGACATCCCATCCAAACCACACATGCAAAGAAATCAAATTATAGATGTCTATAAATTAAGTTTTCCCTGTGTCATTCCATGTATAAAAATGGAATGACAGGGAAAAAGTATTGAACATGCTCACTGTAATTTATGTAATGTTTTGTACAATAGGCTTTGTTGGTGACGACAGCTTCTAGACTCATGTATAGAGAAACTAGCCGCATACATTCCACAGGTGTGATTTTGGCCCATTCTTCCACACAGTCTTCAAATCCTGAAGGCTCTGTGGGCCCCTTCTTTGAACTCTGAGCTTTAATGCTTTCCATAGATTTTCTGTGGGATTCAGGTCAGGTGATTGGCTGGGCCATTCTAGCAGCTTTATTTTCTTTCTGTGAAACAAACTGAAACCAATTCCTTGGCTGTGTGTTTGGGATCATTGTCTTGCTGAAACATCCACCCTCATTTCATATTCATTATCCTGGTAGATGGCAGCAGATTTTTATCAAGAATGTCTCTGAACTTTTTTCCATTCATCCTTCCTTCAGTTATATGAAGCGTGCCCAGTGCCGTATGCTGAAAAACAGCCCCACACCATGATGTTCTCACCTCCAGACTTCACTGTTTGTATGGTGCTTTTGGGGTATATTTCACAGGCTTGTCTAAATGTTGTTCGGCAAACTTTCAACATACTTTTTCTTCAGCAATGGAGTCTTGCGTGGTGAGCATGCATACAGGCCATGGCGGTTGAGTGCGTTACTTATTGATTTCTTTGGAACAATTGTGCCTGCTAATTTCAGGTCTTTGTGAAGCTCTTCACAAGTGGTCATTGGCTCTTGGACAAGTCTTCTGATAACTCTTTTCACTCCTCCATCTGAAATCTTGCGGGAGCACCTGGTCATGGCCCGTTTATGGTGAAATAATGTTCTTTCCACTTATGGATTATGGCCCCAACAATGCTCACTGGAATCTTCAGTCGTGTAGAAAATCTTCTGTAACCAATTCCACCAGTATATTTTGCAACAATAATGTTGCAAAGGTCTTGAGAGAGCTCATCAGTTTGACCTATAATGAGATGTTTCTTGTGTGGCACCTTGGTAATGAAACACCTTTTTATAGGCCATCAGTGGCGGGATTGCTTTCTAATTACTGATAGATTTCCGCTGGTGTCATGACTTTCCATGCCTTTTTGCACCTTCCGTTCTTCATGTGTTCAATACTTTTTCCCTGTGTCATTAAATTTTATTAAACATAATTTATGGATGTTGATGGTTTATTTCTTTGCATGTGGAAACTGGATGGGTTGTAATCTGGTGAGAATTTCATGTCACCTTGAAATATATTTACTTAGTAATTGGTGACGTTTTCAATACTTATTTTATCTGCTGTATGTTTAAAAGGACCCATATCATGGAAAAACAAGTTTTTGACACTTTTTTTGTAAAAACAAGTTTGCCGTAGTATGCGTATACTGTAAAAGTATCTGTACTTAGCCCATAGTTCATAAATAAATGTCATATTCCTTTTACATATACCTTGCTATTCAGCTTGCAACAGCTTTGCTCAACCCCTTCAAGGTAAACAGAAGTGTTTCAGCAGAATACAGCACAACCAATTAAAACACAAGTTATTTCCATATATCAGTCATAAAGGTAAAGTAACAAAACACAACAAACAAACCCCCTCAATAAGTGGACCGTATTGAAAGTAATACAATATTTGAAGTGTAAGATATTGGCCCTTAAACGTTTATTGCAGCATAATAAGTTAACTGCTCTGAGCCCTTTGAAAAGAGCAACATTGTAGTATTATACATGTTTGTCTTAAAAAAATACTCAGGTAAAAAAAATGTCCTGAGCGACTGTGCAGTGTGGGTGGTTGTAACCTAGTGGGTAAAACACTTGCATGTGAACCTGCTGACCATGAAGTTGCAGGTTCAAACCCCCACTTTCTACCATTGTGTCCTTGAGCAAGACATTTAACCCTCAGTTGCTTCAGGGGCACTGTCTCTTTAACTGATGTTTGTAAGTCTTTCTGGATAAGGGTATCTGCCAAATGCCACTTTAACCGAAGTATCTATTATTTTGGTCTAAGAAAAATAGTGGTTACTCTCTTTACTAAATTTGTTTTTACAGAAAAATGTTTCACTATACTTTTACAGTTTTGGTGATACCGGAAACACACTTACTTGGCCCTGGAACAAGGAAAGGGGACAGGAGAAGCCATCAAAAGTTGCAAAAGAAGCTTGGATGTGCTAACTTTGCCTGTGCATGAATATATATGTAAATGATCTTCCCACAAAAAAGGAAGCCCTCTTGAAGCTGAGAGGGGTGTTAAATATGATCTTGTAACTTCCATATTTCCAAAAAATATCCTTACACACCCACACAGTGTTCTCATTCTTGGCATGAGGGAAGTCTCCTGGAAGAGATTAGCATTTTTTTTCTCATTGAGACACTGATGTGCACATCTGCTCAAGGCTTTTAGAGAAATAGCGGGTGTGATTGATTGAGAGAACGCAGAAGAAAATGCACTCCATTCCTTTCTGACAATAAACTCGCTAGGACTTGCCACACACACTTCTGCCTAGCCATGGGTGGTGTCCTTGCACGTTACTTGAGCAAATTTGTTGTATGTGTTTGTTTTGAGAATGTCTTATCAGTACTGCTGAAAATTTTGGGGTGGCACCACTTTTTCATACAAAATCACTAATGTTATTTTTACCAAATGTAAGTGTGCGCTGCCAAATTGAATTGTACTCACATTAGAAGTGCACTTTACTTGTTCTTGTAATACTGGTCCTGCACACAGCACAGCACACAGTGTGAACAATGTGAAATTCCTTTCTGCATTTAACCCATTCCCCCAAGTGCAGAGTGTGGGGATAGTACCTCGCTCAAGGGGTACATCATTGATGCCACTGGTAGTCCTGGGATTCAACCTTCTAATCGCAGGGAACACTGATTGCTTCCCTCTGTCCACTTAGAAAATGCAAAGATGTATGAAAAACTGCCTTCTGCTCCTTCATTAGCAATTTGCCAATACCTTTAGATGGATGAGGTAGAAACTACTGGATGCAAATTAATATTGTTAGATAATTGATTGAAAATGAAAATAAATGTTAACATGGTTAAAATCCAAGTAAGTGGCCAACAAATTTTGAAAAATCTAATCTAATCATGTCCATGAATATTATGTTTCTTATTTGATATTGAAGAGATTCATTGGAATATTTTGCTGACACTTCTGCCAAAAAGGGACTTAGAGGCAATACTGACTGCCTGTAGGCCTTGTCCCCCTAGACCAATTAGGAATTAGGTTCCATGCTTGAGGGTACACTGGCAGCAAAAGGATGTTACCATCTGGGATGAAATCAGTGACCTTTTGTTTCAGTTTGAAGCCATATTCCTGGGCTGACACCACCTGTCCTTTCCAGATTTTCTCACTTTCCTTTTGGCTTGCCTAAAACCTTGCAATTTGTCTTTATATAGTCCAAACAATGGGGGAAATGAGAACTGGAAAAGCCAAAAAATGATATGCGACAAGCAAGGCGTTACTTTATTTAATATATACATTCAGGTATACTGTTTGCTTTCTACTTGACTGCTGATGCAGTATTGGCACAAAATTCTGGATGTTAACAGTCACTTTTGTACTAAACCTCTAGATTAGAGTTTACATTAAAAGTGTATTATTATGTGTGTGTTCTATGTGTCTTTTTACACAGTGTAAACTTTGGAGACCTGCAGTCTTGTCTCACTGTATACACATATACAGCTGAGATGACAGTAAAGTTTACTTTGACTTTGACTCAAAATAATTAAGGAAATCAACCAATTAAAAACAACCAGTTAATTCTTGACATGGGTGCCCAAGGCTAAATAATGCCCCTGGAGAGCGAACCAAGTACGCAGACCAAGTACATCCCTTCATGCATGGGTGCCGGAACCATTATACCGGGGGAAATAAATAAATAAACAAACCATTTTTAAAATGATTTATTTCCTCACCCACTTTTTGTTACCCGGACAAAAGCCGAGATGTGCGCACACCCTGCCCAACCCTGGCGACACGTAGACCGATGCGTCCCCCCCACATTAAAAATGCTTCTGCCGGCCCTGCTTTCATGACAACAGTATTCCCGAATGATTTCTTTAATTTGTAAGACTTTCTGATGTGTATCTCAGTGGTTTGGGATAGCTCAGACTGACTGCATACATCAGGACAAAAAGGATAATGGTGCATTCAGGGGACTTTCTAATCCTGCAAAACTGTACACTGTGCAAAAAAGATTCCTGCCTCTAAAAGAGTCTTGAATTTGTGGTGTTTCTGGTTAAATTTCTAAGGAACATTTTATGTGATACTACTATTTAGCTGGCTTGTTTGCTAAATCATGTGATAGATTTGGTCTTTTAATTATGTTTTCTTAAATATTAAATTCAATAGTTCCACATATTGCACATACAGTTTAGAACATGTATTGTAATATTAGGTGAGTAGATTTTGATTCACAGCTCAAAACAAACTTTGCTAGCAGGAGCCCATTTGCCAACAATCTGCCATGCCCTGAGACAATAGCTTTTCGGAGTAGTTGTGCTCTGGCATGCAACAGAAATCAATGCATGGGACATCAAAAATAACTCACAACTGTAAACTTGTAAAAATGAACTGTCAGTGTGGTCTTACCCACAATTTTTTGTTTCTTGTTATGTTCTACATGTGGTCCAAAAGTTTTCTCCTTTGCCCTAATGTCCTGCGTCATGTTGTATCCCAAGTCTTAATACACTTAGGTTGAAGCAAACATTTCAATGGCCGGTTCTTTCAAGAATCCATAATACCCCTATATCTTAAAGATTCCCTAATGGTTCTTTGTTTGGAAACGTGGCTTTAGGATACAGCTTCCATGATGCCTTATGTGTAAGTAGTGCTTTGTCTTATTTACAAAAACTTATTCTTTAAAATACCTAATTCTTTACATACAATTAGTTTAAACATTGTTTAGGGAATCAAAAATTGGTTTTATCTCAAATTGACAACGGCAATGCTCTTGTAGTGGGTCTTCCAGCTTGCATGGTAATACCCGTACAGCTGGTTCATAACACAGTAGCTTGGCTGGTTTTCAACCAACCCCAAAGGTTGCCTGTCACTCCACTGATGATTGATCTACAGTTGCTACCCATGGCTGGCCAAATTAAGCCACTAAGTCTTGCACAGAGAGTGACATCAGGGCCAGCACGCAGCTACTTAATCCTATAATTTATACCTTATTCCTCTGCATCTCCAAGGAACATCATCTGGCTATGCGATCGCTACACACAAGGCAAACCCAGTCCAGACTCTTCTCTTTTGTGGTTCCCTGAGGGTGGAAAAAGCTGCCTAATTTCAAAAACCTAGAGAGGGATTCTCCCGAAAACTCATCTGTTCAAAAAACATCTCCTCTCCGGATGCTCTTCTTCTTGCACTACTCTTACATAAGATTTTAGCAATTAGGACTGTCCTCTGGTTCTCACACTGTCCTGAAATTCAAGTCAATTAGGTCAAATAGAGCTTTAGGGTGGTGGTAGCTCAGTGGGTAAAAACACTTGCCTATGAACCTGATGAACACAAAGTCGCTGGTTCAAACTCCCACTTTCTACCATTGTGTCCTTGAGCAAGAAATTTAACCCGCTGTTGCTCCAGAGGGCTGTCCCTGAAACTAATGATTGTAAGTCTCTCTGGATAAGAGTGTCTGCCAAAATTTACCCTTTATTATCATCCCAGCCATATACATATAGTACACAGTGAGACGAAATATCATCCTCCAACATAGAACAAAACAGAACAGCAGTACACTCAGACAGATAAACAATGAGGGTAAAAAAATTAACATATATATCTATAAATATATCTGAGTTTACAAATACTTCACCTACTTCACAGCAGGGAGACAATAACAATTCAGTATTGTATACAGAATTGTAGTAGAAGTATGTATATATGTACACATATGTGTGTGTGTATATACATATTGTGACGTCCCCGGTCAGTGGCCGGAATTAACTGATACATATTGGGACTTTTATTTCGACATGTGTGTGTTCACCCTGGCCAGCTCATCAGTAAGGATTCACAGCCGGCCGGTGGTTAAGTATTAAGTGACATTTCGTTTTTACTGGTTCTGGTCTGGGTACATGTGGTATTTCAGTTCAAATGATTCATGTCTTGGTTGTCAGCCCTCCCTTCACGCTCCCCTCACGCTACCCTCTCCTATCCCCTCTGTCCTTTATGTTTTACTTTAAGAGAGGTGTTTCGTTTTTGAAAATAAAGTAAAGTCTGAGAAACGGAAAACCATGCCTTCCCACACCGGTACGCACCCACTGTTATACACTTTTACTGCAATTAAAAATAATATATACAGTGAGGGAAATAATTATTTGATCCCCTGCTGAATTTTTAAGTTTGCTGACTTACAAAAAAATGAACAAAAAAAAAATAATTTACAAAGTAGTATCATTTTTATGGAGAGAGACAGAATATCTACCAAAAATCAAGAAAAAACATGTAATCGGTGATGGCTTGGATGCCCTGCCACATGTGTCTTGCATCCCTCAAACAGGTGAAATGGTTCTTGACTTTCTTGGCGTACTCACGCTTTGCCAGTTTGATGCCCCGGGACAGGTTGGTCCTGGCTGCTCTGAGCACTTTGGTGCCATTTGCTCTGAAAGCAGCATCCCATGTTTTCAGCAGTTTGTGGATTTCTGATGTAAACCATGGCTTCTGGTTTGCACGCATCTGACGGTGACATATCCAATCCTTTTCATGATGTATCCTGTCACTGTCTCAGCGTACTCATTTATGTCTGTGTGTTGGCCAATGGTTGCTGCTTCTCTGAAGATGCTCAAGTCTGTGCACTTAGAATAGTCCTGTGGGGCTTCAGTACCTCCCTCTGCCCATGATATAATCTGCTTTGTAATCGGTTTTGCTCTCTTCAGCAGTGGGTTGTATGCTGGAGTGAGCATTACTGTAGAGTGGTCAGAAAGTCCGAGGTGGGGCAGGGGGGTGCTCTGTATGCTGATCTTTTGTTTGTGTATATCAAGTCCAGTGTATTATCTCTTCTGGTTGGGAACTCGACATGTTGGTGGAGTTGGGGTAAAACTGTCTTTAAATTTGCATGATTGAAATCTCTGGCAATTATGAAAAATCCCTTGGGGTGGCGAGACTGCAGGTTGGTGATGGCCTTTTATAGCTCGTGTAGCGCCTCCTTAGCATTAGCATCAGGGAGAATGTACACCGCCACAATAACAATGACACTGAACTCCCGCGCCAAATAATAAGATCTGCAGTTCACTGCCAGGAATTCCACCAGCGATGAACAGCATTCGGAAATCACACCATTCTACACCATTCTATGTTGATGTAGATGCACATGCCACCCCGCGTGCTTTTTCAGATCTGCTGGTGTCTTTGTCTGCACGGATAGCATGTAGCCCCGTTAACTGGATGGCTGCCTCAGGGATGTTGTCGTTCAGCCAGGTTTCAACTACAAAAATACACCTATTAAGGATCTGGGGTAGCCCCTGCGTCCTTGCGCACCGGCATCTTGAGAGCGTTCTTGAGTGTTTTCCTGTATTGTAAGTTGCTTTGGATAAAAGCACCTGCCAAATTAATATAATGTGATGTAAGGTCTTATTGAAGAGCTCAAAGACCAGCTACACCCCTCTTATCTTGAGCTCTCGGGAAAAGCATCAGCCCATCATGGAGCCAGGAACCTGTGGGCCCATCACTGCTCTCCCAAACATTGGGGGTGTTCCTTAGTGCCACCCTGCTGTGGGACCCACAGCAGTAGGCACACAGCTGTTCCCTTGGGCTTTGGGGTAGTCACTCAGGAGACTCAACTGCTCACCCTGTGGATAGGCAAGAGCAGGTAATGCCACTGCTGACCACTGCCCACGACCTCCCACTGATTTTCGGGTTCCCCTGGCTACAACGACATTCCGCTGTGATGGAAAAATACAACATGACCCTTTCTAGAATGTAGAAGTGATAATTGTGTATTTAGTGTAGCATGTTGTTTTTAGTGTAGCATATTGTTAGACCATACTGGCCATATAATGCACAGAATGCCCTTGCTTATCGAAGTGTATGTGGCAGAGAAGAATGAGCGCAGCCAACAACCTTGACTGTAGATCCTGCTTTTCAGACGCCATCTGTGAGCCACTGCTGCACATGGCTCCGGACATGACTGATCATTCTGGACTTGTGACTTGTCAGCGCCAGCCTCTACCCTGATACAAAACTTAAGGGATGAGAGGACTGATTGCTGGGGCCCTGGACCTTCACCTCTGGGATCCAGGTTTTTAAGTGGAAACAAACCATATTCAGGTGAGAGAAACTCTAAAATTCTTTCTTCAAGCTAATGTTGAAAGTTTTAAATGACTCATATAGGTTTGCACTCCCTATGTTGAGGAGTATATATACCGTTTACCATTTAAGGGATGAGGAGCCTCACCAGTTTAACCTAGGATAGGTTTGAATAGAACCTGGACACGGTGGTGATGACCACGTGTAAGAGAAAAGTAATTCCTTAAAGAGAGAGAAGGCACTTGAGAGTGGAGATGAAATGGGCACTTGTAACTCTAAATTGAACCCGGAAGAACTGCCAGATTGGGCTTCCAATACATTTCTCCATATGAAAAATGATGTCTCAATAGAGTCAGTACATGAAGAATCTCTTAAGGAACTTATTAAACATCAGATGTCTCCAGCTAGGGGAACTTTTAGTGCTATCTTACTGAAGGAGAGAATCAGAGAGAGTGTAGATAAGGCTGTAGAAAAGGTTAAATTGCATAAGAAGATAAATGAAAAAGAAAAAAGGACTGCGGTTTTGAAGCTTTAGGAGAATTAAGATGACCATAGGGACATTCCAAAGTGTGCAGGAGGGAAAGAATGTAAGAAAGATGAAAGAACAGATCACACTACTGAAAGGCAGTGTTCTTTGTGTCTTTCAGTGCCCATGGTGGATCCCGACCTGAACGTTCCTCCCACATACTGAGCGAACCCTGTCTTGCCGAGCCAACCAGTTCATGTGCATCCAATTCCCCTTTCACCAAGATCTCTGCAATCACGCCCCATATTGTTTTATTGTTTTATTTGGATCCCCATTAGATTCCACAGCAGTGGTCGCTAGTCTTCCTGGGATCCATAAAATCAGAATACAAAAATACAATTTATCAGTGAATATGTTTGAAATTCATTAGATCCAATGTAACTGTAGAAACAGCAACATAACAGCTGTCATAAAAACGCATTTATATAGACAATGCAAAATTACCAAAAAGCATTTCATTACTCATACAATTACAAAGGTTAGAAAAATTAAAACCAAGTAGTACTCCAATAATCTCTGTTTTATTGTTTTCTTAAAAGAAAAATGACTTTGGATTTTCCTGACACTGGATGGGAGTAAATTCCACTCAGCCCCTCTGTATACAATAGTTTTCTTCATAAAATTACATCTTGGGCTTGGAATTATAACCATGTTGTTGCTAACTTGGCGTGTCACATGCTTATGTCCATATCCACTAAACAATATTTTATCTTTTAAAAAATTGTGTTTTATTAGCCATGACCTTATACATAAACAAAAGAAGATTATATTTTGCATTTGCCTCCACTGTTAACCAAGACAATTTAGTATGCATCTCGCACACATTAGTGTGAAAAGGACAATGCAGAACTACTCTAGCTGCTCTGTTCTGTGCAATTTGAAGTTTTCTTAGATGTTTCTGTGCCGCACTAGACCAAACTACTGGGCAATAATGTAAGTGAGACAAAACAAGACTTTGGACAACATTTTCCAATATGGCAGAACATATTCTAGACAAAGCAATACCTGTTCCCATCATACTAACAATGTGGTCAATCTGATCTCCCCAAGATAATATGTTGTCTAGTCTAATGCCCAGCAGTTTGACTTTAGTGACCTGTTCAACCATGGTACCCTCAATATGCAGATTAAGTGAGGTGATATTTGATAACAAGTATCTATTGAAAAATGTCATACATTTAGTTTTGGAAATGTTCAATGCCAGTTTATTCTTTTTCACCCAGCCCACTACTGTGTTTAACTTAAAATGCTGTAGACTTCCATTCAGTTCAGGTATTGTTGATGCTGCAGTGAACAAAGTAGCATCATCAGCATACATTACAATACTAGCCTTTTTAAAGACTTGTGAAAAATCGTTTACAAATATTGACTCAGGCGGCTTCCTTGTGCTAAACCACATGACAAACACTGTGAATAAACTAATTGGTCTGCTGTTTGAGCCAGTAAAGCCTGCTTTTGCATGTTTGAGTAGATCTCTGCATGTTCTTGAGTAGATCTCCAGAACATGCAGATATCTTCTCTACTTGCACCACCATACATAACAGCATTAATCAAGCAACATATCTCTTCTTGTCCTCTCAGGGCTTCAAGCACGGCTCGTCTTGAGCCCCCGCTGCTCAAAAGTAGAGGGAGACATGCGTCAAGACTCTTCTCAGTCTTGGCCCCACAGTGGTGGAATGAACTCCCTCTTCCGATCAGATC
>JBBPCX010000154.1:10366037-10389071 GCA_037974365.1 Hydrocynus forskahlii | reverse complement strand
CCAAACAAGGAATCAAATGAACAAATGAATCATTAGAATGAATGAAAAGGAATAAAACCTGAATTTTCCACAACAGCAGCTTGTAGTGTATTGTCTTGCCAGTTAACTAGATAATTTTTTTTAAACATTCACCTAAATCTTTTTCACTTTAGGTTGAAAAATCCGTGCCATCAGATGAAGAGATGTCAGAGGAAGAGGTTGAGAAAGTGAAACACAGCAGACGTTCATCACGTGCTACAGCAGAAAATGGTCAGAAGCCCAAACGGCGGCGTATTGTGGTGGCCTCAGACAGTGATGGTTCTGATGAAGAGTTCAAGCCTGATCAGGGAGGTTGTAGCAGTGAAGATGATGCCATCAGCAGTGAAGCGGAGGAGGAGGTAATGTCTGAGTCTGAACCAGACAGCCCTGTGAAACCTGTAAAACGGAAACGTGTGGCAGAGAAGTCTAAGACGAAGAGTATATCCACACCCTCAGAGATCGCCAAAAGGGCTCCTGTAAGCCTTCCTTCTCTTGCAGCTGATACAAAGTCACGTCTTTTAGCTTTCTCTGCTGTAGACAGCTTGGAGAGTCAGGCAAGCAGTGGTGCACTCGAAGGGCAAGGAGTGTGGGACCATGATAAACTGGATTGGTTGCAGGAAGGCAAGAGAAAGGATAGTCGACGGAGGCGTCAGTCTGATGAGGACTATGACCCAACTACCCTGTATGTGCCAGAAGACTTCCTTTATAGGGTTACACCTGGTATGCGTCGCTGGTGGCAGCTTAAGTCAGAAATGTTTGATGCTGTTCTGTTCTATAAGGTAGGAAAATTCTACGAGCTCTACCACATGGATGCTGTGATAGGGGTCAACGAACTGGGACTTACCTTTATGAAAGGCACTTGGGCACATTCTGGATTCCCAGAGATAGGCTTTAGCCGTTTTTCTGATGTGCTTGTACAAAAAGGGTACAAAGTGGCTCGTGTGGAACAGACCGAGACCCCTGAAATGATGGAAGCACGATGCAAAACCATGGCACGTCCCACTAAATTTGATCGTGTGGTGCGGCGAGAGGTATGCAGAGTTATTACACGGGGTACACAGACATACAGTGTGCTTGATGGAGTTCCTTCTGAGGTCCAAAACAAGTATTTATTGTCTGTGAAAGAGAAAAATGAGGACGAAAGCACAGGCCATGCTCACATCTATGGAGTCTGCTTCATTGACACTTCTGTTGGCCGTTTTCATGTAGGTCAATTCTGTGATGACCGCCATTGTTCACGTCTCCGTACTCTGATAGCACATTATGCCCCGGCCCAGGTGTTGTTTGAGAAGGGCAACCTATCCACTGAGACACGGAAGATCTTCAAGGCTTCTCTGTCCTCAGCCATGCAGGAGGGTCTCAGTGCAGGGTCACAATTCTGGGATGCCCAAAAGACCCTGAAAACTTTGGCAGAAGAGGACTACTTCAAAGAGGAAGTGGCTACTGGTACTGGAGAATCAGCTTTCCCAAGTGCTCTAAAAGCAATGACCTCAGACAGTGACTCACTAGGTCTCACTCCTAAAGAGGGCTATGAACTTGCCCTCTCTGCTCTGGGGGGATGCATGTTCTATCTTAGAAAATGTCTGGTGGACCAGGAGCTTTTTTCCATGGCCAATTTTGAAGAGTTTGTTCCAGTGGATAAGGAAATGGAGCAGTCAGAGGGTGCGTCAAGTTTTTTTGCCCAGACTCAGCAACGCATGGTCCTGGATGGAGTGACTCTGACCAACCTTGAAGTCCTTCTGAATAGTTCTAGTGGAGGCCCAGAGGGTACTATGCTTGAGCGCTTGGACACCTGCTGTACTCCATTTGGCAAAAGACTGCTAAAGCAATGGCTCTGTGCTCCCCTCTGCAATCCCACTTCTGTTAATGATAGACTGAATGCCCTTGAGGATCTTATGGGTGCCCCAGCACAAGCCACCGAAGCTGCAGAGCTCCTGAAGAAGCTTCCAGACCTTGAAAGGCTACTCAGCAAAATCCATAGCATGGGGAATCCTCTGAAGGCACAGAACCACCCAGACAGCCGGGCCATTCTCTATGAAGAGGTAGTGTATAGCAAGCGCAAAATTGCTGACTTCCTTTCTGCACTTGAAGGGTTTAAGGTTATGCGGGAAATAGTGGCACTCATGGAGTCTGTTTCAGAAGGATTCCAATCCAAACTGCTGCATCAGGTGGTGGTCCTTAGAACAAAGAATAAAGATGGGCTGTTTCCTGACCTAACACCAGAGCTGAACCGCTGGGACACTGCTTTTGATCATCAGAAAGCTCGTACCACAGGAGTGATTACACCCAAGGCTGGCTTTGACCCAGAATATGATCAGGCCCTGAGTGGAATCAGGGAGTGTGAAAGAGGTCTACAAGACTACTTGGATCGACAGAAGAAAAGACTTGGATGCAGAACTCTATCTTATTGGGGCAGTGGAAGAAATCGCTATCAGATGGAAGTTCCAGACAGTGTTTCTGAAAGGAATATCCCAGAGGATTATGAAGTGAGGTCCACAAAGAAGGGCTGGAAGAGATATTCAACAAAAGAGATTGAGCGCTTGTTCTCAGAGTTGCAGAGCTGGGAGGAAAAGAGGGATGCAGCACTGAAAGACTGCATGAGGAGACTGTTCTACAACTTTGATAAAAACTACAGAGACTGGCAGACTGCTGTGGAGTGCATGGCTGTACTTGGTAAGAAAGTTATTATTGGTATTTTATTATTTTATGATTAATATGTAATTTTCCTATGTTGTTGAGACTGTGTTTATATAAGAACATCTGACACCTAGTTCTGGTATTTCTACTAGCTGAAATTTAAGTCACTTTTGTGAATATCACTGAAAAGGTGGAAGCATAGCAGCAACATCACACTATACATAAGTATGATGATGAAACTTTCATATATGAAGTAATATTAAATGTTTAAATAGCCTATATGACCTCTCTATTAATCAATATAATCACTATTGCTATTCTATGCTAATTAATAATGATTTATCTTAATGTTGGACTGATGCTGCTCTCCAATCCACCTGGGATGGTAACTGGCAATGTTTGTATTTTTGCAGATGTGTTGTTGAGCTTGTCCCGGTACAGCCAGAGTGGGGACGGGCCAATGGCAAGACCAGAGATAGTTCTCCCAAGTAATAGTCCCTATTCTTCACCTTTTCTGGAACTCAGAGGCTCCCGGCACCCTTGTGTCTCGAAGACCTTCTTTGGTGATGACTTCATCCCCAATGACATCTTTATTGGTTGTCCTGGCACTGAGGAAGAGGAGAGTGAAAACAGAAAGAAAAATTCCACATGCGTGCTTGTCACTGGGCCAAACATGGGAGGCAAATCTACCTTAATGAGACAGGTGGGTGTATATTATGAGTGGACATTTGTTGAATCAGAATACAAACTCAAGAAACTATATGTGGAAGGATAATGCACACACCTGTTTTCATGTTGGCAGGATGTGGGTTTAGTTTAACTTTATGTAAAGCTTTTTTTTTCTTTTTTTTTCAGAACTCCACATTGTAAAACACCTTCAGTTTGTGCTGCTTCAAATGCAAAAAGCATTCAAAAATTGTGATTGATTACATACTTTTTTGTCTTATCTTACAGTTTAGTCATTGTTTTTCATGACCTAAAACACTGTCTGTTGGCTGTAGTGTGGCCTGGTGGTTATTTTGGCTCAGCTGGGCTGCTATGTACCTGCCGAAAGTCTGCGCCTTACTCCTGTGGACAGAGTGTTTACCCGCCTTGGTGCCTCAGATCGTATCATGTCTGGTGAGTCTCCTCCTCGGTGACACACTGCTATTTCTGTCAGTTTTTGCATTTCCCTTATCAAAAAATGTTTATTGTAGATTATGGTTCTGTTTTACAAAAACTCAAGTCCTATCATGTTCATATTACAGCAGTAGTTACTATCTTAATTTAGGAATTAAGACTCTAATCTTGGATCTCTTTTCCTGACCTACTTAATCAAGGTCAGTAATTAGTTGTTTACCAAGCAATTTATTACCCAATCCTCAATTTAACCCTCTGGCCCTCCTCGTTTTTACTGTACATTCAGCTTCCTCGTGACCTCTTTTGGCCAATTGAAACCCATGAAAACAATTTTTTTTAAATTCCTTGTTATTTACACTGTTAAATCATACAATTTAGGTTAAATGCTTTAATTGTAAACTCAACACTTGAGAAATGTAGTTTTTAGTGTTTTCTACCAGATTGTCATTTATCCATTTTTGGCCAAGTGAGCAATTTTATATAATGGCCATATATTTCTATATAATTTTTATATATTATATACTTTTTTTGCTATTTTTACTACATAAAGTTTGTAACTAACATCAGTTCTTGCCGTAAGTATCAAATATCTATTCCTTTGTTTTTTTCCACAATGCACTTGTTAGTAAACAACCTCAGAAATGGCCATTTTCTCTATTCTCAGTGCTGCTGGGGCCAAAAATGGAACAAATCTGAAATATGTAACTGATTAACACTGATTTTTTTTTTTTAATGCACAAACAAAAACCATTATCTGACATCCTTAAGATCACACCTATGTCAAAATTGTCATTCATTCACTCCATTGGAATGCAGGAAGCCATCATACTCCCCTGTTGGAAACTAAGATTGTTATATAAAATTGCTTGCATGGCCAAAAATGGATAAATTACATAATCTGGTAGAAAACACTAAAAACTACATTTCTCAAGTGTTGAGTTTAGAATGAAAGCATTTTAACCTAAATTGTATGATTTAACAATGTAAATAACAAGGAATTTAAAAATGTACTTTTCATGGGTTTCAATTGGGCAAAAGTGGCCACAAGGGAGTCAAGTGTTACACTTGGATGTATGGAGTATATTATTGACATTTAATGAGTTGAAGTTAAAATTTAAAAGATCTGAAAACTCCAGACCCTTGGGACATTTCATTCCATATGCATTAACACAGCTAAAATGGTCAAAAAAGCGAAGTGGACACAAATGGCCCACAGAAGGGCCATTAAACGTCCAATTATTGTCAATAAAAATGTCATAGCTAGGCACCTACCTTTGTGAAAATGAAAAGACTGAAATTAGATTAGTGCTAATGAACTGGAAGTTTCATAAATTGTAAAAAAAAATAAAAATAAAATAAAAAATCCTAGCTCATGCTCCCATACTTAAAAAAAGAATGAGTTAATACCTTTGCAGGACTTTTTGCAGTATGTGCAACTTATTTAGATCATATTCTTACAACTGATTTTACACATTTTTTTAGTCATCACACTTTGCTTCTAGTTTCATCTTCTGAAAGGTGGTTAAACTGTTGTTCAGTGTGTCATGACATTTTTGAGATACCACATCCACTACACTTTTTTCTGGAACTCAATATACTTTGGTTTAGATACTTTTTATACTTGTCTTCTAGGCGAGAGTACCTTCTTTGTGGAACTCAGCGAAACAGCCAGTATTCTCCTCCATGGGACGAAACATTCACTAGTCCTCCTAGACGAACTGGGTAACATTCAAATTGTATACTTTCTACACTGTTTGTGTGCCTATAGCTCACAAAAGTATGACATTTAAAAAAACTTCTGAACACCACTCTGTCATTGGCTACAGGCAGGGGTACGGCCACGTATGATGGCACTGCCATAGCTAGTGCAGTTGTGAAAGAGCTGTCAGAGAGTATCCGCTGCCGAACCCTGTTCTCCACGCATTACCACTCACTGGTGGAGGACCATGCCCAGGATCCTGCTGTCAAACTTGGCCATATGGTAACTTTTCTTTGAAGTTCTGCATCTTTTTTTCTGTTATTGAGAATTTACTGAGAGGGGTTTTATAGTGAAGACAGGAAACTTTAGATCACCATGCTGTTTGAAGCTTTAAGTTTGCACTTTTATCAGGCCTGCATGGTGGAGAATGAGTGTGAGGACCCCAGCCAGGAGACCATTACCTTCCTCTACAAGTTCATCAGTGGCGCTTGTCCCAAGAGCTATGGCTTCAATGCTGCCCGCTTGGCCAACATACCAGAGGTGGTCATCCAGTCAGGATACCGCAAAGCCTGCGAGTTTGAGAGAAGTACCATGGCTCTAAGGGTCTTCAAGTAAGAAACACCATTTACATTGATTTAGTAGTTAGTATTGATTTTATAAACATTTCAGTAGCCATCCATGTAAATTGCACCAATGTTTTTTTTTTTTCTCTCTCTTGCTACAGGAAGCTCTGTTCATTTGCTGAAGATCTCACCGCCAGTAATGATCAGTTTGTTAACACAGTTCAGATGATTGGCCAGTAAGGGAAAAATGTTCTTTCCTTGAGTTCTATTGCAAAACATTTCACTGCTACAGACATAATCTAATAAAGTTTATTTTTTAAAAATGAACACTTTTCCTCTAGGAAATTAAACCTTTGATAATTACTAACATCTACATAATGGTTATTGAATACTCCACAATATATTAAGTCTAGATGTCATGGAACATGCATACAATTCAGGCTGTATAAGAACCCACAGTCACCAAATACAGTTGGATGAAAAAGCAAATAAAAAGCTGTATATATACTTCAGAGCTTCAGCACTGCAAGAAGCCACTTTGCATTTTCTCCAGCAAAGTTCTCATACCCTTTCACCTAGGACATTCTGAGAAAAGGCAACAGTGATTTCACGAGACTGCTTATATAGACGTTTCTCGAGAAGCTATTGGACGGTAAATGTCAGCAAAAAACAGCTCTAAGCAGAGGGAGGGCAATCTCAGGACTAGCCAGAGGTGGATCCTACAATCTTAAAATAAAAAAAAATTACAATAAAAACTAAGAACTAACTACAGAGCACACAAAGGTCAATCTGTACTCCAGTCTCGTGAAAACACTTGCTCTAGCATTCAAACCCAATGTTTTCCCTTTCTCAATTTAAAATAAAAACATTGCTGGAGAATAGTGTTTCATTTTCTATTTTCCTGATAAATCTCTTTCACAGAAAGAACATACATCCTGCAACATGAGTGCAATTACAGTAAGTCAAAGTATAACAACCC
The DNA here is from genome assembly GCA_037974365.1 of Hydrocynus forskahlii. NCBI lineage: Eukaryota > Metazoa > Chordata > Actinopteri > Characiformes > Alestidae > Hydrocynus > Hydrocynus forskahlii. The sequence goes on along the minus strand of JBBPCX010000154.1, from coordinate 10,382,056 downwards.
CCAAAATTAACATTTAATAAAATAACACATTCAAGTACATTTAAGATTTTTGCTTGAAAATACAAAACTATGAGAAACATGAGAATTAAAATCAAATACCAATATTGTTTAAAAAAAAAACTGCTGAAGTGCTGGATAATTTTATCCCCCATACAGACACAATAGCGTGGCAATGGTTTCCTGGAGACAGGCGCTTAGGAACTAGAGCTTGTAAACCTCTTCCAGATCTGAAGCAGTCATCTTTTTCTCTAATATGGCTCAAAGTTTTCCCTCAATCCAGAGTTGGCAGAGCACTGTGTGCCTTTCATGTGGAGGGCAGTGTCTCACACCATTCACAAACATTCCAAGTCGCTGTAACAGCATCTGAAAGTGTTACCATCTCTTTTCAATTGGTTGCATGAAAAGAAAGCAGGGGAAGCGCTATATCCACAGCAAAATATTTTCTTTTTTTTAAAATACAAAAGTCCTCATAGCTTGCATGAAGAAAGCAGTCATGTTGATTTTTCTTCCATTTTTAAAGTGTTCTGCTTTAATTTTTTTACAGTTGAAATTGAATTATTTCTAGAGTAATATCAGTACTGTACTGAGGATGTAGAGTCTCTTGAGGTTGGTGAAATGTGCTCTGCCTCAGTTGTGCTGCAGTGTGTTGGACTCTATAGGAGGGGCAGAATCATACAGCGTGTCCGTGTCGTGTGTTGGTTCACCAGCTAGCGTGCAGGGGTTTGACAAAGTCCCAGCCCCACAGTCACAGAAAAACCTGAAGAGTTAAGGTACTGATTACATAATGGACAAAGAAGGCATAATAGAATCAACTTTGATCCTTTGCAATTACACCAGTTTTGTAAACAATGTAAGAGCAAAACATCTAAAATGAAAAAAGGTACCACTCATAATACTTTTGTAACAACAGAGGACACTAACCTATCATGTCTAATAAACTCTACATCATGTCCTTGATGACATTTCTTGATGCAGTTCACACAAATTGCATTGCGGTCTGTCGTGTTACAGGTGTGACATCTGCATGGAGAGAAGAAAAAGCCAGGAAATTATTTTGACCTTTTATCAATTACAACCAAAAACAGACGCTAAGGCTAGGGAAGGGTGTTACCTGTAAAAATCGTGCATTGGATAGCTGGTGTAACTGGAAATCTTGTACAGGCACTGACCTCGGCTCACAGCTTTTTCAATGGCATCTTGATTGTTCATTATTTTGTTATCTGTAGTGAGGAATTAAGAAGGATGGTTTACCATTTTGAATTAGTCATGCTAACAACAACGTTCACACATCAGGGCAGTCTTCAACTTTACCTTTCATTGTTACGTTGACACCAGATGCAAGAAACAACCCACCAAAGCGGTTGTTAAAAATCTGATTACCCTCTAAGGTCGCAGTTGCATGATTTGTGATCTCGATACCTAATCCAGAGACATATGAGTCATTAGTCAAACTGGCCATTTCTAACACCTACCTTAACCTATGTTTCTGTCTATAACAAATATTGGGAAAATAATGAAAGGAAGCCACTTCAGTTTCTTCCACATACCTGCAGCAAAGCCATCGAAAATTCTGTTCTTTCGCAGTACCGGATGGCTGTTTGTACTAATGAGGACCCCTGCCTGCGCATTCCTGAAGATGTCATTCTCCTCCAGCAACCCTTTGAAATTAAAAGACATCAATAAAACCATTATATAATTATTTAAAAAGGTGGTGACATATATAGCCTCATCACCTTAATACAAATGGTAAGTGAGGGGATGTACCTGACCCAGTAAATGAAAAAACTAAAATCTTGAGTAACTGGAAGAATAGCTGAAGATTCAGCATCCTCTATATTCACAAAATATATGAAAATGTTTCACATCAAATTTGAATTAACTTTGTAATTTGCTTCAGGTAAGGTATGTGTTTTTTTTATTGATTTCTGAAAGCACTAGAGCTCCAACCTCGTCCCCCATTAAATATACAAATTCCTCCATCTCTCCCATCATGGATTTTATTCCTGCGGAGTGTTGGGTTGCTGTCTGTCTTGATCCATACTCCCGCCATGGCATTGTCAAAAATTTCATTGTCTTCTATGAAGCCCAAACCTGACAACACATTAAGATACATTAATCATCTAAATTTTAATTGTACTGAGCAAAACTAATATGAATGACAACAGTCAACCAAAAATATCTGCCACAAACATGCAGTTATTTAGCTTGGTATTCAATCAAAAGACTGGGCTTGTAAGAGATGTAGCACTTCACCAGAGTTGTACACAAGAATGCCGCCATTTTGCCCACCCCAGATCTTGTTTCGTCTGATTTTTGGGTTGCTTCCAGTCCTGCATATTGAAACAATGACACAAACCAATTAAGTATTTAAAGCCATGTCAGCCTGGCAGAGAAGCCCAGGACAGTATTTCAAACTAGATGCAATTGTGCAATAAAATGCAAAGTGCGATTGCATGGTTGCTATAAAACATTTTTTTGCTCATTGGAGCAAGTCAAAGTGTCCACACTGGCGTTCAGCACCTGCATCCCCATGAATGCAAAAAGGAAATGCTGCTATTGCGTTTATGTGGCGTTCGACTGATGTTCTGGAGGACCGGATATGTCCCATAATTCTATAAAAGTGTTTATTATTCATTCATTTTCTGTAACTGCTTAATCCTCACAAGGGTCGTGGGTGCCCAGAGCCTATCCCGGGTGAAAGTGTTTGGGAGCATATCTGGGGGAATATTTAGGGTTTACACTATAAAAAATAGACATGTTAGGCTTTTTTTTTTTTCAAAATCACAAATTCTTCACAAAAATGTAAAAGTTAAAACTTAATTATTGATTATAAATATTATTAGTTTTATTAGTTTTAATAATAACACTAATAATAAACATATAGAGATATGAATATGTTTAAATTTTCGCATGTCTTCACAAATCAAAAAATGTTCATTTGACCTGACGTTGGGCAGTAAGAGGGTGAACCCAGTATCGGCGACGATGTTCGTTCCTTTCCTGTATATGATGCTGTATCAGGAGGATTTTTAATAAAACAAGAATGCCAACGCTTGGTTTTAACAAAGAATAGGGATCCGTGTTTTTAATGCTGAACTACCCACAAAGACGACCTACATGTAAATACTTTAGACCGAATTGTTACTGCCTCCACAGGTAAATACACTGTTCCTGGCCCCCTTATCAGTGATCACATACTCTCTCTCCGACACACATTTTAAAGGAGACTCAACCACCAGTATCAATACTCAGCTCCCGATCAACTGATCACAAAGTTATATAGAAGCCCACATCTAAGTGGACAAGAAGTATTTATGCTGTGTTTGAGAACTGACCTGATCTGAACTCCAGAGTACATGTGGTTGTAGATATCGTTGTCCTCCAGCACACCGTGTCCATTATCATAGAAGTAAACACCAACCTGTGGACAAAAGGAGAAAGACAACATCTCAGACATGATACCAAGAGGACGCTTAAGACAAGAATAAATTATACTCCACTGAAAATACTTGAGCTAAACACAGACTATGAAAACTGAGATATAGTGACATATCAGTAAATATCATTATGAATCTCCCATTTTAACTGCGAACGAAGTTTGCTTCTTGTAACTGCAAGCTTAATGTTGCTAATGTTGGAAGAATTTAACATAAGCAAAGATATTTCAACGACACTGTGGTGCGTGCATAATGATTTGGACATAGAGCCAGCACAATGCTAATTGTTTATCACTATAAGTTTGTTACTTGTTACTCACATTAGTCTCATTCAGCACAAAATTGAAAGAAGCAAACAAAGATGTTCTGATTTATGAACCACATTTAGGGTTTAATCAGGTTTTTTTTTTACATCAGGGCAGAAAATCAAGGCAGAAAGGACAAAATCATTTAGAGTGTCTGTGGTTGTGGTTTGAGTCATTTTATGACCAAATGCTTATTTTGCAATACATGATTTAAGGATGGTATGAATAAAAAAATATCTGCCTTAAATGTCAGCCATATGCATCATCAAGCATGTAAAAAGCATGAGCTGGAAGATTTTTCTGAAACAATGCAAGGCATATATAAGTTACAGGTGAGAGGATAGGGCAGTTGTACCTGCTTGCCACTGTGGATTCTGTTTCTGCGCAGTACAGGTGTGCTCCCTGTGGTTACCCACACTCCAGCCAAGGTGTTGCTGTACACTTCATTCTCCTCAATCACACCCTGGCCTTTCTCATGCTACCAGAGATACAGCAAAAAGGTAAGGTATGGTACATTACTAGGATGCTATGACTCAGAACTCAAGATTCAAGAGAGTTTGTCAGCCCAGCCACATGCACAAGTACACAGAGTGTTGAAATAGCGTTCTCTGAATAAAATAGTGTATCAGGTCAACAAAAGACAAAGTGTAAGACAAAGTGTGAGACAAACTGCAACAATATTATATTGCAGCATCAAAGTAAAACAGGCAGGTAGTCCAAATTAAGAGTGTATTCTGTGGTAGAGCAGTTTTAGAATTTTGTAGTTTTAGAAGATTTTAAAGGCAGTTTTTATTCAAAAGTGTCTGTGCAGTGAGTTTAGGATAGCTAAAAGTGCCATGTGCATTTTTGTAGCAGTTTCAGTATGAGGTCAGACCCTGTTCAGACCCCTGATGTTAGGTGCAGGCTCTGAGTTCAGGAATCTAACGGTTTGTGGAAAGAAGTTGTGTGTAGAAGAATGTATATGTTGCTCATACAGTCAGTGAGTATGGATAAAACTGTCATTTGTTAACCCTTTTCACGCACCACATAAATGCCCCCATGCTGTCCATCATGGATCTTGTTGTGCCGGACAATAGGGCAGCTGTTGGTTCGGATCTGAATCCCTGCCAAGGCGTTGCCATAGATATCATTTCCTTCGATGAGACCCCGACCATCACCAAATATGTAAACACCACCTTGGTTGCCATTGAAGATTGCATTACCCCTGCAATTGGACACATTAGGGCCCTAATTATGGATCCATAAAGCAGTAAAAAAAAATAAATAAATAATCTGCCTGAGTGGCTACTTTATGCAATCTATTACTGAAATGCCACTTATTAGGACAGTGAATATTTTTTATACATTTAGGAAATCTCTCTTTACTACTGTTATTGTCAATGCCTGTCACTCCATTGTGTACGTGTGTGTGTGTGTGTGTATATACAGTGTTCTTATATTTACTTATATATTTACTTATACAGTGGTGCCTTGACTTATGAGTGTCCCAACTTATGAGTTTTTCGAGATACAAGTCATCTCGGATGATTTTTTTTAGTTTGAGTTGCTAAAATTCGAGTTACAAGCATTTGTGCTTGCAGTTATTTCGCAAAAGTTTATCCATCCATGTGTCTAAAGAAAGTGAGTATGAAGGACTGTGCTGAGAAGTAGTAGATGATGGTGAAGCAGCGAGCGTGGATATGAAGGCAGCTGAGGATTACCTCAAAACTTTTGCCAGAATTATAGCGGCCGAAGCATCTTTAAGTCATCTGATCTACAAGGCAAATGCTGTACATTATACTTAAAACAGTTTATTGCAGTACATTCTATTGTATTATGTTTTTATACAATATTCGTTATTTATAAGCACAGTTTTTCTTATTTAAAAACATAACAAAAAAAGTTTTTTTTGAGGTCTGGAACAGATTAATGGCATTTCAATTCATTTCAATAGGGAAAACTGATTTGACATACAAGTAATTTGAGTTACGAGCTCCGTCACGGAACTAATTAAACTCGTAGGTCAAGGCACCACTGTATATCCACTCTGTAAATAAATATATACACATATACTCACTGTGTACATACATACATACATACATACAAGTCTACACTTACATATGTAGTTTACATGTACATAGTTTATAGTTTACATGTACATATATATTTTACAAAACAGATGTCCATATTTGTATTTCGAGATTGTATGGTGTACATTTTATACTGTACTGTTGGTTTAGTATTTTATTCTATTCTATTGTTTTCTTAATTTTTGCTGCTCTAAACTTTGTACTGTCCACGTTCTGCCGGGACAAAGCAAACTTCCCACTTGTGGGAAGGTTTATCTTATCTCTTAACTTATCTTTAGATCTAAAACATCTCAGAACACCTCAAGCAATATGAAAATTGTGTCTGATAGAACTGTGGCTTAAAATACCAAAAACATGTTTTCAATTTATACATTTTATATAGCAATAGCTTCAGTTAAACAACATTTCACTGAATGGCAGATATAAATAGCATAAACTAACAAAGTCTTAAATAATATTGTAGCAAAGTGGTTATGGAGCTTTGCTACAATATTATTTGTTCTTTGTGTTTGTTGTCATCCTTATGCTACAGGTTAAGTCTGGACCAACTCTGGATCGCATAGTTTTAATTCTTAAATTAGTTTGTAAATTATTTTGTTTTATATGTTTGATGTACTAATAGTTTTTGCTTGGGTATCATTTTCTAACAGCCAGAACTTTAAGATTAGCTTTTAAATAGTTTAGCTAGGCTACCAACAGCCCCCTTTTTCACCCATTTAAAAAAAAAAGAAAAAGACAAGAAAAATAAGGGGCAGCGATCAGGAAGTCGTGGGTTCGATTCCTAAGACTGCTAGGCACCACTCAGGTACCCTGGAGCAAGGTACAGTTCCCACACACTGCTCCCCAGGCGCTGTGGTCCTGGCTGCCTGCTGCTTCACTTGGTGAATGGGTTAAATGCAAAGGAAGAATTTCGTTCTGTTCACACTGTGTGCTGTGGTGTGTTCATGTATGACAGAATGGTCACTTTCACTTCACTCACTTAAAATGTTCAGATCTCACGATTCAAACTATAGCATGTTAGCACACACTCTAGAGCGGGGTAGAAAAGACCACAATATCCAGAGTTCAAAGGAAATGCCTTCCAACAGCCCGTTGAAGATTAATTTCATAACCAAAAAGTTGCTGCACAATCAGTCTGACGCAAGTGTTGGCTCATATTTGCAGGCAGTTTATATTAGTTGGGTCCTAGCTCTAAAACACCTATTCATTACACATGCTCATTACCTGGACGCATAAAAAAAAAAAAAAACTGCATCAGTGAATTGCATCAGGATGTCAATTACTGCTAACAACAAACTCAAAGTAGCTGACTGATACAGGTGACTGTGTTTGATACTCTCCATAGACCACATGTAGCTGAATGTGAATGCAATTAGAAAATTCTCCTGTGATTCACTCACCTGATTGTGGGGTCACTGTTTGAGGTAATCCATACGCCAGCAAAGTTGTTTGCATAGATCTTGTTCTCAATGAATTGCCCTCTGCCTTTTTCATGCACATAGATGCCTCCTGTCTGCCCGTGGTGGATCTCGCAACGCACTACTGTCGGGTTTGCATATGCCTTCACTTCAAAGCCTGCGATCCGGTTCCTGTGGATGTTGCAGCTTTCAAAGTACCCCTATACGGAAAAAAAACTTCACTTTTCTCGCTAATATAATTAATACATTCTAAATCTTAAGGTTCATACATGCAAAGACATTTTGGTTTGGAGGGGCTAGGGGAAAGAATAATCATACTAACCATGTACTAAAAGAAGGCATATTTGGAGCTCTGAATTAAGCTCTTTATGTAATCTGGCAAGAGGCAGTTCTACTGCATTCAACAAATTAGGATTAAAATGCCAAGATTTCATTTCTAAAGATGTTTTCTCTGGGTTTCACGTTCATGTAGACAGGCTGATAAATCACATTACCATGCCATGGTCAAAGGTGAAGACCCCCACATCTCTACCATGGTGGATATGGTTTCGTCTGATTATCGGGTTTCCATGGTTCTTGACCCAGATCCCAGCTAGAGCATTATTTGATATTTCATTGTCTTCATAAATGCCCTAAAATGGGATAAAATAAGAATACATTAATGACTACAGCCAACATAGTTCTCCAGATCCTGGGTCAATATTTTGCATTGTGGAACTGGCATCACAATCCTATTTATGCCAATAGGAATATATGTAAGGTTCATATTGGTGCAATTTAATAATAAACTGTTCTGCTAAACAACATTTTTCACATGCCTGTAGTTATGGTTGGCGCAATTTTACTTTGAAGTTTAGAAGCTAACAAACACCGGATGTCAACAGACACCCTTACTGTTTCTGTAAAAATACTTCAATTAAGGTGGTGCAAATTTAGTGATGTGGTTTAGGACAAAGTATGACTCAAAGTCATTTATTAAAATGAATCAAACTTCACCATTACAGGCAGCCATATCAGAGAACATAAAGGTCAGTACTAACAAAGTACTCATAAGAAAGACTGATCTTCAATCAGATTCCTCTATAATTAGGACAGTCCTGTTCACTAAAGCGATTCTAGATCAGTACTCCTAATCAAGATGGATTGTGTAAACAAACCTAAAATGGGTGTCCACAGCATTAAGCTACACAGTTCTGTTTTGTAGTTTAGTCACACAGTGTCCTTAACCACACAAACAAATAAGCAACCTATTAATGGAGAGCTGCATGTGGTTTCAGCAAACTGAAAGAACTTTTGATGAAGCATTTACAGAAAATATTTGGTGAAGAATCGACTTCTGCTGTTGAGGATGTTAGCCTAACAGCTATTTAGAGAGAAAACAATGCACCTGGGCCAAAAATAGGGCCAAAAACTATTCTTTTAAATGAAGAAAATAAAACAAAAACCTATACAGCCACTATCATTACAGGAATTCATTAACTATTTATTCAAACTTAAGTCATCTGCAACTGATACAGAAAATACTGTAAAGTTGTGTTTTATCAGTACCACCGACACCTCTCAACAATCAAGTGATCTCAAATCTCAAAACCACAGCCCATGAAAAATTTTGCCACTTTCATGGTGAGGTTTCCACAGAACAACTTAATAAGTGTTAACCAAGGAATCACTGTGTTACCTGTGCATGGTCTGTGATGTAGAGGCCTACATTTTCACAATCACTGATGTTACAGTTTTTGATGGTGGGACACGCGCCCTGACCACTCACGCATACTGCCGAACCCACTGCAGAGCAAGAAACCAGCATGAGTGCCAACTACAAGACCAAGGATGCCACAAACATGAGCATATGCAATACACATAAAAATAAAAAAATGGAGGACTTCTGTCAACCTGTGCATGTGCTGCGAATGATGCAGTGGTCAATAATGGGGCTACAGTTGACCGTGATCTCTAAACAATGGTGTGCATTATGATGCTGGGCCGATTTATCATCAGGGTTGAACTGCATAGAAAAAAACTAAAGTCACGCAACATGACAAACCTCCCTCAGTTCCTTCATATGATGGTTTAAAGTTCTTGCAGCTCAAAAGAGGAAACACTTACCTTTATTGTCATATAGCCGACATAGGCATCTTCTGACCCCTCCATGAACACAAATGTCGAATCTCTAGTGTTCTCAATGATTACTTTGTCTGCTACTTTCCCTGGTGCTGGAGTATAATGTTAATTAAAACAGGTTACAATGGCAAGCATTTTCCAGAAGTTAAGCCCATGTCAGTTTATACATACCTGCACCAATCATAGTGATCGGTGACTCTATGTATATCCACTCATCTGTGTAGATGCCTGAGTGGACAAATATTAGCCCATCAAAATGAGCCTCCTGGACACCTCCTAATGCATCCTCAATGGTGTCATAATACTTAGAAAGAAGGAGAGAAGGGGTGTTACTGGCCAAGCAATCAAAAGTATGAACAGGGCTTTTTGAACAGAAAATAAGATGACAAAAGCCTACCAGCATGTTCTCTCTCCCTTTGTATCTGGCAGGATTACTGTAAAAGTGTTCCGCAAAGCCTGGCTTCACATGTGCTCCCTTATACTGAAAGAAATGGCAGACACGTTCACAGAAAACCCTAACCTGCATTGAATAACCAACTACAGGTTCTTCCTATTTAGAACTTATTTGGCAGTGTAGATTTAAGAAAAATAAAAATAAAAGATAAGTTAGATGAGATGGACAACACATTACCAGCTGCTGAAAACTCTCCTTCCATGGGTTGGACTGTTCATACTCTTCTGGGTTGATCTGATAGAACTTCCCTGACTCAGGGTGCATCATAGGACGGGTATACTCAAAAACATCCATATAGAGTCTCTTCCTGTTAAGCAAAAAAAAATGTAACTAATATTTTCTACAACCCCTGGCAAAATGATGGAATTCCAGAACTTATTTTTTAATTAAGTTGCAAATAAATAAATCACAGACATAACATTTTTTGTTTAAAACTTTCTGACTCTTGGAAACATTCCAACTAACTAAATTAGATTATTTTAATCAATTATTTTTTTCCCAGATCAATTAAAGGGAAAAATATGGAATCAGTCAATACAGAGGGGTGAAAAACCCACAAGTGGTACTCTGTTACTCCTACAGCCCAAGTTCTTTGAGGCATGGACTTCACTAATGAAAAACTAATATTCTCTTTCGAACATGAATAGTGATGGACAGGATAGCTTTGCACGACGGAGCCTTGTCATGGATTTTTTTTTAATATCCACTATAAATTTTTAATGGAATTGAGATCCAGACTGTTAGCTATCCATGTCACTGAACTCATATGCTGTTCCTAAAGAAAAGCTAACACTTTGCTCTGTGAAAAGACCATCCAGAGCAAGGACTTTTTCTAACCTATTCTCTACCAAGGCAATGAGAAAGAGCCCAAAATTTCAGTGTAAACTTGTTGACTGTTGAGGTAATCATTGCCATCGACACTGTTCCTTCACCTGACACACAACACTACATCGTAAATGAGTGGGGTAACCTGCAGGTAGTCATCACTATGTATTTTATTTGAAAAGCACCAGACAAAAGTTCCAGGATTATCTTAGTCAATGCAGATTTGTGATTAGGAATTAAGCTTTGCATTCAGCCAATTTCCTACAGTTCTGTCAAAGATCTCCCATTTCTGCCCATTTGTTTTCTTTGTGCAGTTTTTATTTTTAGGACAGACTTCTTTGAGTTTTTGATCTTGATTCTTTGATGTCTTTACTGGCCTACCTGTACATTTTACTTCTACAACCTAATTTTGTTGCATCAAATATGTAGGTCTACAATTACGTGGGTTTGTATCTCAAGACTGCGAAGCACCTCTGAGGTACCCTTGAGCAAGGTGCCGTCCCCACACACTGCTCCCCGGGTAAACATATCCAAGTGCCGTGATTTCATTATTCCTTCCAGGGTTTGCAGATATCTAACAAATTTGCATAGTCTTACACAATTAAAAAAAAAAGACAATTGTGAAAAACATCCTCTAGCTGATTTATAGATATTTTCCAAAAACTATACAGTAACCCCCCGCTTAATTGCGGTTCAGCAGTTGCGACTTCAGTCTCTCGCAGATTTTTCCTGAGAACCAAACTAATAATTGTTCATGGAAACCACAGATATCCTCTGCATTTTTTTTTGCTTTTGTGATGTCCGGGCCTCATCCTCTTGGTGGGTTTTCTGTGTTTGGGCATGGCGGTTAGCAAGGCAATCGGACACACCTGAATGGAATGAGCTAGGCTCAGCGCTCGAACAAACAACCCAGCACGAGGATGAGGGGACGTGGCGGATGAGGCCTGGACATCACAGTCACCTGTACTCAGAGTTGGGAGGTTTGAAAGTAGCCAATCCGAGAATGTTATTTATTTCTCCTTGCTGCTGATTGGCTGCTGCCCTGTGACAGCTGCAGTCCAGAATTTCCCCTGTGGAGCTACCTCGAGTGTTCTCTTGTTTTTTGTTTTGTTCTTCCTAAAGCCCTGTATTTTTATTACTGTAGTTTAAATGAATTAATTACTGTATTTACCCGGCTTATACCAAAGAAAATGACAGTGCATACCAAAGAAAATGCGCGTGCATGAATTACAGTACAGTATATATATAGGGGTAACATCGGTATATTACATTCTAGCACTGCAACAGCAGTTCAGTGTAACCTGTACAATACGGATACAGGCTTACCTGTACATTTTCTTTAAAGGTAAAAGCTGAGTTTGAAACAAAATTAGTGTTTTAGGAACATATTTGGGGGCATTTTTAGGGTTTACACTGAAAAAAAATCGGTATTTTTAGACATTTTTTTTTAACCACATCACGTACTTGTGGCTTTTCACTATTAGTGGGTGCTCTTGAAACGTAACCCCTGCAATAAACAGGGGTTTACTGTATATTCACTTTAATAGTTTTTAGAAGAATGACCTTTATTTACCCAGATCCGCACATTTTGCAAATATTTCATTTATCATGTTAAAATAATTTGTTGGCTTAGTCTGAACATGTTCAACACTAATTGTCAAATTATAAATCCAAAGCGCTATCAATCCATATGTTCTTTTTTCAATATGCTACAAATCAATTTTTTTCTTTCTTTTTGAAGCAAGAGAACATGCATTAATGAACAGCTACATAACATTAAGAATACCTTGAAACACATTATGTTAAATCTCATGTTTTAAGACTGTCCACCACATAAAACAAATAACTTAAATTAAAACAATTACATACACACATACAAATGGCCAGTTAGTTTAATCTTAAATTCAGGACCATTCAAAGTGCCACCCTAAACAGTATGGTAAAACCACTAAGTGAATAATAATCAACTTTGATAAAAATACAGTCAGTTGTCAAGTTATTCAGTAGTGTCGAACCTGTAAAAGTAGCAGAATTTCCCCTGTGGAAAATTCCACTACATAAAACAACGAGGCCCAATTTAATTCAAAATAACACGCGTACAAATGGCCGAATAGAGTTCATCTTATATTCAGGACCTTTCAAAGTGCCACACTAAATAGCATGACAAAAACATTGATCATACATGATAAAACACTCAAAATATTCTATAGCACAATAGCAAATATTCAATTCACTATTTCAATGCCAGTTCAATTCAGTGTCAAACGTCGAAACATAGGACCATTGTCTGCTTCACAAAACAACTTTTCACAATAACATACATAGAATTCAACATAATTTAAACAAGCGAGCAAAACTCTCTTCAGGGTGCTGCCATGTTGGATAGTTTAGAAGGCTGACTGAACACTGATCGGACGAGAGGAGATCTCATATCCATCCAAAAAACAGGTATGGCGCTTATCGCCGTTTGGCGAACTGCAACTTGCAATACATTTTAAATAAGGAAATGTAGCGATTTGGCATGAAACACTGATGGAACAGCAAATAGGTTCAGTACACAGGGCAAGGCAAGTTTTTTTTTTTTTTCTTCATTTGGTGTTTATCACGTTTTGGAAAAGAGCTCTTCATTCATACTTGTGCACTGCTGACAGCCTCACTCGGCAATTATGAGAGTTGACATCAGTTTGCAGGCTGCTGCTACAACCTGTTGGCATCTGCCTGAAGCTAAAATTCAAATTGTGCATGGTAGTCTATGAGTGATGTCTGTGATCACTTCAGACTACAGCATAGGCCTGTCAGTTCTATGACTATTCTACACAGAAGTATAAACCGGGCGTTAACATTTAATTAATCGCTACATAATATAAATATTCTATAAATATTCGTTTTTTAGAACTGTACATGCAAGCCAAGAACCATTTAGGATGTCGCTGAACTCAGAATGGCAGAGCAGGAAAAACTATCTTACCATAAGATCGGATCATTAGCCAGTTCACTGAAGCGTTTGCACACACACGCGGCTCGACAAAGGTCCTGTTCCAGCAGATATGAGAAAATCTTCAGTACTACCTCATCTGGGAGCTTCACCTGCAGATACTGCTCCGCTGGAGCAACTGAAGTAAAGAGATGGAGTAGTTACAGATGGGAGCTTCACCACAGAGTGTACATGCTTTTAGTATCTACACTGAAAGGAATAAGGCCTCTGTCAGGAAGACTGATGGAATGCAATTTCTTTTACCTGGTAAGTCTTGTGATTTCCCCGACACTCTAGGACGCTTGGCTCGATGACCAAAGTTTTCTGTTGTTGACGTGGAAGCCCCCTACCAATTAAAAAATATCTATTTGAAATTATATACTATAGATACCCCATTCCATGCTAGTTTGTAAGATATTAACATGGATATTACAGTAAAGAATTTAATTAATTTAAACCTGAAGTCATCTTTATTAAATAGAGCAAAAATACAGCACCACATTTCATTAAGCTGTAACACAGAGTATACCAGCAGTGGCACGTTAATAAGAACATTAATCACAACAATGGGTAAAACCCAGTGTTTCACATTTCGCATATTGCACCGCACTAAATCCAATTAAACAGGCTGAATTATACTCCAATAAATCTAATAAATATATTTTTTTCCATATTGCCCACATCTACAGTAAGGAGAGACATATTCTACCCAAACATTAGAAATCCACTTGCCTCCATGTTTGTCTTAGCTGGACACGCAGATCTCTTAGGCAAAAGAGACTTTCTTCGAAGTTGGTATGGACTGTTCTGAGCTCCTGGACCAGATTCTTCAGCGACCATGTCTGCAGCCACCTCCTCATCTAAGGCAAAATAAGAAAACAGTGGACACAGCCTATGAGTTGTACTTAACAGTTATTTACTTACTTTCTTTGCAGGGCTACATTCAACCTTCTCTCTCAAAAGTTTGGAGACTCCTGGTCGAACTACAAGTAGTTTGGCAGAACACAATGCAGCATTTTCCCTCATTGTTAAATAGGCCAGACGAGATACACACATTAAGAAAATGAGCCAAAATGAAACTGTCTGGGATTGTTAAAACATGTGGTTGTACTCCTTAATAAGCTGCAATAAAATGAGACAATGAGCAAACCAGCAAGAACACCCACTTCTGGATGTTTGCACATATAACCAATAAACCTCCTTCAAGCCTTAATAATCTAATCATTCATTAACAATCTGATAGAAATGTGGGCTTTCTTCAGTGCTTTTTAAGGGACAATTTAGACTAGTTTAATACATTTCTATAGAATTTTCTCTGTTGTAGTTTTATTTTAAATCAGATTTGAAAATGTTATTGATCCCAGGGGAAACACAAATATAAAATAAAACAAACAATGCAAAACAGTTGGTGCAAAATACTATTTTATGAATGTGAAATCTTTGGCATAGGTGCCCAATGTGGCCTGCAAACAACTTTAAATAAAATACTGGACTTGAACAAAAGAAGGTGACCTAGATAAAATATATGACCTAATAACAGTCTGTGCTGCTCAAGCATTCGCAGGAAATGCAGTTGACCTACTCTTGATCCCATCAACAGCAGATGACAAGCTTTGAGAGACTTGAATGAAATGAAATGAAGAAATGAAGGTTGCAGGGCCAACCATGAGGCTAGCCTATCCCTCTGGACCCAAAATGAATTACACAAGTGACATCCCTTTGACAAGAACTTCTATTATTTAGATTATATAAAAAGACTAGTTAGAGGACATGGCGACATTTGATCAACATGACATCTGTCACATTCTGTCGATCATGGGTATTGTTAGTAAGTAGAGGTCAACCGATTATCTGCAATTTTTACATAATCGGCATCAGCCGATGTTGACGCATGTTAAGACCGACCTACCGGCGTCTGCAGGGCTAGCAGTGAACACCCAAAAACGGAGTGCAAAGCCTAATTCAATTCAATATTATTTATGTAGCATCAATTATCAATATACATCACGTTATACCAACTTAGAAGTACAAAGTAGCCTCCAGTTAGCTTACCGTTAGCGAAGTAGCCTACTACTAACTCACTCCAGCAGCATCATTGTACTTAAAGACAGAGTTGCTCAGGATGATAAAGAAAACCAAACGCTTAAATGCGTGGCACACTTAACAACGATTGATGCTGATTTAGTGTAGTTAGCTCTCCTCATTAAATGAGTCAGGCTTTCACAACGAACACAACGAAATGATTTTTTGGACGAAAACTGAAAACCAAAAATGAGGAAACACTTGGCCGAAAACCGAAACCGAAAGAAATTATTATTAAAATACATCTGTTACAAAATTATGAAAATATTTATTTAGCATTCAAACAACGCACAATATAAAATAAAATTTGAAATAAAATATTTTACTTGGCCCC